>OY735238.1:16903189-16905689 GCA_963457665.1 Thysanoteuthis rhombus | reverse complement strand
ACATCCATTCTCCTTTCTATCAATGATTCATATTGATTCATGTATATAAATATACATAGAATTATATATATATATATATATATATATATATATATATATATATATATATATATATATATAATTATAATTATATGTGTGTGTGTGTGTGTGTGTGTGTGTGTTTGTGTGTGTGGGTGAGTGTACATACTTTCAGTCAGCATTTGTCAGTGGAATAGAATGTGAATGTGCGAAAGTATTTTATGTGTATATCTTAGTTTGTATATCTGCTTAATAGTTTTTTTTCCGAGTGCATGTGTGTATGCCTGTACATGTATATGTTTTTGGGAGTGTGCACGGGTGTGTGCGCGTGTGTGTGTCAACACGAATACGCACAACTCCCCATGATTCATGAAGAGTTAAAATTTCTATTTCAGTGTTTTGTTTCGCGCCAAATTTGGTCCTCTGAATCCTCCTAATTCAACGTTACATCATTCACTGCTTTATACTTATTACAAATCGTAAACCAGAACTGTTAAAATAGATTTCTTCAGTTTTTAAATGAGTCTTGCTGTCTGGATGACTTGCTGAGTACGTATCACACACACTGGCCACACCATTAGAGCTAGAGGGCTGGAGATCTGAGCACCTTATTATGCCCACAAAATAGTTTTTTTTTTCTGTTTAGCTCGGCATCGGGGAGTTTTATCTTAAATTGATCACTTACTTTGTGTCCGGTAGCGTTTATTTGAAAATTCAGACTTTTTTAGTGATCACCGTCCAACAAACGGTGACAGGAGTGATTTATTTATTGATAACCCCCTTTTCCGAATTTTTTGATTTATCATCCCGAGCACAACTTGCAGCCAAAAAGACGCTATCCATGTGACGGTTTCTAGGGAGTGACTAACCAGACCTGTTGTGCAATTTATCCATTACGAACTGATCGTCTTATTCGTACATCACCGTACATTATGCAAAAACATCAGCGGTTTTCAAACTTTAATTACTGGGAAATACTTTTCAAAAATCAAATTTTCTCGGGAACCCTTTCAAAAATCAACTTCTACTTATATATATATATATATATATATATATATATATATATATATATATATATATATATATGTGTGTGTGTGTGTGTGTGTGTGTGTGTGTGTGTGTGTATGTGTGTGTGTGTGTGTGTGTGTGTGTGTAGATATTGGATTTAACCTGAATAGAAAATACACATTCGAGTTGAAGGGTAAGAATAACGCTTACTGAGGTAGAATAGACGTATCAATGAATATTCACTGATCAGCGCCCGTGTCACGTACATAACCAAGAAGTATTTTAATCAAAAAGACAAAATGTTGTTAATTCTTCTTATATAATAAGTACGGCTCGTGTTAAAGAGATGAAATGAAGTCCTGTAAAAGTAGTATAGGAATTATTAAGTCGACAGCGAAATTTTCACTTTACATAACCTCTGGAAACACAATATGGAAGATGAAAAAAAAAAAATAATTGTATCTTAACGTCAGCAAGGTATATGCAAGCAAATTACCAGTTGTTTATGCCCAGCGGCGTTCTTAGGGTTAGAGTCACCCGGGAGGTAACACAGGGTGTCAACACAGATGATGCCTACTCAAAAGATTTTTCGTGCTAAATCAACTTCAAAAATGTCAAAAAGACTGCTGTCAACCTTTAGGTGGTCATTTTAAATAGTTGAAAATGGCTCCATTTGACTGAAATGGCACCAAAATAACTGAATATGGGCAAAAACTGCTGAAAAATACCGCAAAAAGTAGTGGTAAATATTAATAACTCGGCTGCCAAATCATCATAGTGTCACCCGGGACGGGCCATCCCCCCCCTCATCGCTACACCAGTGTTTTTGCCCACTGACTTTACTTTTACTCTACCACTTTCTTGCTTAATATTGATCAATAATCCCTGCACTGTTGAGACAGTGGGGAGGAAATTACTGATTTAGTATTTCTAAAAGAATTTGACGTAAAATTTCTTTGAAAAATTTCCAGCATTCAATCTGTATGTTGTGCATTTAAAATCAGAAAGAGGGGAGTGTCGAGTTTACTAGCAAAACAGAGCTATTACGCGTATCAAGTAAATGCACAGCTAATGATTTCACTATGAAATAGCATTGTAAATAAGTTCGCTATAAAAATGCATGGTGAATTATTTTGATAAAGAAATGTATTGAAAATGATTGAATAAATGCGGTAACCAGTGAACAGGAATCGAAGCACACGTTACCGAAATTGTAGATTTATTAAAAGTATAATATCCTTATGATAATAAGAATGTATCCCTTCATTGCCATAACATACAAGTCAGTTCTCAGATCTGCAGCTGCTTTTTGTAAATCCCGTAACCCAGTGGTTTCATAATAGGTGTGTCTTCAGACAGGTTCAGAGTTGTCCATCTCCTAGACTGGTGGCCCCAATATAACTTCTGAGCCAAGTCCGCCTATCTTTATACCAATAGCAAGGGGGGGGTGCCTTCCCAAGGGCATTGGAGCGAA
>OY735238.1:16860689-16895689 GCA_963457665.1 Thysanoteuthis rhombus | reverse complement strand
TCACTTGCGAAACCTAGACCGACAGAATACAAGATGGAGAGATGAACTACACAAATTCAGAAAATACTGGCTCCACGACGCCCATGATAGAGATTTGTGACGGATCCTGCGAAAGGTCAATGTCCAACGACGGACGTTAAAAGACTGATGATGATGATGATGATGATGATGATGATGGATGTGTAGTGTTGAAATATCTTACGCTATGAAACATTGATTCATTTGAGACCATTGTTCTGTTTTTTCGATACTGAATTGTATTGATCGCTAACCAAGGATGAATCATTTTTTCTAATATTAAAAAAAAACAAAGAATTTTCGAATGCATAGATATTTTATGATGTTGTGTCGGATTAAATGAGGGCGTAGGCTAGGTTTGAACTGCGGGTCGTTGTTTGCCTGACGTAGAGCAGCAAGCTGGCAAACAAGGGGCGTTTTTGCTTACTTGTTTATCTTTTATTCATACATCAGCGAGTTTTAAACTCATCTAGTAAAATACCCGTTGCTTTGTTTACAGTATACTTGAGAGTACAAAACTACAGCACTGCATTATCTGAGGTAAAAACTCATTGGAGTTGCCTGAAGTGACCATCACAGCACATAACCAAATCTTACGCTCACAGAAACTCGAAAGCTAGTTCAATTCCTCCTCGTCTTTTTTCCTTTCTCAGTGGCTGAGTCCAGCCGTTCTACTTGAGCGAAATATTTATGCTTTGGCCCTTACCCTTTTGTCTACCCCTATCCCGCTTCTCTCCCTTCCCACCCTCTCTGTGGTCATTGTGTCGTGATTGCAATCTCAAAACCCACCATTAAACGAAGAAGTTCAACTGGCCTGTCCATCAAACCGAACTTATGATGCCTTGTTATAATTCTATCTGATTGTTGCTCACGGGTTGGGGGTTTTCTCAACTTTCTTCTCCCTATCGCCTCCTGTTGGTTATTTTGAAATCTATTGCCCCCCCCCACCCAGCTTAACTTTATATAATATAATGACTATTA
The DNA here is from genome assembly GCA_963457665.1 of Thysanoteuthis rhombus. NCBI lineage: Eukaryota > Metazoa > Mollusca > Cephalopoda > Oegopsida > Thysanoteuthidae > Thysanoteuthis > Thysanoteuthis major. The sequence continues at coordinate 16,894,690 of OY735238.1, read as the reverse complement.
CCAAATAAATACACAGATCAAATAGGTTGGGTGTTCTCCTCCAAAAGAAACATCTCTTTCCAATGTACAATTCATCATCTTGGCCACCGAAAGTAAATTTCACAAGAAAAAAAATGTTTACAACAGATATTTGGAGCTTCGGGACGACCTGCGCGTGCTTGCATAATGGAATAACACGATTGTGGAAACGGAAATTAATCATTAAAACTTTTTTTTAATGTATCATATTTTGTAATTCACTGAGTGGGAATAGCCTCCCCTTATTTCATGACTTCACTGACATAAAATGAAAGAACCCCTATTTTTTTAAAAATAAGATTAACAACCAACCAAAAATAAAAAGTTCATTCATTATGATTAATTAAAGAGAAAAACAACACTTTCCCTGGGAATGATGGGGGTGCGACTGGCATAACGATTAACGATCTATAGAATGGGATAGGTGAACCGAGTTTTAACTCCGGCTTGGATTGTTTAAATTCACTTCCGACTGATGTCTGTGGGAAAGGTATGAATCTACTTCTCTCTCCAGCTATGGGCAAAGACAGCCCATTGTGAGCGTTGAGCCAGCACCACGACCCTTAAAAACTCTCGTGTGATACAAAAACAATTATTGAGTCCCTATGGATTGTTCAAAATGGTGACGAAGTCTTTGTTACCTATGTTGGGTGACATAGGAGTAAGTGCGATTGAAGTTAGGAATGGCTGATCTTTTAAAATCCCTCCTGCTCCGACCAAAGGCAAAGAAAATCGGTTGTCACAACATTGAGAACGTAGGTAATGCTTAGAGAGACCAGTTGGAGTGTGTGTGTGTGTGTGTGTGTGTGTGTGTGTGTGTGTGTGTGTGTGTGTGTGTGTGTGTGTGTGTGTGTGTGTGTGTGTGTGTGTGTGTGTGTTCGAAGAGTTACCCAAAAGTTCGTGGAATTTGATCACGAGAGAAAAAATCTTGAAAGCTACTTTCCTCTCCTTCGGACTAAATTCCCAAGAACGTATATAGGGCGAACTCACAAAACGTACTGCTCGTAAACTGTAGCAGCAAGAGGCCGTTCTACATTCGGTTGGCGCACGAAATTCCCCCTATATTTGGATTGTGCAGCATGTCCACTGGCGTGCAATAGACACGCCAAATTCATAAAGGAAACGGAACTATTCTCCTTATCATCTTATCACTCATCTTTTTAATAAAACCTCAGATGGATTCGATAAGACGTAAACATTTATTTACACTATCGACAGTTTTCAAGTAGTGAATTGTGAAGTATATACATATCATGGTTCACCAGGCCACTTACTCCTATACACACGAACAGAGAATAATGCTTGAAAAACGACCGCTAAAACAACAAGAGAAAAATCACTATTAAAAATAACACTCTAGTTACCGACAGGATGCCGACGGAAAAAACAGTTGTTTGTTGATCACAACTGTGTGAAACAGTATTAATCAGTAAAAACACAATTGTAAACATCTATCTAATTATCTTTATATGTATATATATATATATGAGTGTGTGTATGTATGTTTTTACTGAGTGCATTTAAGTCTGACCTACGGCATGCATGAGCTTCGACCTAATTACACTGGTAATTTGGTCTACGAGGTTGGCTTACTAACCATTATGCCCAACTATCTCTCTCTCTCTCTCATATATATACACACATATATATATATATATATATGTGTGTGTGTGTGTGTGTATATATATATATATATATGTGTGTGTGTGTGTGTGTATATATATATACATATATATATATGCACATATACAAATTACTTTTTTGCTCACTCGCGTTCCTGATCTAATGTCATGTAAATAGTTTACTCTAATACATGGATGCAATGATATGGAATGGTAAGGAAATGCGATAGTCCACAGTCATAACAACGACTGCCACGTGGAAACTTTCATGTGTCAAAGGGACGCAGTGGCGAGCGACCAAGAGAGAAAAAGAAACATTCATTGAGCGAACGAGCCAGACTTTCCTTCTCCCAAATGTATCCAAACCTACAACTATCGAAAGTGGTAGGGGGATCGCCAGGGACGTTTAACTTTTCCTTTTCAAACAGCTACTCTTTTTACATAATGAATTTTATTTAATTTTTGCAATCCTTCTCCCAACTATATCCAATTCTACAATCAAAAAATGGTAAGGAGAAAGCCACGGACGTTTAACTTTTTCGTTTTCTGACAACTACTGTTTTTCATAATAAATTTCGTTTTTTTTTTTAATGACTTACAATCTCATTCTTCCTATTTTATTTCTTGACAAATTTTGTTTGATTCGATTACAACAATTATTATTAGAAAAAAGTTTTGTAAGAAAAATCTCAATTGACATCATGTGATACAAAAATTCATATATTTATTGTCTGGGCAAGAAATATGTAATGTTTTTCTACATAAACTAGAATAAAAACCTTTTTTCATAATCAAATTACCTATTTCTTTGGCTTTTGGCTCTTTACCGTCAATTTATACATAAATAACACCGTCATTTCCAACAGGTATATTCTAGTATATATATAATACTATAAAGACGAAAAATGTGCGTTTGCTTGTAGCTTTAAGTTTTATAGACACCAAAAAAGTTGTCCCCTACAAACTGAGAACGTATGCATGAAGGTAACTTGACCCCAATATGAACATAGGATAGATGATCCCTCTCTCCGGTGACCTCTGAAGTCAATTTGAGGTCAGGTCAATTTCGGTGTGGGTCAAGTCAATTTTGGCATTTCGAATATAATAGAAACGATTGCATTCTAAAGGCTACAAATTTGTTAACAGCAGTATCTTGACTTTGAGACAAACATAGGATAGGTAGTGATGACATCTGGTGACCCATTAAAGTCAATTCAGGGTCAGCTCAATTTTTGCATCTCGAATCTAACAGTGACAGTTGCAATCCTACGTGTGGCAAATCTGTGTACGGGGGCAACTTGATCCCAAGGTGAACATAGAATAAGTATTGTTGACAGCTGGTGACATATGACGATCAAAGTTAGTTCAGGTCAACTTTTGCATTTTACTTATTTAGCAAAAACGGCTGCACTCTACGGGCTGCAAATTTGTGTACGAAGGTAACTTGACCCCGAGATGAAAATAGGGTAAGGGGGTTATGACCTCTTGTGAACATTCAATTAAGGTTCAGGTTATTTCAGACATTTTCAAACTTAAGGAAAATGGTGACATCCTAAAGGCTGCAAATTTGTATACATTGGTAACCAGACCCTCAGATGAATATATAATAGGTGATACTGACCTTTGATGAGCTCCAAAGGTCAGTTCAATGTCACAGCAATTTTGACATTTTTGAAAAAGGTCAATTTTAGGATTTTCGACACACCTGAAGGTTTTTCTTCCTGCTGGAATTGTCTACGTGACTTTTCAGAATTGATTACTTGGTTATATATATATATATATATATATATATATATATATATATATATATATATATTCTGGAAAACTTTACACTTTACAGTTTTAAACACTGAACATACTGGGAAAAAATTTCAATTTTTTTTGCGTCACTTCAGTCACTTATTTTACTTTTTCCCCCGGTAATATTGAATACGTCAGTTATTAATATATATATATATATATATATATATATATATATATATATATATATATATATATATATATATATATATATATATATATATATCTTTACAGTTTTAAACACTGAAGACATTTTAAAAAATCTTATTTTTTTATCACTTCAGTCACTTATTTCCTAATATCTGTCAATGTGTTGATCTAATTTATGTAATTTTCTCCAGTGTTTTTTCCTTGTTTCACATATACTTCCTTTATTATGGTACTATATGTAGATTTTCTTTTTTTCAGGATCATCAGTTGTTTACCATGTAACCGTTCCGAGGATTTTAAAAACAAAACAGTTATATTAACATGTTGTTCAAACACCACCTCCCTTTAAGCTATGATTTTGATACATAGCTTATGTCATACTAAATGTAGTTTGTTATTTCATATAGGGTATTATCATAATGTATTGTAAATCAGAACCAATTTTATACTACACCTCATTTGATCTTTTGAAAAAAAAAGGTTTTTTTTACGTAGGTCACCCCAAGAATATATCTAACGATGAGGGATCAGCATCAGTAATTTCAACAATAAACATGACTCGCTCTTCGTGTCACTTCTACTGAAGTATATATATATATATATATATACTACCAATCACTGAGTTTATAAATTTGGATTCGCATACATTAAATTCCAACCAATTAAAGTTGTGTATTCATGTTCAGTTTGTTTGTTAGTATTCATGGATGTTCGTGTATATTTGTGGGTATGTGCGTGTACCTATGTGTGCGCCTCTGTGTGTGCGCGTATGGCTGTGTGTGTGTGTTTTGTGTGTGTGTGTGTGTGTGTGTGTGTGATTCCTACGGACAGGAAGCGCTTCGAACCTTCACAAACCTGGTTTTCTTCCACGCGTGCGTGCGGCTCGCACACATGCACGCACACATACACACACACACACATAACTCATACGTACACTCACAGTGGCGTACACATTGGTACACGCACGTAGACAGAAATATACACGAACAGCCATGCATACACACAAACAAACTGAACATGAATACATAACTTTAATGCACGCACGCATGCGTTCCAACTCCTATGCTTTTGAAATTGTCACGTGATACCAAAAGCACGCGCCTAACGATTATTGATTGACCTATCGAGTCGATCACTTGAATCAGCAAAAATTGAGAGAAAAAGAGAGACACGGAGACAGAGAGACAGAGAAAGAGAGACAGTGACAGAGGCAAAGAGACAGAGAGAGGGAGGGATAGAGACAGAGGGGAACAGAGAAAGAGAGGGGTGTACGGAAAGAAATGCGTGTGTGCATTTAAAACATAAGGAAAGAAAGCAAAACCATATACTGTGTCATGAACAACTCATCTTCTAATCACTATTATATCAGCACTGCACAATACCGAGTTATATTTATCTGGTTCCATATCGTAAATAGCTCTTTTCAAGAACTTGTTTTTTTGTTGTTGTTTTCTTTCCAAAAGGCTCTTCTCGACAAACAACAACAAAAAATCATCTCAAAGGCGAATTATATATTCAGCTGAAAATGAAAAAAAAAAATAATGGTCGAACGCCGGTCCAAACAGGGAGTTGACTTGGTTTCTTCACCGTGACAAGTACACAAAGAACATCAACAACGACAACGACAATCCTCACCAAGTTTAGGGGAGTAAAAATTAAGATTTCCCCAATCATGATCTGAAATCAGAACCAACTGATAGCTGGTCGTGTCGCTTACCGACTGAGCTATCTTGATAAGTCTTACATATATATCAAAATTTATGATGGGAATACACAAGGGCTTATTCCATTCAAACAAATAAATCTAAGACCCAAGAAACTAACATTTCCATGGCACGATTTTAGATAATGACCAATTGGTCAGTAGACGAATCTCACCGACTGAGCCAAACTGACAAGTCTCACGTATCTCCGAAATTTATCTCAAAGATACGCTAGGGGTTATTTGATTTTAATAGATGAATACATGTATGCTAAAAAAAAAGGACTATTCCATAATTCTTAAATTAATATATAAAAGCTGCAGTGTTAGTCTTTATCCGCAATAAAAGTTGGCGTCGTTTGACCCTGCTGCAACCAGGCTTGTTTTACATCAATATTATTCGATTGTAAAAACAAAAAAACAAAAAAAGAAAAAAACTCAACAATAATCATGGGGGGTTGTGTCACAAGGCGACCCTGTCAGAAACAAGCAGAGCAATCGTGTCCGAGCGCCTCTCTTGAAGTCATTAAAATTTGACAAGCTTTCCCCCAGTGTTAAATAAGGTTTACACCAAATATGAACGTTGGTAAAAAAAAATGTCAACGTAGATAGCCTTAATGCTAGCTAAATACGCAAGTCGTTGATCGTGATTTCAATTTTTTGGAATGTGTGTCCTTGCTGAGTGAAGAACTCCAGCAAATATTTGAATAAAAAAGACTGTTAATGGTCAAGGGTAAATGCAAGTGTTACTTACGAAAGATGGGTATTATAGGTATTTCGTAAATGTAGTTAATAGTTTTCATACAAAAATCCATTGTCAATTATTTCACTATACAAATTAATTTTAAATGGTTTTACGACACAAATACATTGTAAATCAGAAAGAAAGGAATCGTTCAGTGGTCAGGAAGTCTTATTGACTGAAATGGTAACAAAACTGCAATTCGTGTTTCGGTAGCGATTGGAGATCCTTATTAACCTTCCTTTTGTACGACACAGGACCCAGCACCTTGTAAAAAGGATAAGAAGAGTGTGTTACGCCAATCTTCCAAGATGAAGAACATGATATTTACCAAGCTTAGTTAAGTACGTCTTTAAGACAAATGGGGTTTAATGTGGGATAGAAGATAGTGTTACAATATTTGTGGAGGGTATGCAAGCCTTGAAAATTTAAAAATCTGGTTTTTCACTTGGCTCAAATGTGGGCCAATTGCGCCGCTCAGAAATTAGCATCTGATATTTGTGGATGTATTGACAAATATCCACTAAGCTTAGCTTAACCTGGCAAACAGCCTGTGAAGAAAGACCAAGGTTTAGGATATGAAAACGTAACCTTGGGGACAGGGATCTGTCTTCAAGAAATCACCTCCTGATGTTAGCAGATTGAATGACTTGTTCAGGTATTTCCGCAAAAACTTACTAAAATAAATTACTTTCCGTTCCATCCGACATTCCTTGGAGGTTACCAAACACGACTGGCATCTGGAGAAGGCCGATGAATACAGCAGCCGAAAGGTTCTGACAGAAACATCAAACACGATGGGAACTAGTCCGAAAGAATCAATGTATAATAGTAGCAGCGTTTCGCCCAAGAAACTTTGACGGAAAGAAGGCCGGAGAACACCGTGATTGAAACGATATGATAAAACCAAGACAGAGAAATCAGTCCGTAAGAATCAATATAGTTATTTTGATAACAAGGAGACGAAATCTCAGAAATTTAGAAAGTAAATAAAAGATCTTGGTTCGTATTTTGCTTTGATGGGGAAAAAGAATAAATATTACGCGACACCAGCAAATAATTCGTGAGGCTCGCTTATTAACCATTGCTCAGCGACAGATGCCCGATTCCTTTTGCATACAGGAAGTCCGGGGTCGAATAACACCATACTGTGTGAAAACGAACGAAAAAAAGTCAAATCTTAAAACTGCATTAATGGATTTCCTGGAATTATTTAGGGAAAAAAATACTCTGAAAATAAAAATCTTCATTTGGTCAGAAGAAAAAAACTCGGAAACACGCATCGGGGGTCCTTCACGGTAAAGTAACTGTTGATGATTTAATATTGCAAAGTAATTATCATTGTAGCCAGTTCCATCGTCTTTGGGTACTTAAAAATTGCGGCCTTGAACCAGACTAAGCAAAGCTCAGTGAATACAGAGATGGGCAGAGTGCCGAACCTGATGGTTGCACTAGCGAGAAATCTCCCTTTTGGCCCTCCTTTAATCATAGAATATTTATTGGTAAATGTGTTCGCTTAGAAAAAGGTTTGTTATGTAAAATTTCATGCTTAATGAAGCATGTTTTGTTTAATGACATTTTTTTTAATTTGTTCAAATCATTTCTGCGCAATATTAGCTTAGCTTGGTGGTATTTTCTTGAACTAGTTTTACTGCAAATCCCCTTCTCCAGACTCCTGTAATCATTAAAAATTATCACATGACTTCCAAATGTAAATTGTGGATTTGTAGACGTATGGAATCTTCTGTTTATCCCAATATCTATCAAGTCTGCTCTTGAAAGAATCCACAATCTTTGAACGCACTATTTCATTATTCAAAATCCGCAGTGTACGGACATAGTGACTATATTTTCGTATATCAAGCCTGTCTCTTCGTAGGTGAATTTTCAGGTTGTTTCTTTGTTCTCTGAGTAAATAAATATTAAAACATTTTCTGGTGGGTCATCTGCAGATGAGTGTCAGTCGAAAGAAACGGTTAAGGATTTTTTTTTTAAACAAATTTTCATATTTTTTTTTTTGTTTTACTTGTCATCTTCTACTTTTAATTTCTATAGTATCTATATCATTTACCATTAATTGATAAAACATCAAAGAAATGTAAAATTTTATTTGATTACTTGAAACCATCGCTTCTATTTGATTCATTTGCTAACTCCTAGCATTAGGTGACCCTATGACACTTTTTCCCGGTAGAAATTTTTGGCCCAGTCCGCCACTGGATTGACTGCTTCAGAGGAAATACCAAGGTCTCTTTGCAGTGGGTCGATGGTTAGCAAGTTAGTCTCGAAGAAAGTAATTACTGTTGTGAGTTCCATCCTCTCTGGAGAAAAACCCACAATCAGGAACGTAGCTGAGGGAGATGGTTGAATTGGCGCTTTTGAATCGTCCCCGGGCTCCAAAAGCTTTATAAATGATAGTTCACCTACTGCATTTCTTCTGACATTGTTGGGGATCAATTGTTAGCAAGCGTAGATAATCGAACAGGATAGCAATAATCATCTGTGAGACTAGCTTTTTAACTCCTGCTCTACGGTAATGCACTCTATCCACTAAGTTTAGTTTAGACTATCCTATGACGACAAGTGGACACCACCCATAGAAAATCGAACTCACCACCGCCATAACGGTCTTTGATACAAGCTTGCTAACCTTTGCACTACGGTGCAGCATTCTATTCACCAAGCTTAACTTGGTCAACACAGAACCACAACTTCATTTTCTTCTTTAGGCTTCCGTACTTCAAAATTATGGACGTTATCTTTTGGTGGATCTTTAAAATATTGGTTTAATCAAGCCCACCAGTGATCTTAGGGTTGGGGCTGCATAAATAGTTCATAATCTTTTTCAAATAAACTTTCCAATCAAATACCAGAGTACATAGAGGCTCTATTTTTAGGAATAGCAAAAATTCTATTTACAGATACGAAGATGATGAGTTGCAGCCTTTCTCAACCTTTTTAACCAAGAGGAACCTTTGAAATAACTTTTATATTACAAGGAATCCTATAAGTACACCTGACAACACATGTATATTGAAAATTGTACTATATATTATGCATTATATTATACTAATAATATACCTGTTGCTTTACTGACAGTATACCTAAAGTACTGACTGAGTTAGTATGTTTACACAATAATTCAAGTAAAAAGACTATTGCAAGCTATTTTAACTTGAATCCTTGTATTCATTTTGATGATTGAATACCCCCCTAAGGGGCGCAGTAAACAGTAGTTAAAAGAAACAATTTGGATTGACAGATACATGGATATCAGGTAGTGATTGATTTTTTTTTCAAATAATTCAATACCACTTTTTCTCCACGCTGTTGGAAAGATGGGCCAATGTTATAAAGAAAGAGGGGCTAATGTGAAATAAGAAAGTTGGGCATAATGTTTAAAAAAAAGAGGTTTAACGTTAAAAAGGGGATCTCATATTGAAAAGGGGAGGCTAAACATTGAAAAGGGGTGATTAATGTTAAAGAAAAGTGGGACTAAGGTCAAAACAAAGACGAAGATAATGTTAAAATGGTTTTAATGATAAAAAAAAATGGACTTAGGTTAAAAGATTTTGAAAAATCGGGGGATGTGGGAGCTAAAGTTGAAAAAAGGCAGCTAATATTTGAAAAGGGTGGTAATGTTAAAAACTGGGGTTTATGTTGAAAAATGGGGAGTGATATTGTAAAAGTTGGCCATTAGTGATCTTATATATATATATATATATATATATATATACATATATATAGCGCACCAAAGCTCTCTCTCTCTCTCTCTCTCTCTCTCTCTCTCTCTCTCTCTCTCTCTCTCTCTCTCTCTCTCTCTCTGACACACACACATAGAGTCATATTCCAACATTTACGAGGACTGGCGACGTCATAAGCAAGTCATTTCATGCGAGTAGTACAAAATTGTGTCCATTTCAAGATGAATTTTTATAGCAAATCGAATACCCTTCTAAAAACATATTTCGCGATGATTTTCATAAACTTACCTGCTAAAAACCTGCCCAGGATGTCCCAGCAATACCCACTGAAAATTCTATGGTGTTACGTTGAGTGTTTTTTGTAGTAGACGATTGATTGCATACGGACGACCTGACATTTTGCGAATTATAATAAGATATCAAACTTGAAACAATTGAATAGCTTAGATTTCCTCTGTTTGGCCTTGGGTTTTATTGCTAGTATATGCCATAAAGTGGGTTTCGGGACATGATCCCGTTAGGAGAAAAATTTGGTTTAGAAATTGTTTTCTTCCATTGAGATATCATAACATCAAATAAGGACGATTCTTATGTAAAAAAAATATTTCTACCATTTTGTTTTTACAGAGTAACCTTTTCTTTTGTTCTGAGCAGTTGTTTTTTTTTTTGTTTGTTTGTTTTTTTCCCTGTACTCGGGGTCACCCAATGTAAATCCAAGGTACTACTCTCGAGAAAGGGTTAACGTAATTTCATCATTGGTTCGCAATATGTTTACCGACCATTGATTTATGGAACGTAACCAAAAGATTGCCCCTCAAACTGAGGATTATGTAACGCGCACATGAGAGAATCATGCTCTACATAACACGGAGAGATCACGAAACAGCACAATATATTAGAGGAAAAAGGAATCCGAGACATCACAGAATCTATTAGAAAACTCCACTTAACACTTTCCATTAAAATAAACTCTTTCGTAAATAGAGAGATCAAGTAGAAATTACCGAAAGTCTTATTGAATCCGTTCGGGGTTCGAAAAGAACAGAGACAAAAAAAACTCTGCAGAGTTGTTTCCCCTTTGCTAGAGTGGTCTGCCCTAGACAGTGTGACAGACAAACACATGGGCATGTTGATTTTTATAATATAGATTACTAGCAGGGATACCCGGCGTTGTCCGAGGGAGATTAACTTCAAATATAACAACACAGGAAAGAAATGATATTTCAAAGAGATTTCTCAAGTTAAACAAAGGTTGACTTTAAAAAAATTTTTCACAACTTTTTGTTACAATATACTCTTTTCGTGAACAAATTCGTTTATTAACGGATAAATCTTGAGATTCTTTTTATTGAAATCCAATTATTAGTTGATTTTTGGAGATTTTTAGAATACCTTTGCCGGGGAGGGGGAATAACATTTTCTTGGTATGGTTCACCTGTCACTGTTGTCAATAGTGTTTACACCGTAAAAAAACGTTTTCGAAGAAAACTGGGTACAATTGAAAATGCATTTCGTTGCAAACTAAATTATTTTGAATTAACCTTTAATTAACACACTAATCGAATTTTTATGGTGTCGCACCTCTCAGACGGGCTGGGGTCATAATCCATGGGAGAATCACTCGCTAATATTCGTTTTAGTCGAATTCTCGCGCACACCCCAGGGACAAACTTAGCACCATAGTTACATTGTAAATTAAATCCTACTCTGAGAGCTTGAAAAAGTGATTGTTCTCAAAACTGACAAATTGCCGGAGGAAAAGGAGATGACTCTGCCACGGAGTGTGACCAGGCCCGCCCGAGATGTGTGAGACCATAAAAACATGTGGGTTTTTTTTTAATTAATTTTCGTCCCCCCCAAAAATGAAATTTATAAAAATTATAAAAATGGCGACCGCTGGTCTTTTTCACTTGGTTAAAATTCTGTCGCTTCTTGTGTGAAAGGCCATCAAGACAGGGACTGCAACTCGTTATTTAAAATTAATGAATATAATATCAGGAACTTTTTGCAAGCATGTCTACAATTTTTGTGGAACCCTTGGGTTCTGCAGAACTCTGGTTGATAAAGACAGAGTTAGAGAAAAAGAACCATTGTTGTTTTTGATTATCAATTTACTTGGTCTTATCAATACTCAGTAATATCGGTGTCACCAAATTGGTTTGTTTGTATATTTATCTGTCCACATCAAAGTTGAAACAAATTTTACTCTCTTCCTCTTTTCAGTCTATAAACTTACACACAAACACAAGGCTAGACTAGTTAATCATATTTTGGCTGCTGTCTACATTCAGTTGCATAAGCCTTACTCTCTTTTATCAGCTTTAAAGAGAGGGAAAGGGTAAGGCTTATGTGATTGAATAAGTTTTACTCTTTCCCTCTTTTCATCATGTGAGCATTTTTCATGGAATCCTAGTTATTTTATATTCCTTCTCTTTCCAGAGAAAGAAACTTATGTTGTTTTCAATTTTTTTTTTTTTTTTTTTTTTTTGTTTGTTCATTTTTTTTTTGTTGTTTTTTTTTTGTTTTTTGGGGGTTTTTTTTTTCGTTTTTTTTTTTTTGTGGTTATTGTGTTTTGGGGGGTGGATAACCTTACTGAGTTGAATTCTTTCCTCCGATTTCGCTTTCCACTAAATACTCTTATTACAATTTATTGTATGCATTACTCTCTTTCTTTCTTTCTTTCTTTCTTTCTTTCTTCGTGTTATATGAATGTCAGTACCGTACCCCGTCCTATATCCTTTGGTATTTTGTAAGTTATGTGATGTTTTATGTTCTTTCTGTATGCACTACGTATGAGCTAAGAGAGCCCAAGTCGTTTGTGACAATTGCAGAGAGAGGGGCGGCGGGGGAGTGACTCACCAGTTTGATAGTAGTCCTGAGTAAAGGAAATACATACTATCAACATTTTTTTCTTTGCATTTTTAATGAATGGAACACCACAATTTCCTCCATCTTTCTTTGTCTCTCCCGCTTTTATTCATTTCTTTTCACTCGCGGCGAAATGATTTGGAGCCTCGTATTTAGCTTCTTTTTCGGTCATACTTAGAATCTATCATATAAAGCAAATAAAACATCTATGAGCATTTTTTTTTTCAAAAGTTTAGACAACTGATTTGAAATTACTTTTATTCACTTTCACGACTCCGAGGGGTAAATATCGCGGCTCATTCGACAATGGTGTTGACCTTCTTTCGTTTTCTTTTATTTTAGATACTTTTAGTCTCCAGACCTGACGCAAGTATTCCACTCCTTTTGTCCAATGCAGCCGAAAAGTACACACACACACACACACACACACACACACACACACATATATATATATGTGTGTGTGTGTGTGTGTGTGTGTGTGTGTGTACGAGATTAAAATCGAGATAAGTCAAAGTAATATTAAACTGAAGCTATACAATGGTACTTGACGGCGAAGGTACATCAATGCACTTTTTAAAGACCTTTTTAAAGTGAATTATAATGATTTAAATATATTCTTTGAAGGTTTTAATCGCCAGAAAATGAAATTAAGTTAGTTGTAAAAAAAAAAAAAAGGAACAAGAATAATATGTTTAACGGTGCGTCTACCATCTGTGATGGTAGGAGTAACAGGAGGAAGTGGAGGAGAAAATGGAGGATGGGGATGGTGCACCCGAAGGTCTCTACCAAGTTTCAGACCAATCCGTATGATACGGATGAGAAAATTGTTATTTAACATTTTAGGGACTGACGGACTTAATGTGTCTTATAGAGATGCGTGGATGCATAAAAAAAAAGTGTTTTGCTTCCTTAAAGCAGGTTATAGACTGATTTCAAATTTTGTTTACATTTCTGTCAACAAATTACTTCGGATCTATTGTGATTGGTGGATGTGTGATCATGAAAATTAAACTTTGTTTTTAAAAATCTTTAAAAAGATTGATCTCATAGAAATTTGATTGAAAGAAGATCAGTCGATTCAATGACTGGATTTTCGAAGATAATCCTTACTTTTTTACTGAAAATCTACTGAAAAATGCACTTGTTTATAGAGGGGTCGATTTAAACACGACCCAAAGATCAAGTGATGCTACTATTGACTTCCTTTGCCCAAAACTACTCGCGGTTTGCGTAATTTTATGGCACGTCTCATGTTGCCGTTGGAGTATGGATTACCATAAAAGAAAAACAACAAATTTCAATAAAATTTTCGTTATCAATCCATCCATGAATGAATTTATTTATGGCAAGACTGGCTACTTTAGGGTCAGACTTCACTCTTAAAGAAGCTTAAATGTCTCTGTCATAAGTTTTGAAAATGTTTCAACCACCATAAAAACAGTTTTGCTTTAACTGAAAAATATCTTTAAATTTGGCCATGGAGAGGGAATTGATAATTTCTGAAAGAGTGTGTGCAAAATTTCAATTTTTTTACTATGAATGGTTCGGGTTGCACATGTGAAAAATGCATGTATAGAAAAATGCAACTATTTCAGCCACTAAGCCGAATACAAGAAAAAATGTTTTCATACTCATTTAGGGGGAGGGTAGGTACAAGATTTCCAGCTTCTACTATGAACAGTTAAGGCCGAATAAGTAACACAAGAAATGCGACTATTTCATCCAATAGACCGAAAATTTAAAAAAATGTATGAAAAAGAAAAACAGTTTCCATTCAACTGAAAAAGATATTGAAATTTGGCCATGGATAGGGACTTGATAAACTAGTATCTAGATATATTTCTGGATAAAATCTAGATAATTATAGATATTATTATTATTATTATTATTATTATTATTATTATTATTATTATTATTATTATTATTATTATCCATTGCCCGTCAAAAAATGATGGTGTTTTATGTATGGATTGGCTGTAAAAAGCCGAAGTCCAATGAAGTAGGTAATTTAATAATGAAAAAAAAAGTTTAATGATAGTTTGTGTAGAAAAATAATCCCATATTTCTAGCCCAGAAAATAAATTTATGAATTTTTGTATCACATGATGTCAGTTAAGATTCTTCTTACAATTTTCTTTTTCTAGTAATAACTGTTGTTGTAGAATCAAACAGAATTTGTCAAGAAATAAAACAGGAGAATAAGAATGTCTTTTTTAGAAAAAAAATGGTTGTTAAAAAAGGAAAAAGTTGAACGGTCGCAACTGTTCCCTCACCAGTTTCTGGCTGTTGTAAAATTGGATACAGTTGGGAGAGGGAGAGTCTGGCTTGCTTGCTCAATAAATGATTTTCTTTCTCTTTTTCTTTCGCTTTCTCTTGGTCACCCGAACTGCCTTCCTTTGACTCATGAAAGTTTTCACGTGGTAGTCATTGTTATGACAGCAGGCTATCACATTTTCCCCCTATACTGTATTATTTCTTACGCCTGAATGTATCAGATCATAACGAGTTCACGGTGCACATTAGGTTATATCAGGAACGTGAAGGATAAAATAATTTGCATATGTACCTGTTATATGATTAGATTATTAGCATCATTGGACTAGACGCATTTATTAGCCATTGTTAGGGAGCAAGTGACAACAAGTGTTCTCAAATCAACACCCTTTAAGCAATACCACATTTATCCCACAGAGAGACAGGTCAACAAAAACCCCAAAAGTGTGTAAGTGTGCCGACCCAAACTGGCCTGAGAGGAAATTCATATCACCCCTTTTTTAAAAATTGTCATAAGGTGTCTAGTTAAGGATTTCCCAGAAGTAACCATAACTTCAATTTATTTGATCTCGACGACCTCCAAGTACTAAAACCAAGCTTAGGATATTTATGAATTAAGATATGGCTATCATACAGAGAATGGATATTCATTAAAGTCAGTTATCAATAACAAGTAACACAAGAGGAGTAACCATAACGCGTTAGACTGCAATAATTGCCTTTATGAAACTGCCCTTTTAAAAAATACGTATGTGTCTAGTTGAGGGTTTCGAAGAGGTAACCATTTCAACTTTTTCGACCTTCATAGTCATCCAAATACTTAAACTCAACTTTGGATATTTAAAAATTGAGAGTCAGTTTACATGAAGAAGAGTAACCAGAACGTTCCGATCAACGCTGGCCAAAGTAAAGTGTCATGAAACCTCCTCTTTTAAAAATTGACATAAGGTGACTAGTTACGAAACACCTCCTTTTGAAAATTGACATAAGGATTTCGAAGAAGTAACCGTAACTTCTACGATCTCGTAAACCAGTAGGTACCAAAAAGGAACTTCGCACATTTAACACTTAAGACACCAGCTATAATACCGGGAAGTAGCCGTGACTTCAACTTCTTTAATATCGTAGTCATCCAGGTACCAAAGCCGAACTTTGGATATTTAAGAATTAAGATACCAGCTATCATATAAAGTAAAAGTAATCATAACATCCACTTCTTTGATCTCGTAGACATTCAGGTGCCAAAAATCGGACTAACGGTAGGAGGAATCACCACTCATAGACTGTCTTATCGATTATCATAGATTCATTATGAGCTTGTAAACTATTCCGCTATAATCGCTTCATTTGAGAATTGTATTGATCGTTTGGCTTTGACTAATGAGAAAAAATAAAGGCATCGGAATTTCCACGATGTTAGTGAATTTAGGTGGAGTTCAGTGAAGCAAGATTATATTTTAAAAGCAACTCCAAGAGGAGACGACTTACACCCGACTTGGGAACTATGCAATAACACCTTAAACCCTTAATTGGTTGTGTCTGTTGGATACGCAAAATCCCAGCTCTGCCTTCTACACTGTGTTCCGAAAACCTCGGGTGGCAGACAACACCTGCTCTACGAGTTGGTCAGCAATTAGATTGTTACAATACCCGAATGCTCTTTGTCTCTTCTCCTTCTAATTTGAAATCAAACTCGAAAATCAGTTTAACATTTTGATTGGAGACCATTGCTGTTAAGGGCTCGAAAACCTCCTATGGTGCTTAATTACGTCGCTATTCATGTTGAATTTGCTAAGAGAATAAATCTTCCTTTTTAGCATTATTCTCTATGATGTAAAGAAATAATTATGTAACAACATAATACACAGGTTGCCTACCGGAAAGCAATGGTTAACGTCCCTATCGTTGTATCGGTGAGGGGAATTTTAAAGTGGGTACATCCATCTGCCCCCTCTCTCTTTATTGATTGCCAAACTGATACTTTGTAATTCTTATTTAATTACCAAACTCCAGTCCAAGTGAGGAGTTGACTTTATTTTTCTATCGTAACAACAACAAGAACAATCTTCACCTAATTTAGGGGAGTAAGCTCATCACTATTTGTCTTTGCCGACATGTTAAAAGAAACCAGTGTGTTGAATTAACATTCTTCAACCGGGATTCGAAATCATGACCAAGTGATTGGTAGGCAGCTTTCTTACTAGCTGAGCTAAATTGACAAGACTTACATATCTTGTGAAAGATCATGTCGGAAATACGCAAGAGCTCATTTCTAATGAATAGATAAATAGATTTATGAAATTAAGATCTCCCTATCGTGGTTTGAAATCACTACCAGTTGATCGACAAATGGCTTTATAATTCATAATGTATACGAAAAAAGTCGTGGTCATTGTCTCAAGTCGGAATAGAAATTGGAGTGTACTTTGATCCTGCAGCAGCCAGGCTTGTCAGGCTTAATTTTTGTTTGTTCGAGTGAATCATTTTTTTTATTTCTCCAGAACCCAGAGTGTAGTTTGTTTTTTGTTTTGTTTTTGCTTTTTGTTTTTTTTTGTTTTGTTTTGGTTTTGGTTTTTGGAGAATCACGCGTTCAGTTTCATTCGTGCAAGACAATAAAAATCCCCGTAAAACATTCAGCTCAATAGATATAATTGACCGCCAAAGTCCAATGTCTGGAGAATGAATAAAAATGTCTCGTCCAGCATCGTTTAACCTCATAGCCAGTGAATTTCTGGAGGCCAGACATGGCCGTTAACTGTTGCAAACGAAGTAAGAATCTATAATTCCATAGAAGTAGATATTGCTTCAAATGCGCACTGCAGTGTACATCAAAAGAGATTTTTTTTATTACTATCTAAAAACACTCGCTCTATTCAGTGGTTTTCCTGGGACCTGTGTACTCGATAGAACAGATGAACTTAAATTTTACGGTCTGAAATGTATACTGAACATCATATCAAATTTAGAGTAACTGATCTGATCTCACAAGTGGCCACAATGGTTTTGTTGAGATCTGTGTTTTCGATGGAACAAAAAGGTATCAAAATTCGAGACGTAGCGTCCCTGAGTATATCTCTGACAATTATTGCTCCATTCTTTAATTCAGTAATTTTATAGTGTAGGATAATAAATTCAGCACTTTTGAACCGGTTCGAATATTCATTGTCGTAAGTAAAGAAGACTACTGGTGTGGAGCCCATTCAATTTTATTTAATGAGCTTGCAACAGACGATACCAAACATCACATCAATCGAATCACCGTGGCCTCACATATGGCCGACCAAACATTCAAGTGGGCTACAGATTCTTCTCTCTTTGAGTGCCCGTGCATCAGTATATATCTCTGGGCGCTCCAGGCCACATTTTTGTTGCTACAACCTTGAAAATTTGCATGAGGGCACCACTAAACATCATCTAAAAACGCTTCTTCAAAGTGCTTTTTGAGGTCTCTTCGGTCATTTTTCAACCATTTTTTTTAGATAATTCTAGATAAAATATCTATTTTCTTTAGATGATTTTTACATAATTAGTTATGGCACACGCATGCGCGACAGTGATTCAATTATGCAAATTAAGAATATTTTCTATTAAGGAATTGTCTTTGTAACAATGCTTATATGAAAAAAAGTAAGGGTCACCAACGGTAACAGGTTGAGAAACTGCCTTTCAGTAGTTGTTCACAAGATAGTTGTGCAGACAATTTCACTTGTGCAGTGAGTTCGATCCTCACTGCACGTCCCACTAAAAAAGATTGGCCAAAAGTGAAAGGCTGAAAAACCTTTTTCATACAATTTTGGCACATATTGCTCATCTTACATTCGGAAAAGCCTTTCTATCAGTTCTCCTGAAAAGTCTGAAGTTTTTATATGCACTTTCAAATAGAAAGTGCTGTTCAAAAATGTAATCGATTCATTTTTTCCTTTCTTGTCTGAAAGTGAAACAATAGCACATAATATTCTAAAATTGTATTTATTTTGTTTTTCATCGTTATCAAATCTTTGCTACCATTTGCCCTCAATTCAATAGTTGTTATGTTTCATCGCAACTAAATTCAGGCTAGGTACCCTTCAGCAGTGAGTAGATAAATTAACAGCGCGGATCGGAATAAAGAATAAGCTCCAGGTGAGAATCGAACTCATGACCCTCTATGCCAGCGGGTAGCAAGCTTGGCAAGTGATGGTTCTTACAAAAGATTTGATAAGTCGCCCTCTGACATGGAGTCGCGATTATATTTTCACCTGGAACTTATTCTTTATCCCGGTCCACACTGTTAATTTATCTACTCGCAGCTAAAGGGTATTCAGCCAAAGTTTAGTTGCCATGAAGAAGCGACAACAACTGAAATGGAGGTGCATGGTAGTAAAAGTTGATAACAATGATTTACAATATTTCAACATGGTAGGATGGATAAAAATAGAAAGGAATCACTTTGTTTTTCTCTACAATTCATATCAACCGACGGAAGCAGCCGACATTTATTCGTTTCATCATCATCATCATCATCATCATCAGTCTTTTAACGTCCGTCGTTGGACAAAGACCTTTCACAGGATTCGCCACACTTTTCTATCGGGGACGTTGCAGAGCCAGTATTTTCTAAATTTGTCCTGTTCATCTCTCCATGTTTGTATTCTGTCAGCCTCAATTTCGCAAGTGATCTCTGGGGATCCATGTTGTGGGTCGCGTTGTCCATCGGTTGTCTGCCATTCTTGCAAAATGGCCGGCCCATTGCCATACTAGCGTATAATTCGAGAAATCTATGATAAAAAATCAGGATTAAAACTTGAGGCTAGCTTCGAGTTTAAACATAAAGATGATTATATATATATATATATATATATATATATATATACATATATATATATATATATATATATATATATATATATATATATATATATATAATTAATAATAGTGTTATATTACTAAGCTTTATCTACGAAAGTCGGGGTCGCATCATATTTGAGATCGCATTGTAATCGAGTAAATACGGTATTCTTATCAGGATTAAGATCTAGCAAGGGACGTTACTCTCATTTCGATATGTCAGTCAGCCAGTGATGATGATCGGTACTAGAGATGCTAGTGGATCTGAAAATCTTTTTTCTATTTCTACTTTTGCTTTTGCTATGAAAACTGCTGACTTCCGGTTAAAACCGGTGCAAAACCGTATCAAATGTCAGGTTGTATTCGAATGCAGTAATTAGAAACTGTCAACCGAAACTGTCACCAAAACTGTCAACAAAGGTATCTTCAGTTTTCAAGTTGGTCTGGCTGGCTGGTTCTGTATACATGTATTGCGCGTACAAGTTGCTCCTACGGAGCTACAAAGCTGAAAATTTGAAAATTCACACTTTTTCAAGCCAAGACGAAACGCTTTTTGTATTCTGAAAGTCCTCTCCTTAAGTAGGTCAATTTACAATGTAAGTTTATGCTAAATTGATCCCTCAGTTTGTGTACAGCAGCGTTCACGCTTGTTTGATCCAATTCCGACTTTTTATTGATATCTGCCCAACGAAATGCGAGAGAAGTAACTTATTCATTGATGAGCCCTTTTTTCCAATTTCTTAATTAATCACCCCAATGCGTCATGCTGGCAAAAGATGTTGGTTACGAGACGGTTTCTGTTCAGTGACCAACCACACCGATTGTTTAATCTTCTTCAAGTGCAATTGTTGTGATAACTTCTTTAAATCCAAGATTACGATCGGCAGACAGCAGATAAGATATGTCAAATATTTCGGTTTACAAGATATTGACTTTGGAAAAGAAAGGTCATGTGCATTAATTTTCAGATATTGTTATGTCTATCTTTAATGCTTCAAATTCATCCAGTACTCCTGCGCACAAGGACGGTCGATATATATATATATATATATATATATATATATATATATATATATATATATATATATATATATATATATAAAAGATCGCTTCCGCTATAAACCAAAAACTTTGATAGGCTAAAATGACGTTTAGCGAAGAAAAATGTCTATTTATTCATGAGTAAGATTTTTTGAGCGTCCTCAAAGGGTGGCGATGAAGATATTTGATGCTAACTCACCGGAGGTTTGGGTGGTGACCATAGTCACCATAGTTGGTACTGAGCCCATGCAGAGGAGGGAGATTGGAAGTCGGAGTGGCACCCTTTGAAATCTATTTTCCATTATTATCGCAGCAGGGTGGTTGCAACCCTCTGATCCACAAGGAGTCTGCTCAAATGGGTGGGGTGGACCTACTTGCCTTAAAAAGTCAATATTCAAAATCCTGACATTTATCTGGGTAACAAATATTTATTAAACTCAGCTTAGTACAGAGATAAGCCAGCAAGGGGAATAGAAGTATGAGATAAGCCCTAGATTACGATATTCTTAAATTATCCTTCCCTTCAGGGGATTTTTCTGATTATTAAGGACGGACGTTGAAAATGAATATGGTGGACAATGAGGCTTGTCAAATGGGGTGACAAGTGGAGAGTGAAAAGGAAATCTTTTTTTTACAACTCAGGCAGTGCCATTTCCAAAAGTGCATTTTTGGAAGGGCCCAGAGTTTAGGGTGTCTGTCATGATCGTCATGTAAAATAATTTTCCCACCGTCGTACGTAACTACGGCTTCCAATGCTTCCAGTTTCTTCTTTCAGTGTTGCCAATTTAGATGTTTTATATCTACAAATATATATACACACACACACATATATATATATATATATATATATATATATATATATATATATATATATATATATATATATATATATATATATATATATATACACCTACAAATTCCTGATAAAAGATCTATAACTCGTATTTTTTCAAACCTGTTTTTATAAGACGTCTTGATAAACACAGAGCAGAACAACTTCAAGCTCATCACTGCAATGTCTTGTCTGCTGGTTAATATATCTGGCGAATGTCACCTTCGTACATCGGCTAGTTGGTGAGTAATCATAGCACCCACTCACACACTCAAACCCACAGAGATTCCTTTAATTATCATTTTATATACAATGTCAGCTGTAAAAGATGAATTAATATCAGCTTCATTGTCGAACTCGGTAGAAGGAAATCTGGACGTTTTCCCAGTAGCCATTATTGTATTAAGACATTTTCCTTTGATTCGCTCATTGTTTCGCATAGGAGGTTTTGTTTAAGAAAGAAAAGATATCATTTCTAAGGCTCCAAGATGTCCAATAGATTAAAGTGTTACTCGAGTGCATCTGGTTATCATGAGTTCGATCTTTGGATCAAGCAGTGAAAAGTCATATTCTATGGTTCAGTAGAAAAGACAAAATCGACACCACATGAACGAATTCAACTAGGAAGAATTAACTGATATAAAATATATAGATTAAAGATGAGGACAATCTATCCCCATTGAGTAAATAAAGGGATCACTTGGAAGAATTGACGAACGAGGTTCCCCATAGTTTGGACAACGGAATGGAAACAATCGAGCCCCGTTGATTGAGCATATACATCTAGATTCTCAGGAAATTACCGAATACGACAGGATCTTGAAGAGAGTACAACAGCCAAAACGTTGTGACAATATGGGGACATTAGTTATGTATGATAATAATAATTTCTTGTCTGAGAGATTCAGCAAAGATAATATTTTTTTTGCTCAAGGCATTCTGACCGATTTGCTCTTCAGCTTTCATCAAGTAAATTTGAAAAGGATAAAGAATCAATATTCGTTTGTCTTACGACAAAAGCCTAATAACCTGAGTGACGATTCCGGGGCGTATTACTTCTGACCAGGGAATGGTCAAGCTTTCCCCTCTCTATCTGATCTATTTGGGATGAGAATTGGTTTAATTCTGTTAAAACAGAATTGGTGAGCTGAGTTCGAATTCCAGCTGTAACCATTTTTATATAATTGTACCAAAAACACTATCATCGAAAAAATAAATGTGAAACTCGACAAATGAGAACGATGTTTTTAGCGAAAATTGTTCAACACAACAAAATGACTAAATCTTGGCGAGTACAAGAAAATACTGAAAGCATGTTCTTCCAAGCCTTATGGTTTTATCCTCATTTGAGCGTTCTGTAATGTGGTCTTGTGACAAATTTGGCCAAGCCCAACAAATATCAAACAGATACTTGTGCTCAGCATGCGGGTCTCCTAAGCCCTTGGAAGAGCGCTCAATCCTGATTGAGTGCAACAGAAACGTAGCCTTGAGCCGAAGTTCATTAGACCAACCGAAGAATCTCTTTCTTGCTTTTCTATCCGTACCTTGTCTTGTCTTGAATTCTTGAAACTGGTGATTTGGTGGGATTTATGAGCTGAGGGCTTGGTTCCTTGAGGGGCTCCTCCAACAATTATCGAGATTTGTCAATAGAAATGCAGTTAGTGAATTACTACTTATGAAGCTTTGGGGAACCTTTTTCATTGAGAGCCTCTAGGGAGAGAAATTTTTAAATAGCCACTCTCCCTCATCAACTACATCTGCGCCTGAAAAATTGATTTTGAAATATCAGCTAGAAAACCAAAGCTGCTATAGTTTCGCCTGGACACCGGTTGATATAAAACCAAATATTTAGAGTTACGTCCCTTCCATTCGTGCTTCTTATTTGAGAGGTTATTTCTTTTTCTAAGCTCTGGATATTTCAGCTCACAACTGATGTAATGCAGACGACTATACACTTCACAATTTGACTGCACCTACAATAAAAGTAAAGTGTTTCTTTATTTTTGCTTTGTTTTTTTCCTCTAATATAATGAAGGTCCTTCTAGACCGTACAATGCTATTTTGGCCTTTTTTCATTGGACGAAACAAAAGTACTTCATTATCATACTAGTTTCACGATGCTGTCAAAAAATTACGAGAGAAATTATGTAATTTTGCGATTGCATCGTACTTATAAAATATTTTTTATAACAGCTGCGCAGCATTTTCTTGCTTATTTTCAATATTTCCTGAGTACTAAACTAATCTAAAGGTAAAATTAAGTGAAGATACAATTTATCCAGATCAACTTAAATAAAATTCCATTTCTACAAACTTACGTCACCAGACTAATTTATAACGTGAGTGTGACAGACGACATCTGCACGATTCTAATCATTATATGCATGGATTTATTATTAGTATCAACACAACCCTCATAAAAGATACGTGGTAAAATATGATAAACAACAGGGAGCAACGAGAAACGAAGCAAAAATATCATTTATTATTTGTTTCAATTGCTCTTATCAGTGAATAACTCTAACACTAAATCAATTGATCAATCACGACAAAGTACTGTATAAAAGTTTCTTGAGATTTCATCTCCTTCGTTTCTCGTAACGAAAAGCAACGGGAAGCAACGAGAAGCAACGGGAAGCAAAGCAAAGATATCATTTATTACCAGGAACGATCACTCTAATCAATTAATGACCCAAACCCTAAATTCTTTAATTTATCACCGCAAATATTTGTATAAAAGATTTTTCAGATCACATTCCTTTTGCTTTTCGTTGCTCCTCGTTGTTTCCCATTGCTTCTCGTATTTCACCGCTATCACCCGAAAAGAAAGAAAATCAATCTGTTGAATAACAGCAAGGATCTAGCAATGATCTGTCGTAGAATAACCACGGCAGTTTCTGATTTGAATATAAAGATTTCTTGGAGGAAAAAGCAAGACGTTAGCATTGTACAAAGAAAGCCTTAGAAATACTACACGCGTTGATCAATGTCACTTTCAACCAAGAAATGTTACAATGAATTCTCATACGTCTTGCTTTTTCCAAATAGCACATTAGAGCCCAATGGTCTTGCCAAGCTTTACAAATTGCTTCGTAAAGATACTTTCTCTATACTGTAAGCAGATATTGACCATGTGCGAGAATTTCGATCCTACCTCGTGGTACTGGATGGGTTAATTGATAGTCTATAGCCACACTGAAGAGTTGTAATACAACGGAACAGCTGTGGATGTCACAATTATTTAATTATTATATATACATATATATATATATATATATATATATATATGTGTGTGTGTGTGTGTGTGTGTGTGTGTGTGTACATCACTGTGTCAGTGTTATTCGTGCATGACATCACTGTTTTTTGGTCAGGTCATTGTCATTCACTATTGTTATAACATACGGAAATAAAGTCAAAACTCAGTTGTAAGAGTTGAACAAAAAAGCACGAAAGTTTTTGATTATGTGAGTCAGTCATTAGCCGGCCAAATTATTAATAGTTTTGTCAAACTCGTGTCCAAGTTGAGAACAACAACAATCCTCATCAAATTTAAGGGAGTGAACTCTTCATCGTTTGTCTATCACATTCCACCAGACCAAACCTATTTATAAGATTAGCATTTCTCTTACGTGATTTGAAATCAAAACCATATGATCAGAAAGCGACTCTCTCACCAACTGAGATAGACGAACAAGTTTTGTATACCTAAAAATTGATTAATCATATAATAAAAGTTGCAGAAAATATAATAACAGTGACACAGTGATGTACACAAAAACTGATGACCAATTCGCTCCCACTTGCAAAGCCCGGCTCAGGTCGATTTGTTTTGCTTAAGTTTGTAAAACCCATTAACAGGAATTCCCAATAAAGATGTTGGAATGAGACACATAGTTTGGGAACTATATTATATGGAGAAATTTATTCTGCTTTTTTTTATTTTTTTAGATTTTAATGGAGCAAGGAAGTTTGACCCCAGCCCAGCCAAGCTTTTGTTTGTTTTTTTTTACCTTAAGTTTTTTGCAATTTGCATTTACCTTCTTATTTGCTTCGCAGAAGCGCAGGTGGCTTAGCAGTTTGCAGCACGAATAGAATTGGTAAACCGGGTTCAAATCCTGGCTAGGGCATTTTGCGATCACTCAGCACTAATGCTCTTGGGAAAGGCATGAATCCATTTATTCTCTAGAAGTAAAATAGCATGGAAGATCGGGCTCTTAGATCTTGGTTCGCCACCTGTGTAGGTGATGTGCCATTCGAAATTCAAATCGAAACAGGTTAGTGTCGTGAGAGGCTGGTAATAGATAGAGTTGAGAACGTGATCCCGAAATGTAAGGTTAGCAGGGCTCTGCTGAAGCATCCTTGTGTCTGGCCAGCCAGAAGTGGATCATAATACATTGCTCAAGTAAAATAAAGTATTTTT
This sequence comes from Thysanoteuthis rhombus, assembly GCA_963457665.1. Classification (NCBI taxonomy): domain Eukaryota; kingdom Metazoa; phylum Mollusca; class Cephalopoda; order Oegopsida; family Thysanoteuthidae; genus Thysanoteuthis; species Thysanoteuthis major. Next base: position 16,868,690 of record OY735238.1, on the reverse strand, counting down.
TTAGCTGCGTCCATGCATCTCAATAACATGCTTTTCGCTCCGTCTGTCGGTCTATTGGTCCGTCGGTTCCAGTCACGCTGAACAACAGAAAAAGGAAGGACAAGAATGCCCGACGCCATTAAAAGAACATCTAGCGTTTACTTTTTTACAATGTTGTCAAGTACAATTTGTTATTGCAAAGATTGTCACCAAAAATCGGCTAAACTTTTCAATTTCCCGCTAACTTTACAGATGAAAATGTTATACACACTCATTCGAAACCCTCTTATCAGTTATAATTATCATTCACCAAGACTCGTGGACAAATTATTGATGAAAATTGTACACTTACTTTGATTTAGACTTACTGATAGTCTTAAATAGCCATATTTTCGAGTGAACAATCCCACCACAACTAGTGATGCAACTGCTACTTCTCTCTAAAATAGGGAATCACAGATATAGACGTAAGAATGGTGGATGCATCGTTGAATGTAGCGTTCTTGTTTTTATTCAAACGGACAGACGAAATAATGCTATCGCTGTCTCTACATTCCCCCCCCCCCAAAAAAAAAACTGGAATACCCATAGAAGATTTTTTTAATTGCTTTCAAAACTAACACAAATTTTTCATGCAGTAATCTTTTTTTGAATAACTATATTTGGGCTTTTACTAAAACGAAATAATACAAGTGTTGATAAAATTAACATTCACAGTTCTTGACTTCGTCTTTTCATGTAAAAATTTCGTCCCATAGTTTTCGTGATATTGCCAATATAAGATTTCGTGGCGACCATCTTGAAAAAAATGGTAAAAAAAAGTGAGAAACGGCCTCACTCATAAAGCTATCATTATTTTCCAGCTCTATAACAAAGGATCTCCCGAAAATTAGTAAAAAGAATTCGCCCCCTATTTGGTACCGAAATGATGTTCAGCTACTATTCTTCCGTTGACTGATGACTTGAAAACTGTTTAAGTCCATTGTGGTAACAAAGAATAAATCTTAGGGATGGTTGCTACTTTTTATGTCACTCACACCAGCCACATCCGCCCCTTCTGCCAGCAAGCCCTTCACGAAAAAGTGATACGTGACGAGAAAAATGTGAAGTATTAGTCGTTCTATATCTCCGGAATCAGCAGCAGTGCACACGAGCAAGCACTGCTTTCTCGGCAATTTTGTTACTACTGCTGTCTTTATCAACTACAGACGGCTGTTGCTTACATTCGCTTTGTTTCCTCTACTTCGAAACTAAGTAATTGGTTTAATAATAAAAATGATAACGAGGTAGGGTTAAGACGAGGTACTCAAAAGAGTCAGATATGATTAGACCCAATCAATTCAATCCCGATTCTTTTTAAGGTGAGTTTTTTTTTAAGATAAAAATACCCGGTTCTAAAAAAAGGAAACAAATAATTTTCAGACTAAAACAATCTCTCTTTATGGGATAAATACTTCTTACAATAAAAAATAACTCTTCAATGGGTTTTGAACGATTTCTTCTAGTCATGTATCACTTTTCCGTCAAGGTTTTGCTGGCAGAAATGGCGCTGGTGAGTGGTATAAAAAAAAAAAAGAACGCCGCTTAGGGATTAGATAAGAAAAGCAGTCATGTGGGTCCTAATCGGAGGAAGTGGGTGGAAAACCTCCGCGGCATGTGCTGAATAAACACTGTTAGCATTTTTATTGCCATTTCTGATAGTATAAAATAGCTAGAGATAGGCTGAAATAGCAGGAAAATAGCGCTAAAAGTAGCGGTAAATTTCGAATTTTTACACTGGCAAAACATTATGATGTCACCCCTCTGATGGCGTCACCCCTCTGATGGCGTCACCCCTCTGATGGTGTCACCCGGGGCGGGACCCCTTCCTCCGTCGGTAGGCCATTGACGTATTCCTATCCATTGATCCATGTAAGCCTGTTTATATCAATATATATTTCAGCCTTTTCATGTATATCTATCTATCCCAGTTCATAATTATCCATCTGTTTGTTCATCTATATATCTACCAACCTCCTACCTATCTGCTATCTATCTATCTATCCTATGGCTATCCACATGAATAGCTCATCTGCCAAAATATTGGTTCTTCTTCACAGTCTGTTTATTGAATTAGCTAATCGTGTTTGTATAAAACATGGTTTGAATTGTGCCTTTGATGCCAAGGCATATCCGGTCTTATATCTCACCCTACCCACAGCACTCACTCTTCTTCTGTACTGGTAATGATGCTTGAAATAAACATTCTAACTTGATTCCTTCATTTTTGCTTGGGAAAACACCGAGGGATCTGTTGGATTCGAGGTCCTGTATTAAAAGTCTTGAGATCTTAAGGTGCCAGGAAACATTTTGGTTTTTACGTGGTTGATTGAATTTGGTTCGTGGTGTATTTTTGAGTGAGGGAGGTTAAATAAAAAGAAACACAGTCGTCTTCGTATTCTAAAGGAATTGATATTTATTTATTTACAACGAGAAAATACACTTCTTGCTAATTTTCATTTCACGTGTCCTCATCATGCTTCAACGTCGCCCCGAACGGTAAAAGGCTTTCAATCAAATATTGTTATAACATCTTTAGTACAACACGGAAGGCTTACTGATAAGAAGATGAAGGCTCCTGGTCCACGGACTACATGGTCCGAAAAATAGAGTGAGAAAGAGTAGAACAATTATAGAACTAATCGCTTTTATCGGCAAGGAGGTCGAAGTGACGTAACCAGATTTGAAAATCTGGACTCTATTTATAGGGACTAGAGGAAGTGACGTCATCAATACTATTTTAGTGGCTAATATTCTGCGTAGATCTTTTCTCATAATTATTCACATATTTAATCAACTCGGATCTATCCCCCAAAACATGTGTTATGATTTATTATTCCTGGGCTGCAATAGAAAAGATATATTCAATGAACATTCATTCCCAAGCATAAGCGTACGAGACAGTGGTGAAGGGGTGGGGTGAGACTGCACCCCTACCGCCAATTCGGGTAAAATAGTGTGGAGTTTCTTCGGGCAAGTCAACGAAATCCGGGCAAAAGCGTGTCAGATTTGGTGCAGATCAAGATAAAATTCTTATACGCCCATGATCTCAAGAAGGTTCCTCATAAATGATTGGACACGCTACCACGTATTATTGAACGACGTGACAGAAAAGTCAAGTCAAAAAGTTTCTTCTCTACTGCAAAATCTACGATACTCATGGGGTGCTTCCCTTATTATTTAAGTTTAGTACCATACCCGAGGAAAGTGTATTCACTTGGTTCTTTGACTGTCTAACTTGGTACAGGACACTAACTGCCCAGTTGTTTTTCTATTCATCCCACTCCGCCATGTGCTTGTAAAATCTAGGCTTATTAGGCACAGGTATTTCCTGCTTCTGGAAAGTTCGTTTTACGCCACTTGTCGCTTTTACGAAAAAAAGCGAAAATAGCTCACAGCACTTGTTTTGCAGTGAACCATTATAGAGGCAACCTCTTCCTCTCTCTCCTACTTTCCAGTATCCCGTATCTTCCACGATCCAAATCTCTGATGATTCAAGCAAACATATCATTATCACAATTTTGGTGGTCTGGGATGCTCAAAATCTTTCCTATATAAGTCAAAGGTGATTGCTTTCTGCTATTTCGACTATGGAGAGCTTTGGGGGGTAACCGTCTACTTTCAGATTGTGGAGCGGGGAGATTTGTATTGTATTATGTAATAACGGTGGTTGATGCACTTACTTGTCAATTCAATGAGCGTGAGTTCAAATCCCTCCAGAATCATAGTATTTTTCTTCTCCTTAATTTTCTTTCTTTCTTTCTTTCTTTCTTTCTTTCCTCTTACCCCACTTCAACTTTCTAATCATTCTCCCCTATCATTTTTCTAAACCCTTTTTTGACTGTTTTCTCTTTATTAGTTGAGTGCATTTATGGTTTGACACATAACAACAACAAAAAAAGATGGCTTCCAAGATGGCCGCTAAATCTTTGAACCGCCAAATACTTTTTTCGGTATTGATCGCGTGCAACGCTTATTTAATCGAGTGCATCTGTGATATGAGAACACAAAGATTGTTACAAGAGGTTTCTCAATGTTCTTTTTGGAATAACAGGAGTGCTCAATAACATACTACAGTCTACTTCGGACTAACCACTGGATAGACGTAATTTTCAAGATGGCCGCCGATCCTTAAAATACCTATTACTTGTTATTTTGGGGACCCTGACTCGTGTTTTTGACTAGCATATTCAAATCATAGTTAAGTGATTACTTGTTCAAAGGTATAGCTAATCGCATATCTATTTTTGAAAAATACATTCGGTCTGCTCCAGATTTAATAATAGTGATTTACTTCATCGTACTCTAAAGGTTGAGTACGTGGATTCTCATAATTTTTTGGCTTGACATGGTCCACAAGTGGGTGTGCATGGTAATCCGTATTATCAACAACTACATCGTTGCGTCTGACGATCAGTTCAGCAATTGCAGTGAACCACCTGCGGTTAGGTTTCAGGGGCAGCGGTTTTCTTGGTCATTCTAAATTTTTCACCTTCCTCGTGGTCAGACTATGGTAAACTTTGGATGTGTTGTTGAGCATACGTACTACGACAAAATATTTTTGTTTTGGCTGAATAATGAACGAGTAATGGGTATTTTTTGGATTTGGCGGCCATCTTGGACACCATTTTGAAAATAACGTTTCCAGACTGTGGTCGACTGACAGTATGTTACTGAGCATGTTGGATTACACAAAAATCCTTGAGAAACCTTTTTATAGCAATCTTGGGGAATGAAATTGGTTTTCTTTTCATGAATGTACTCGACTATATAAAACTAATATTCATATGCATCCAATTTTGTCTTTCTTCCTCCTACTCCACTCCTTCTTTCTCAATACTTCTGTTCCCCCCTCCTCTCTCAATATGATTGTTTTTCCTCATGCCTCCCGTTTCTTTCTCCTCTTCTTTTTTCCTTCTTTATTCACTTTTCTTTCCCTCTCCCTTTACTTCTCTCTGCCTCTCTCTTTCTATTTCTCTATCTTTCTCCTTTTTTTTTTCTTTTCTTTCACTTGAGTTTCTCTATCTCCATTCTCAGTTCACGCTTCTTTTTCTCTTTCTTCGTCACTTCTTTCGTTTTATTATCAAGCGAAAAAAAAACTTCCTACTCTCATCTTTTTCCTCCTCCCACCCTCCTCACGTGACAAATCCCTTTTTGTTTTATTTCAAAAAGCTATTCACCCCCTAAAAATCATTTTTTCTTGTTCTTATCTCTTTCTACTTCCTTTCATACGAAAAAAAAGAAAAAAAATTCCCACCCACCCTGTCAACCATATTTTCTTTACTCTTCTTTTTTTGCATTTCCTCTGCAACTCTCTCTCTCTCTCTCTCTCTCTCTCTCTCTCTCTCTCTCTCTCTCTCTCTCTCTCTTTTCATTAACCACCTCCTAATCCTATTCCTCTAGAGAGATATTTCTGTCTCTCGCATTCTCTCTCTCTCTTTCCCAGCATACCCTGCCCTTCACCACCCCCACCAAGTTTATTTGCTCCAATAAATCAGTCAACCAGTCCCTTACCATCGTTGGTATGAATGGAATGTCTTCCTGTTTTCTCTCTCTTTCTCTCTCTCTCACACACATACACACGCATACACATACACATAAGCAGAGACGCACACACTGACACAGACACACTTGCTCTTGTAAAGGTCACTTACACCAAAACTGTTATAATCTACACACACACAGTGAAATTGACTGGCCCCTGTCAATGTCTACAATGGGTGAAACAGCTTTTTACTCTTACATACACTGACACACACACACACACACGCACGCACTTGCTATTGTGAAGATTAATTACACCCAAAACTGTTTCAATCTACACACACAGTGAAATTCTCTGGCCCCTGTCGATGTTGACAATGGGTGAAATAGCTTTTTACTCTAACACACACTGACACAGAGACACACACACTTGTTTTTGTAAAGGTCACTTACACCAAAACTGCTATAATCTACACACACAGTAAAATTCTCTGGCCCCTGTCGATGTTGACAATGGGTGAAACAGCTTTTTACTCTTACTACTGCCAGGCCCAAAGAAAGAGTGGTTTTGCAAAGTATTCATTCATTGAGTGGTCACTCTTTTCTCTGCAAACCACTGTGGCATGCCATCAAGACAAAAATCCTTTGATGGAACAACGCTCAAGAATCATGCAGTCATGCCTTTCCCAAGAGCATTAGTGCAAAATGAACACTAGCAGTCTCCAGCAAAATTAGAACTCATTTAGCCAATTCTTTTTGATAAATGCTAGAGAGTATAAAGATGACAATTTCTTACCTCTTCTTCAAATCCATCTATAACTAGGGATTTATTGTATTCTATTATGTAATAATGATTCATACTGGAAATGATTTTAGAAGTATAACACACAATATAAGTCCACATGAACAGTTTCTTTAGACTCCTGCACAGCGTTTCTCAACCTTTTCAAACCAGAGAAATCCTTGAAATGGTTTCCATATCTCAAGGAAGCCCTGCATATAAATAATATATGTACAGTTATCCACTCATCAGTGTGTTCAAAAATCTACATGTATAATAATCTAAAAGTAATTATCAGAATTCTATAGCATACAGGAAGATAGTTTTCAACACATTCATTTTGGTGAGCATTGTGAGATAATTAATTGATTAGTGGTATTAATTATTTGTAAAATGTTCCATACAGTTCAAAACCTGTTTAAGGTCTTATCACAATTTTTTTTCAGCTGATACTTATTCACAATTATTTGTACAGCAAAACTGTATTACATCAAAACCCACACCAGTCAAAACCAGGGTGGCCTATTTACAAGTCTTTTTGTACTGATTTTTTTCGAATTTATGAGTCCAGTTTCGACAATATTTTGATTTTTTTTTTCATGTCCAGTGTTGCTAGTTGAGATTTTTTTCCAAATTTGAGAGTGACTCCCAGAATCAAAAAAATAAAGAAACACATTTAAATAAGCAACCCTGGTCAAAACTGCCCTATTCAAGGTATACCTGTACACTATTCTTTTCAGTTCCCTCCTATCCGAAGGACGTTAAACATAAAAGAAATATATAAAATTTAAGTTGGTTTTCTTGGAAAAAATATTGCTAAACTCAACTCAATTTCCATAAAATTGATGCTTTTCATAAAATTTATGTTTTCATCTAAAAAATACAAGAAGTCAAAATTTTTCCTATCAAAAACTGAAATCTATAAAGATTATACAAAATGACAGCCATTGGTTTTTTTGGTGGGTAAAAATTCCAGTGTTTCTAGAGTCAAATATCAATCAAAACAACCTCTTGTGGGACCCTAGGGTTCCATGGAGCCCCAGTTGAGAGAGACTGATTTACTAACTGTTTATAGAGGGAAGTAGCTCCATTTTCTATTAGTAATCAAACTTGGTTTGTCAATTCCAATTTTGATAATTGATAAAAACAGTAAAATATGTTAAGCAACAAATACACATATTCAATTTATTGCAACCACTCACTGGTCAATTCTGCAAGCTTATCCCGATCCTAGTCATCTGATTACAATCCACTCTTTAGGGTCTAACTTAGTCTTCATGTTTTTGTTGACCCTAGCAGAAGAAAACCACTGATGAATATTATTCACTTTGGCTGTCTATTGCAGTCATCATCTCCTTTTATCTTAATTGGATAACTTCATTATTCCTGAATATATTTCAATGAAATTTTGTATGTAGGCTTGCGGAGGGATTCTACTTAATGCAGTACCAGACTAAGCATAGGATTTAGGCCCCACTAGCTTTAGTGCCATGCTTTGCCGAAAGCTTGCCATCCTAGGGTGATCCTCCACTCGATATCTTCTTCTTTCGTGAAATCGAGGGTCAGAGACATCATAGAATCCATTACAAAACTCAAATGGCAATGGGCTGGTCATGTTGTGAGAATGACAGACAACCTATGGACATCAGGACTCACAACATGGATCCCCAGAGTTCACATGAAACCGAGGCCAATAAAAAACAAGATGGAGAGATGAA
>OY735238.1:16325689-16855689 GCA_963457665.1 Thysanoteuthis rhombus | reverse complement strand
AATTAAATGTAACTTTTTTTTTTTTTTGTGCCTTTATCCCAGCCAAATTTTCAACTTTTATTCTTTATCCAATTTCAGCAAAAATCTAATGCCATGACATATAACCTTTATGCTATGTATTGCAAATCTTTATTTTATTACTTCGCTTTGTCTAAGAGTATAAGATAAAACATGATAAGTGCCCAACGAACCAATTTTTAAAAAGTTGATATTTTCGTTATTTTCTGAGCTACAATGCTCAGTTTTATTTTATTCCGAAGTTTGAATATTCCATTATGATTCCAGGGCAGTTCAAACTTCTCGATATAAAAATGAACATTGTAGCTGTAAAAATAAGGAAAATATCAACTTTAAAAAAAAAAAAAAAAAAAAAGAATGGTTCGTTGGGCATTTATCATGTGCCATAACTCATATATGATTTGTTTTGTCACTTGTCAATGTGTCCAAGTCATATACTGTCAATTAGAGTCTCAAAATATTACTTCTTTCATTACTACGATTTAGATGTGAGTTTGAATCAATATCTACTTTATTAATATATCGACATTAAATGTGACTTTTTCCGTGGTTTGAAACCGAAGTCGCAACTTTTTCTTAATCATCAAATGTACGAGACTATTTCAAATGGGAAAACTCAGCCTTAAATACCTAAAAAAAAAATTAGAGTTTGTAGGTGTTCTTTAAAACAGTATAATATTTTAAGGAATCTCATTTTCTTACATAACCAATCGTAGTTATTTCTTCTATGGGTACACAATGAGATATCCAGATGTTGTCAATACGTGAAAGAAAGGTCTCTCCTGTTCTTGGAGTAAAACGTCCCATCCCGGGGGGAGTAAGTTATAAGCGAGACATCAAACAAAGAGAAACAAGAATCTTCTGGTGAAATCAACTTAGATACTACGCAACGGGGCCTCCCGAGGACCAAGGAGGGGGCCCCATGAGTTCCTTGGGTTGAGAACAGTATCGAAACTTCGAAGTCGATACGGTGTCCATTAATAAATTACCGGTGGGTGAATGAATATTATGGCGTGCTAAAAGGTATATAGCAGATAAAAAAACAGGATGGCTAAATAGACTGGAGTGTTTGTGTACATGAGGGTGCTGCTTTACACCCTCATAGAATTCCTCCCCGAGACCCTGATGTTTCAAGTTTAGTCACGTAGACATGCGATAAAGTATACATAACCTAACCTTCTTTTCTCGTTGGTAAATTTAACTAGGTCATGTAACTAACAACAGTATATAAAATATGCACCATACATGAATATATGTTCAGTTCCTCTACTTCATAACGTGAGTTCGTTGTGTATTTTTAGTGATCTGGTAGTTTAACGTCCCAAATTATCACTGTTCCCGCTGTGGGCGCACTCAGTTTGTTATACCAAAATAATCAGATACCAAATCTAATAAAAACTTTTCAGTCGTCTCCACTATTTGAAATTTTATTCAATTTTGAGAGAAAACATACCAGCTTTCAAAACTTACCAAAAATAACTTGAGCTCTTGACAATACTTTCATTTATACTTAAGGATTTGGGGATTAATTTAATTTTTATTTTATAGTCATTTCATCATGACTGACCGGGTGCCCCTCACAACGATCGAGACAATTCGGGACGCCTAACTACGAGACGGTCGTAATTTTTACAACTTTCGATATATATATATGCTTCACACCAGGCACTTGATATCCGAGTTTGTAAGTTATCTATCTATCTACACCAGTAGAGAACTGATACAACTGCTAGTGTAACAAATAGTTTGTTTTTTTTTCAACTGTAAAAAATGACTAAAAGATTTGATTCATCTTGTATCGCCGAGAGAATAAACATTAAAAAAAATGGACCGAAGAAACAAGTTTGTTTTTTTAATAGCGAAAAAAAAGAAGCAAAAACGAAGTCAATGAGATTTATTTTCCTTTGCTAGGAGTACTATTCACTCGGCCATTGTTACTGATTTTTTCTTTTCATTCATTAAATATTCCGTTACTTTCCTCTCATTCATTAACGTATTACGTAGACTTTCCACATATGTCTAACTGTGTTGTGTTCTGAGTTAATGTAGGTGAGATTGGCTACAATTATATATATTGATATGAAAATATCAAACTAAACCATTCACTTGGTGTTGTTCAAATAATTTATCTCAAGAGTTCTTATTGCTTTTAATCGAGGTGGTGCGTGTTCGCACCTTGCTAGTAGTTCAACTTTTTTGTGTTTCAACTTATTTAATGCTCTGTCTGTTAGAGTGAATTGAGTACTTACCCGTTTAACTTTTTTAACTCAAGTTTTGGATATGAAATGTAATATACGTCTTAGTTGTATTAAAAAGTCACAATTAATTAATACTAATAAAATGAGAAATATTTTAAGATAAAAGTCACGTTTAGTATTAAAATATTATGGCATTATCGTAGCAAAGGGAGGGGCCCGATTGAAATGCACTTTCTGGGGTCCTCAGTTCAAGATGTAAGTGTAGTATCTACTTCTCACGTCAGCGAAACGGTTCATGTGCAGTTTATCTAAACTATAATGATAAATACTAAAACTAATATTAGTCAACGATTTTGTGTAAAAATATTGGAAATTGCAGAATCATTTTCAAAAATTCTTTTAAATACCCAAGAAATCATTTTTCCATTCTTACACAGTATTATATATTAAGACACTGGAAATTGCAGAATAGATCAAATCAAATTTCCTGGGTATTTAAAGAAAAAAAAAAAAAAAGCATCTTATTAATTTTGCTATTTCCAATATTTTTACACAAAATTGTTGACAAAATAAGATGTATTACTTATAATAGTTGAGATAATCTTGGTTTAGATAATTTCGGTATTGACAAAATGAACGGTCACCAATGAAAAAGGGTACAACTTCCCATATTCAATTTTAAATGATGATTGTATTTGACACAATGCAGGGAAGGTGGTCCCGATTGTAAATTGTAAAGTTCACACCCCTGCTTACTCAAAATGAAAACGGATGCACACTTAAAAAGGGAAAGAAAGAGGAAATGAATAGAAGAAAAACTAAGAAAACAGAAATGCTATGTCACAAGGTTCTCAATGACAGAAATTAATAAAATTTTTTTTTTTGTCAAATGAAGAAAAAAATTCAAATTGAATCAAAATTCATGAAAACAGTCGCGTAGAACTGAACAACCATAATCATCAAGAACGATGTAGGTTTCTATCCGTTTTTATACGTGCATTTGTCTATCCGTTTCTGTGTTTCAAGTGCTTCTGGACACACTGTTTTGACTAGACTTGAAAATTGGCACCAGTACTTTACTTCTAACGGATTGAGGGTGAGGATGGGAGATTTTTTGGAAATTAAAGCTTTTTTGACCTTTTTGGGGCCTTATTCTTCTGAATCTTGATGTTTTTTTCACTCTATCTTAGAGGTTTTCCTGTGGAAAATGCCAGTACTAAATAAAATTTACAGTTGTTCAATTATTGCCTGTGATGGTGAGTCACAATAACTAATAGAATTGAAAAGGTGAAGTCAATGCTATGTCTAGTTGATATGAGAACAATTACTACACTTTGATCTTGAATTAAAGACCACAAAAGACGCATTCAGAATGATGTTTAGATTTGTTAGAAGTGCATCATTCATAGTGCCATAATTCAATCCTGACGGAAAATTTAAAAAAAAACTGTTTTTAGAATTCTACCAAAAATAAAATAATCGTCAGACAAAGATGATATGACGTAAAATAATTACACTACTTTCATCTTCTTTTCCCCACTTAGCATTACCTTTGCTTGGAACAAATGAGCCATTTGTCAGTGGTTAATTTTCCAAAACATCTTGAACCATTGTTTGGAGGGGCCTAAAATGTATCTTTTGTATCATCTCTAAAATACTATGAATCCGTCATCATAGATATAGGCTACTAAGGGATTCAAGGAAAACCAACCATTTCCCTTAATTGCGTTAAATCTTTTATACCATTAAAAGTAAAACCATGTTTTTTTTCCTCTTATTGACCACGAACCCATCAAGTTCTTTTACTTATGGACAGAACACCTGTAATCTTAAAGCTTTCATCCAATTTGTTTTTTGTTCACAAATAATAAACAAAATATTTTGTATAAATGTTTATTTGAGGTAGAACAGACAACTCAAAGGACTTTTTACAATTTACAATAATCAGCTTTTCATTATGAACATGAAACACCATCAATCTTTATGTACAGTCTGAAAAATGTCCGTATTATTAATACAAGAACAACATAGATTTCTATATGAATTATTCATAGGCAAATATGGAAACAAATAAATACTTTTTAGTAAAATATTTGATGGAGTAAATGTCAATCTGAAAACTGATTTTGACAAGATAGAATCAGCAGTGCTTCAAAGTCACGAGAAAATTTTAAAAACTAACCAACAACATTGTGTGTGTCATTTGTGTGTGTAGTTTTCTTGGTGTATAAGAAGACCAAGTGGTGAATATTTCAATAGTTTACTTGTAGGCAGGAAAATTCAAAAAGCTATCAGTATGAATTACTTATTGCTCTTCAATAAATAAATTTTCATTCAAATAACACACACTAACCCATACTTACTTAGTTTGAATTCTTGTTCATAATCATCTTCTTAAAAATTAAATCATTTTGTACTTATCATTCTGGGAATTCATTATTTTTCCCATAAATTCTTTTTAATCATTTTTCAGTCAACGTGTTTCCAGTTTTTTCCCCCACGTATCCCTTGTAATATACTGGTCAATTCCACAGCAAAGTTATCAGAAAATCTTAGGGCTAGATGGGAAAAATGCATTAATTTCTTTTTTCTTAATCTTTTAATCTATTTTGTAATTTTTTCCCTTTGATCACTTCTTCTGCAACATTTCTCTTCAGTAACCTATCACTAATTTCTCTTTCAATTTCCTTTTTTTTAAATAGAGGAAACAGATTGTTGGCAAGCTTTCAGCAGAGCAACCTCAACCAACGTTCGAGAATAGAAAGACCCCATTAATCTTAAAAAGAAAGGTCTTCAACCAATGTATCCTCCCGACAGTCACCTATGGAGCTGAAACATGGAAACTATAGAAAAGATTAAATATCAAACTAAGAACCATGCAACATGCACATGAAGAGACTATGCTTAGAATCACACGGAGAGACAACCAGACAACTCAGTATATAAGAGGAAATACACAAGTCAGATATCATAGAATGGCAATGGACAGGCCACATTGCAAGAATGTAAGACAAACTGCTGGACATCACGACTCACAACATGGATCCCCAGAGATCATATCTCATGTCCGTCAGAAAATGAGATGGCAGCAACAATTTGGATAGATTCAGGAAATATTGGTGACGAATGCCCGCAATAAAAAGATCCGGCTAATTTTGGAGGAGGTCTCTGTACAACAATGTATACTAATAGGCTGATGATCATGAAGTATTATTATTTTTGTCATTACAAAAAATTTAGGAAATTTTTACCAAGTATCAAAAATTTTAATAAAATAGCTCTTCTGAAATTTAAAGTTTTAGGTTCAGTAGGCAAGCTATTGTCAGTTCCTAGGATGTAAACTTTCAACACTTCATTCAACAATCAGCATTGCATAGTTAATGGCATCCAAGTTGTAAAAGAAGTTCTCTTTAGGTTAGAAGATCAATTAAAAGATTCAGTAAGTCTATTAGATCATAGACACAATTCAGGTGAATTTCTGAATTTTCTAGATTACTGAACCAAGCCTTAATATGTATTTAAAACATAGAATAAACAATGGAATATAAAGAACGAAATTGTATTTAACAGATATAAATCAATACACTTTCTGAAACTTCTTTGATCTTTATTCATCTACTAGAAATTCTTGAAATATAGAATATAAAATAGATGATGAAAAGTGAATGGAAAAAAAGGAAAGAACGAAACTCTTTATAACATATAAAATTAATCCTCTTCAAAAACAAAGTCTGTTAAATCAATATTAATCCAATGATCTTTACTGAACACAATTCAACCACGAAAATCAAAACAGAGAGCAGTCAAGTGGCAAACTATTAAAGCCTGCCAGAATAAAAGCTAACCAGTTTTAAAAAAATAACTGTTTTTCTGGTAATTCTGTTATCATAAGTGGTCAGGTACTGAAATCCAAGAATTGCCAACCTTTTTTTAACATTGCAAACTGGTTTAATGTTGATAATATCCTTGCAGACAAGTCACTTGTAAGTGGCTAAATCACTCAATTTGTTTCTAATAAGGGTTTATCTAATAAATTTAGTACTAAGATCAAAAGAAATGAATTTGTTTTTTTTGACAAGTTCAACAATGGGTGTGACAGAAAATGAGAAAAGACGCAGTTAACTCATATTGTTTTATACCGCCAAAACATATAATTTCCCGGTGACCCAGTTGCATATGCATTGTAGCCCAGTGACTGTTCGCTGCCCAGTGTCCACTTTCGACACTTCATTTGACAATCAGCACATCATGGTTGTTGGCATCTAAATGGTAAAGGAAGTTCTCTTAAGCTTAGAGGATCAACTAAAAAATTCATTAAATATACTAAATCGTAGACAAGATTTCAAGGGGAATCTTCTAAACTTTGATAATGAAATGGAAAAGTTGATGGAGTTCCCTAAAGAACTCGAGCAATTCACATTAATGAGCATATTTGCAAAGCATCATTAATGTTCATTATAGGCAACACAAAGAACAATTAAAAAACATAATGGAACTGAACGAATCAGCTCTGACATCAGCCAGGCTGCTCACACTAGAAGCCAAGAGTGTTATCGGTTAATTTTTGGACATGAAAAAAAAAAACTAACATTTTCACAATCAGTAATATTATGAAGTCTAAAAGAAATAAGCTTAGACAATTCCTTAATAAACTTGAAAAAAATCAACTTGAAAATTTAATGACATTAGCAATCCCTCATATTAGGTCTGAATTGCTTGGAAATATTTACTTTGTGCAAAAGTTCCTAGTGGAAAATCAATTTTCAGCAGTGTATTTAGTCTCTAGTTGAAAAAAAAAGAAAAAAAGCACTGGGAACTTTTGCTCACACATTAAGTAAGGATGAAAGTTCTATTAAAACCCTCCTGAACAGAAAAAATTCAAATTCTTGAAAGCTTTTATGTTGCCTTTCTCATCACAATATCTGTTAGTCTTTATTGAATCACCATAGCCCCACTAAAGATCAGATTGAAACACCTGATCAACCAGCCAAGTGGGCTACAGATTCTTCTCCTCGGTCGTCTTTCTTGAACTCTCCTGGTCACATTCTTTTGGCCAAGGCCTCAAAAATTAGCAAAAGTACTGTAACAAAAAATCTTTTTTGTCTTCTTTTTCTTAATTGCTTTTTCGGGTCTCTATTGTCATTTCTGACAAACCAACAATGCCCAAAGTTTGGATTTTTTTTAGAAAATTAAGAACTATTTTTTTCATTAATAATTTTAGATATTAGATCTATTTTTTTCATAGAAAATTTTAGATAAAAAGTCTTTTTTCTTAGATAATTTTAGATAAAAGGTCTTTTTTCTTAGATAATTTCAGATAAAAGATCCATTTTTTCAAGATGATTTTGGATAGACTATCTTTTTTTGATAACTTTAGATAAAAGACCAATTTATCGCAGATAATTTTAGATAAAAGATCTATTCTTCATGGATGATTTTAGACAAAACAATCAATTTTTTCTCGGATGATTTTAGATAAAAGATCAATTTTTTCTATTTTTTTCTAATTTTAGACAAACAATCTATTTTTGGGGGATAATCTTAGATAGAAGATTTATTCTTAAGATGAAAGATCTACTTCATTTAGAGAATTTTAGACATCAGATAATTTTTCAGATAATCATTCTGGTACACTTACGGGCTACAGTAATTCATTAATGTAAGGTAAGGATATTAATTGTAATTTCCATGCCAAACACTCATCACCATTGAAAATTACTTTGGCCTCATCATCTTCAAAAGGTGTCAGAAATGCACAAGTAGCAATTGGAATTGCTTCAAGTGGATGAAGACTGCAATTCAACTCAATCAACCAATGCAACTAGATGTTTCTTACCGCTTTTCTTTCGAATTGCAATTTTGTTTTCAATTTCTCATCTATTTCTCTCAGTTTTGCAACTTCATTAACTAAACTGCAGAAGTGTTGGAATACACACATGGAAGACATAGTCCCAGGGGAAAGCCTAGTATCAAAGGTAACCCGTTTGAGAAAGTATTAGTATCCACATGAGCCACTATTTGGCATTGCTTAGCCAATTCCACAATTTTACATTCAATTATACCTCCTGATGAAATTTCCTTGAATTCCTTGAAGGTATTATTTGATACAGCAAGAAAACCATTTCTTCCGTTCTCCATAGTGGTATTAATCCTTCAAAATTTCAATGGTATTTCTTTCTGCAGTTCATTTTCCATTATATGGCCATATATTGAAATCAATGCAAAAGTTTCCAGCCAACTTTGGACAAAATCTTTCAATGATATACTCTCACAGCATCATTATTCAATCATCAAGGTATTTTCCTTGGCTTTCGATGACCTTACGCCACCTTTCAGGTAAACTATGAATTCCATCATAAAAGAACGACTCCGGTTTTGATTCGATGAAGCCATCGACAAATTTTTCAATATCTTGAACATGTTGGAACCGCTGACTTGACAAGGAATGTTGCATAGAGCGAAACAAATGATAGTCTGAAGGTGACAAGTCTGGAGAATATGCTGCATGTGGAAGAACTTCCCAACCCAGCTTCATGATCGTTTCCTGCGTCGCATTCAGAACATGAGGACGGGCGTTGTCATGCAGCAAAATCACTGGTCGATTTCCTTGCCCTGAGAAGGGTCTTTTCTGTTCCAATGCATCATTCAAACGAGTCAATTGCTCACTATATCGTTGCGGCGTAACAGTCTGTCCCGGTTCCAGCAATTCGTAATAGAGAATTCCCTTTGAATCCCACCAAACACAGAGAAGAACTTTCTTCCCCAACAGATTCCGTTTAGGTTGAGACGTTGAAGATTGTCCAGGATCCAGGCACCATTTTCTTTTCTTGGGATTCTCGTAATAAATCCATTTTTCATCGCCAGTGACAACCTTATCCAGAAATGACTTTTTCCTGTGTCGAGCGAGAAGAGAAAGACAAGTGTTCAAACGCTGACCAATGTTTGTTTCCGTAAGTTCGTGCGGAACCCATTTCCCTAGTTTCTCATTCTTCCCCAAAGCTTGCAAATGACGGGCCACAGTCGACTGATTCACTGCTAATTTTTCTGCAAGTTCACGTGTTGTTTGTGCGGTATCTTCCTTCAAAAGTTCCTCTAATTCATCAGTTTTCAAGTTCTGGGGTCTTCCAGAACGTTCTTTGTCTTTGAGGTCAAATTCTTTTTTTTTAAACTTGGCAAACCATTCTCGACACGTGCTTGCACCGACTGCATCATTACCATAGGCTTCGGTAATCCACTGTTTAGCTTCTGATGCACTTTTCCCCAAATTAAACATGAAGAGTAAACAATGTCGAACGTGCATTTTATATTCAGACATGGTTTTCACTAAAATTACAGATAGATACACAAAAAAAGAGCTGGTTATACTGAAAAGACACTTATAAGATTTCTTTAATATTGTGCAAAAGACTTCACTATGAACTTTTCATTGAAACTGGTTGTCCACATGGCACATTATCACGTTGAACCAAAATTATTTCAGTGGGTGACATCTGAAAATGAAAATAAAAACTAGTTAATAAAAAAAAGTACATTTAATAATAGTACTATATAGTAATTTATCAATAAGTTGAAATCAGATAATCTTCGAGAAAGTTGGATGATTATGGCAAATAAATAGGATTCAAACTATACTTTAAAAAATATGTAGGTTAACAACATATACGATGCCTTGAATAGTTTGCTTTTGAGATAGTATAATTGGGGTATTGCAATAGAAATTATGATAAGACCTTGAACAGTGCAGTTTAGTACAGAACGGAAAATTTCATTGATTGGACTATTCAAGGCATACCTGTTTATATATATATATATATATATATATATATATATGTTGCTCTTACCAGTGAGTAAAACAGCTGCCGGTAATGCAAAGGCCCAAATAACTGTTTTCATTCCAAATTCTCATCTAGTTCAATCTTAGTCTAAATCTGCACTATTTGTTTCTTTCAATGGGATAGTTATGTATTAAGAAATGGATATACAATCCAAAAGAATGATTATAAATTGCATCAAATTATACAGAAACTCTTATTTGAAATGATCTCCCTTCATTATACAGTTAATGTATCACTAGGCCCAGACAGAGTAATATGGTGAATCAAATAGACAATATGGAAACTCAAAATTCAGAAAAATGGATTGTATTCATTTCTGTAGCATGTTTCGGGAAGTGCTTCCCCCCGCTGCCAAACATTGAAAGGGATAAATGATAAAATACATGAATAACAGGGTTTGGAGAGGAGGGAGCAGGGTATGGTTCTTATTATTATTGTTGTTGTTCTCAATTCTTGTCCCTTACTGGCGAAAATGGGGATTTGTTTGGTTGGTGTCAGAGTTCAACTGAGTTGTGTATAGGAAGTGAAAATGAGAAGAGTTTTGAATGTGTGTAGATGTAGTGACAGTGTCATTGAGAAAAATTGAATGAGTGTATGTAGCCTGTTGGTAATTTATATGCAATGTGTTTTTATGAATGGGTTCATTGTGGGTGTGTTGCTGAGGGGGAGATTGTCTACATCTGTATTTTGATGTGTGAATATAAGTGGGTATTCCAAGATTTTAGAAGTGTGTAAGCAGTTTATTTTTCTCTCTCTATATATATATGTATATGAGCACTTTAAGTGAGGTAACTCATCCATTGTAAGCTTATGCAATGCTCTTCCATAGGAATAGAGCACTCTGGTGGGTGAGGAGTTTCTGTGTAAATCAATATATCGCTTAAATTCAGCCTTACTGACCACCCAGTTCTGTAGTCCAGAGGTAGTATATCGGCCTCCGGGTCCGATGTGAGGGTTTCAATTCTGCCTCATGGTGCTGGATGGGATGAAGTCTATAGCCACACTGAAGAGATGTAATACATTGAAACAGCTGTCTGGGGATGACACAATAATATATATATATATATATATATATATATATATATATATATATATATATATATATATATATACGGTTACACATTGCGTTTTTATGTTGATTATTTTACAACTAGTTTTTCCTTCAACTAGTTATCATAACTTTTTTAAAAATCATTAACGCAAGATTAACTTCCGATTTTGCACTTTTTACTCTAGCGGTTGAAGTGTGTATCTATGGACTCAGCCTGTTGTGATATAAAGTAGGATCTACCATGGACTTTTGACAAAAAGCAACAGGTGTTGATAAAAACATCAGAAACTTGTAACCTATCAATTTTATCATAATAATCTTTGTGTTATTAATAAGAAGAGAGACCATACAAAATTATCATCTAATCAAATCAAATAATTTGTGCAGACAATATAAACCTAGATAAAATTATGGTTGAAAACTTGTCTAAGAAAAATTAGCCCAATTTACACGCAAAATTTGAAATTCCACCAGATATTCCACCAGATATCCAGATATATACTGAGCTGATTTCCATAAAATATTCAGTATTTATTCAATTCTTAATGAACTTTTTTTTATAAAGAGGGTATTTCATAAGAAAAACTAATGATTGATTTTATGAAATCTAAATTAAGTATCTTTTGAATGCTAAAAATATTGATATTTCTAAAGAGATAAGTACCCAGGCGATTAAATGAGTTGAAATTTTATCTGATATTGCAGACAATGTTTTTTTAAATTGTCCCTGAAGTGCAAAATAAGAAATGCAATATGCTTTGTTTGGAAACTTTCTTCTTCCTTTTTGTATCAAAATACTGTGTATACTTTTTTGTTTATAAAAAAAAAACAACGTATTTGCATAAAATTTTTTTCTATGTTATTTTTAAAAATATCATCATCAAATTAATAATGTTGATGCTGCTGGCATGCTTTTGAAACATTATTATTCAGGGAAAATGGTGTTTCACTAATTGATGTATATAAACTTTTACAAAATTTGCTGAGAGCATATTTTTTAAAAGAATTTTATCAACTTCTGTTTAATTACATACAATTATTTCTTCAAGTATGGTAGTGCCAAAATCAGGAATTTGAATGACTTGCCCTTGGATTTGTCAGCAGGTGTTGAAAGAAGTATTCGATTGGGTGTTGACATTTCCATTCATCAATTAAAAAAATTCGAACAAAAAAGTTGTGACAGTAAATATTGTATGGGGAGAGTGGAAACAATAACTTGATCTTCAAACTATGTTCAGTCATAAATGACACCTTTGGAAAAAAACATGTACTTCACTAAATTTCCTGGAGGAAAATAAGCCATATTTTCCCAAAATCCAATCAATTAATCATTCAATCAACTAATTTTCTTTGAATCAAATTCCTCCAAGGAAAATTCTATTTTTGGAAGAATTTCAAAAATCATTTTTTTCAGGGGACAAATCTATCAACTATGACAGAATCTATTTTTTTTTGTTATAAACGTAAACACAGCCTTAATCCACTCAGAAATCCACTGTGAGAACACTTAAGTTTTTTTTTGTTTTTTTTATGAATAACCTTATGCTATTTTGCTGCAAATATAACGAAGATTAAACCTTCAAAGAGGATATTTAAATATTGCAATATGTTTTTGAAGATTGTTGAAAAAAAGTACATGACAGAAAGCAACAATAAGAGGGGAAAAATTGGTAATAAACAAAAAAAATAGAATGTAAGCAGGAAGTTAATAATAATTAACCGAAGTTTGGTGCCTGGGGACTCGTCCTCCCAAACGCACAAAAAGAGGTAGGGGCAGGGGGCTCGCCCTGATGGTCCCAAGAATATCAGACAAAGCAAGGCAATCTAGGTAAAAATCAAAACCACCATACAACCTGTAATCACACAGCCATTCAGGTTCCCAATACTAGAAGAACCCTTTTGCCATATTTGTCCTTGTGAAGAGGATTGGACACAAATAATGAATATGAAGAAAAAGCATTCGATCAAATTCTTTATTATATCAAAAAATTAACTTAGTTAACTAGTTGATAATTTCATATATATCAAATAGAGGTCCTACTCCCTATAAGGGCTGAATGTGACACAAGGTCAAGTTTAGAGCAGAGGACCTTCACATGTGTGAGTGGGTTGCATAGCCGGTACCTAGTTGTTGACTGGCCTTGTTGACCAAGTTTTGACTTAATGCCTAGTTTTCATACACCTGACTTACTATTGATCTAGTTTGCAAAAACAAAAAAACTATGTTTAAATTGTGTCAAAACTAGGTTAGGATTGGGAATCAAAAAATTCTAAAAATCAAAAAAATCTTGTGAAATTTTTTGATGTCATCTCATTTCTCAATTTATTCAGTCAGATTATGTATTAAACTACAATTTTAGCTATCAGTAAGGTTTTTTAGCCTCAACACAGTAGGAATAAAGCAATGATTCTGACCTTACCCCTTCAGGAGCAATGGGGAGGTACAGCCTGGAGTGACAGCCTCAAGGAACAAGGCCAAAATCTCAAACTGATTTTTATTAAATCACAGTGCTGCTGTTATAGTTTTGATTTATCCCAACAAGTCAGTAGACATTTTCCCAAAAATAAAGAAAAGATAAGAAAGCAATGAATGTCTGTAAATATTTCATAATAAATCATAACAAATCTAATTTAATGTATTATAAAACTTTTAACAATTTAAAACAAATAACTCATTTGGATATCTATTTCAAGATTTCTTTATAATTTACAAGCATTAAAAACACCAACTTTCAGCAATGCATATTTTGGGGGATAATCCTTGTTAATCTTTGTAAATCAAGCGCTAAAAAGTCATGTACAAATATTTTTTTCAAGTTATCTCCCTTCATAGCTAAAAATGGCTAGATGTTTTAATTCTTTTTTCTTTTTCCATTTCCAGCAATCTTTATGGCTAAAAATGTTCAGTATGCTCACAAAATCATACAAAGGCCCTGAAATGTCGAGTACGCAAGAAAATTCATAAAGAGGCTCCAAAAAGTATAATGATACAATCCATTGATTGTAAATTTATAATCAGAGATGAAATAAGTAGAAAATATGATTGTGATCTCCACTCAACGCATCTATTAAAATTAAATTTTTAAATTATCCAATACATTAATAGAGCCTTTGTATGATTTTTCGAACGTACTTTACTGACATTTTCAAGTAGGGAAGAAATGTAGCAACTTCTAGCCATTATAAGCCATAAGGGGAGGTAACCTTTCTCCAAGTTTCACAAAATCTTTTCAGTATCTAATTTGCAATTAAGTATTGAATGATGAGGCTAGAAAAGTCACTGAAACTTTGTTTTATCTCTTGTTTAGTTCCTACGTGAAAGTTATATTGCCTTTTCTTATCAACGTCACACGAAAACCAGAGTTTTAGATTAATTTAACACACAAGAAATCTTTCAATTTGATAATATTTAATGAAAGAATATGTACAAAATATTGGGGGCGATATCGTAGTTAAACGTCCCAAATTACCACGGTTTGTTGTCATGAGGGCACATTCATGATCAATTAAATTACATCAAAATAAGCAGATATCAAATCAATTTTGGAAAGGCTTCAGTCATTTTTTTATAACAGTATTATTTCGGCAAGTATTCCTATCTATACCATCTCTAAAAACGAAACAAACCTACCAGCCTTCGAAACTATAAGTAGTGCTTACGACTACAATGAAGTGAATACATCTTTAATTAAAATCACTGACAGATAGAATGTTTAGTTTTGTTTTTTAATTTTTTATTCACTTTTATTCTTTACACTTAATTTGTTCTAATACTCTGTTGCAAGTGACCAGGTAGTGACAGTCAAGTGCCTTCACGACAACCGTGATAATTTGGGACGCTTAACTACGAGATAGGTGACCTTCTTGGTCAATTTTTATTACATCACAAAAATCCCAGGAACTTTGAAATGACATACGTACCAAATTTTAAGACAAAGAAAATCGAACTTACCTTTCTAAAAAGTAAGATTTACGAGTTAATGCTCTTTACTCCAGGAAAACAGAGCTATTTGTTAGTAGTCAAGTCTTCTATTGTGAACGAAGAGGAGAACTTGGAAAGGAGAAGGAAAATATTTTTCGCAGCATAAAAAATAAACTTGTCTTTAATTTACAATAAAAGGGTTGTCCCAAGAATTGTCCCTTGCTTCTGCAGCGGAGGAAGGGACGTCTTATCGGTCAAGTTGCGGGTCTATGAGTGTGAATGACTCATTCAATATTTTAAAGGGGAATTAACTAGATTGATGCTTCTGGGCCTCCATACCTGCTCGATTAATAACTTCGAACGAATACATAGAAAAACAATCTATCAAAAATAATTCACCAAATGTTTTTTTTTATCGTATCAGTATTTGATTATTCATCGTTATTAATTAAATTTTTGGAAAACAAAATAGGTTGTGGTTGCGAAAGAATGAAATAAGAATACAAGAAAATCTCGATAAAAAATCTCAATTCTTTATCCTTTTCATCGAATAAAACTGAAGTTTGGTAACAGAGCAATATTTTTTTTAATTTCTCAAAGACATCTGTAAAATTATTACTAATAGATCGATGCAATTTATTTTTAATAAGTAGGTTTTCCCGAAACTGAATTAATTTTTATCCCAGGAGTCATCTTTTAAATATCGTTTTTTCAATCAATGCATACACAGGTCTATACAGTTAGTGGGAAAATGAAATATCATATCAAGAGGGAGAAGTGTATTATTCACCTCTTGAAAGAAAAAAATATGTCGCCTAAATTATCTAATATAAACAGAAACTCAAAAGGCTTCCTAATTAATCAAATAAGACAGGAAAATTTTGTCGATTAGTTGATTTTCAGTAAATTTTTGAAATGTCATTGTTTCCCGCCTAATTGATGTTTAATGAAAGTAAGTTACTTTGTTCCACTTGATACAAGATGTTGAAAATGTAAACAAAACATTCAAAACAACTCAACTTTCCTCCGGTTTTATTATAGTGCAATGTGGTACACAATTAATTTTCGAATCATATTTATTTCCAATCTTTCTACTCGCTGATGGAAGAAGATTCATGACAATCAAATAGATATTTATTTTATTTACAAATTAATTTTCTTCTCTCACGGCTGCGTGTAATTTTGGCGCCAAAATTACGTGCCTCTCTGGGCTGATGTCAGTCGATAAGTAGTTGAATAACGAATTGTAGTTGCGCTTTTCACTTTCTGTCAACGACTTTAATTCTCTTTGGGGATTCATATTTTCATTTGAAATCAAGGGAAACCTTCATGGCATTGCCCCTCCCCAAATCAAAATACAAATGAGAGATGACTGGCGATATGACGCAGGAAGGAGATGGTTGTGCGTGCCTTGGTATCTTTTCATTGAAGAAGAGCAGATGTACTGATTACTTACAACACGTCCTACGTTTCAGTTCGTACGGCTATTTTAATTTTACTTTTTTTTTAATTTTGTGATTCTACTAATGTCAGTTTGAAACCAGTTAGTAGTAACTTAGTAAGTATGTGTATGCTGCTTGCAAATAAATCATAATATACGTGTAGTAGTGTGTACTGGGCATTTTTGTGAGTAAATTATTTATCAGAACAAGTGTGTTAATGTCGCTCACGTCTTTGTTATGTAAGACTGACTAGATGTACTCTCTTAGTGTAAGTACTTCTCTGTGTGTGTACTCAGTCTGAATGGTTTTTAAATTTCTTATACACACCCTTTTTTTTGTTGTTGGACGTCCACAACCCTCTGTATGTGTGTGTGTGTGCTCACCCTGCCGCATAAAAAAATGTAAACCAGTTGGTATTTTTAAATTTTCGTTCAGTTGTGATAAAAATCTGTTAGTAAAAAAAATGGCTCCTAGTACGTTTATTTATCGAATCAATTGTGTTTATTTTTTTTTTAAATGAAAAATAAGATCCCTAAGAAAGTAATAATGAAAGCCAACTTCATTACAGTGAAATAATCAAAATTTCTTGGCGCTCAAATCCTGACGTAACATAACAATAAAAAAACCACAAATAACTGAATTTAATTTAATTTTATTTAATTTAATTTCTTTTCGCCACAGGGGAGAGTCTGAATTTCACAACAAACCATAACTTTACCTGAAAAAAACTCAGCAAGACTATTATTCAAACAAGTTATTAATGACATTCTTTTGTGTTTTTAAGGGCGTTGTTGACACTTTCATCTGGGTTGATGATGAAGTAGTACTTTCCCTTTTCAAAAAAATGTTAAATTAACTAAAAAGATTATACTGATTATGAGTTGAAGTAAAAAAAAATATAACTAGGAAGTGAAGCTCCGTAAATTCGTTATAATGCTCTTAAAACTATTCCAATTCAGTCTTAAAACATAATAGACAACGATCAGTGTCACACATGGTTTATTGACAATGAACGTCATTTTTAGGTCAAATGAAAACCACATTTTCTGGTCATTTTCTCGCCTCATATTTCGGATGCACTTTTTTCAGCTAAGACAAACTTTTAACTCAACTGCTGTCACAGCTGAAATCTACGGATGTGCATAGTGACATAAATCTGGATTCAGTAGATTAAAATTCAAAATACTCTAAAGTAATTCGTTTTGAGATCAAAAACATCTTTAAATTAACAGCTATGTTTGTTCGATATTCTTTATTAAAATAAAATCTTGGAAAAATGAAATTGAAGGTAACAAAAAAACAAAAAAAACTTGTAAATAAATTGGTACTTTTTATCCCTGTAAACTTCTGGCCACTTTCTAATACTACTAGTTCTCAAACGTGAACTCCCTGCCATTCCCAGCCACGCATTTCATCAATGTTGAGAACTAGTTGTAAGAAGTGTCTGGAATGGTTTTTGCATCAAAATACTGTAAACTCTCTTATGAACAGACTATGTGTCCATGAATGCCAATTGTCTGGTATTACCAAATTATGTATTGGGGGAGGGGAATAGCTAAAAAAAACATGAAAATAGCCTAAATGCATGCATGACACAATACATAGATATGATAGATATATTC
Organism: Thysanoteuthis rhombus; assembly: GCA_963457665.1. NCBI lineage: Eukaryota > Metazoa > Mollusca > Cephalopoda > Oegopsida > Thysanoteuthidae > Thysanoteuthis > Thysanoteuthis major. The sequence continues at coordinate 16,837,601 of OY735238.1, read as the reverse complement.
ATAATAAATGAAATTGTAAGAAAATATAAGATAATTATAAATGAGGGAAATATGTCTAATTTTATCCATTGGTAACACCCCACATTTTTTGGTAATACCAGTACCACCATATTGTTTGGAAGCTATTGTAAGTGGTAACATAAGAAAGCAGAATCAATCCAGGATTCATGAAGGGGACGAATCAGTGAAACATTGCTTCCACTGAGTTGCACACTAACAGACAAGACCGGTAGGGTTACAAAATACATCCGATTTTGCACATTGTGTCCATTTTTAACCCTCTAAGTCCAATGAAAATTCTGATTAATCGGACATCCAAAATAGTCCAATATTTATCCGAATTTAAGTCTCCATATAAATACATATTGATATTTCAGAAATCAAAACAGCTCTGTGTACAAACCAAACCATCCTCAAGAAAACTATAATTTTGGTTTAATATTCAATTCCCATTGTAGAAAGATTGATACATTCAAATTACAATATAAGATATTATCTTATTGTTGGAGCACATTCAGATTGAAATAGCTAGAATTTTGCTTGAAAAGAGCCTTCATTATTCAAGTCACAAAAGAATAATTGTTGTGTTTAATTTTTATTTTAGTTTTTCAATTTCTCAAAGATATATTGTTTGTTTTTTTTTCTGAAGGGTGATTTTGTGAATAAGAGTTTCAGATTATGATCGAAGAAGAAGAGATTAACCATTAACAAATCTTGAGTATGGATTTATGATTTGTGAGACAATTGGATGTTAATAGCCTACCTGTGATTTTGTGAACAAAAGTTTCCGATTATGACCAAAGAAGAGCACGATTAACCATTAACAAATCCTGAGTCCAGATGCATGATCCATGAAACAATGAGACCTTGACAGCCAACACACAGTCACTCTTTGGATTTTCATGCGGTTACATGGAATAATTGATAGTTCACAATTTGAACATAAGTAAAAAGTTAACAGTGGGGATACCACCAATACCAATAATTGGAGAATTTTTTTCATCTGATCTAAGCACAGAATTCCAAAGATTTACTACGGTCATACAACCTCATACATAACTTCCAATATAAAAGTAACTTTTTCTCAAAAATGAAAAGTTACCAGAACAAACAAAGGTCAGATTCGGTCAAAGCAGTTTACTACATACAAAAAATATTTTTCATCATTTTTTACATCGATGTAAATGGTCTGAGACTCAGTTTATTGTCTAGACTCAAAATTTGATGAATAGAAAGGAAAAAATGAATATTATCTCACATTGTGTACAGGTCAATAGCTATAAATTTCCTCCCGATGAACGCGGATTGTTTTAGCCCCTCACAAGAAACTTCAAGTCAAGAAATAAATCAATTTAACTTATAAGCTTGTGTTATTATCATATATATATAAACGAATGAAATATCCGTGAATGGATAATTTATATCTGACAGAATGTGATAATTACAAAGACAAACTTTTGTAGGGACTTACTTTTGCTCAATACCAAATTTACTCAGAAGCAAATCAAGCAGTCTTTAGATCATATAATAAATAAAGACACTCATTTCTTTATCTATTTACACAATCTCAATTTGCTACTGAGTGAGTGTCAAGGAAAAATAAGACCCTACAAAAATGTCTTCATAATTATCATATATATATATACATATATATATATATTTGTGCGTGTGTATTTAGAAAGGACATATGTGGTCCAACAGAATTATTGTGAATTGTGTTATATTACATGGAAACTCATCTGAGATGAACTCCTATCACTGCACAGTTAATGTATTACACACTCGAGACAATGTTAATAGAATAAACAATTAAAGAAAATGAGACTGCTGCAGGAATCAAATCTGCCATCAATTGGGTAGCCACTTCAACATGGCGATGCTCTTACCATTAACCTAAACAGCTGCAGATAATGCAAAAAAACACTTTCAAATGGTGTTGAAGCAGTCATAGTCTACAAAAAAATTTCACCATTATGCCAGATATACCTTATCCATCCAGTAATATTCACACACACACACACACACACACACACACACACACACACACACACACACATACATACAAATATATATATACACATATATATATGTGTGTGTGTGTATACACACATAAATACACAGTCTAGAAAGCACTACAGCTTTAAAGACTAAAAATAGAACTTTTTCAAATTTTTTTTGTCACTTATTTCCCAATACCTGTTGATGTAATTGGTGAAATTTTCTTAATTGTACATATATATATATATATATATACTGCACAGTCAAACTCATTGTGCACTCTTTCAAAACTGACTTATTTCATTTTTAAAACCTTTTCAAAATACAAAGATGTAAATAGTAATACATGTTATTTTGTATTTTAGATTCTACATTGATTCTAATATTCTGTACAAGAACAATTTAAACCATTGTTGACCTCGAGCAGGCTTGATCTCATCCTACCACAGCACTGTGGCTGATCTCAGGCAAACTAGCATGCCTTTTTCAGACTCATTGTATCCTGCTATTTATCCAGTCAACTTCTTTTATAATAACAGGAATTGTAACAGGTCTCAAATTAAACATGTGGCTCTTATAGTTGTGATTACCATGTGTGCTTGTCCAATATTGTCATCATGAGATTTGGTAAAGAAATGAGCCCAAGGAGAAGTGTCACAGTGGAGGTTTACCAGATAAATACTTCCCTAGGTTGCAATGAAATTGCAAAAAAGTCGGAATATCAAGCAGTGTATTCAACATTAAGAAGACACTGAAAAATGGTGAAAATTCATCTCCTCAGCATGTTGGAAGACGCGGACAAAAGTGTCTCCACTCAACACTTTGCAAAAGACACCGATTTTGTTAATATGTGGCAAACAAAAGACTAACCTATTTTAAAGTAGTATTATCGTTTTTTTTTCATTTAAAATGGTTAATTTTCATGAATGTACAATACTACCGCAGAGAAGACGAGAAATTTTGGTTGTGAGAAAAACATCACAGAACCTGAGAACTCATTGAGTCTGCTGATAAAAAGTAAAAAGAAAAGTATTATAGCTTTGTACATACAGACAGCTTATTACTTATTTTATTTCTATCATTATTATCATTATTTATGACAAATGATCGATAATGACCTTGCTAGTTAGTATTTTGAAGAAAAAGAAAAACGACATTTTGAATTCTTTTAGATATGATATGATAAATATTGATGAAACAAAATTGGAAATTTTTTATATTTTGTTTTTCTTGAGTAAAAATCAGACGTAAAAAAAAATTTGAAAACACTAATAGTGAGTCCTGCAAAACAAAATAAAATCTGATCGTCATACATCATTATATTTCGTTTTCCTTGACAGATCTCACATTTCACATTTCCAATTCTTTTTTTAAATCATTTGAAAAAAAGCATCCCAACAATGAAACTTTGATGTGTGACATTGGAATTTTATTTTGTCATTTCTATATTAATATCTATTATTTCATAGAATTAAAAAGAATATATTCGCACTTAGAATGTTATTTGACCAGAATACCATACTTACTTATCAAAATGTTTCTTATTTTATTACTACTCATTTAAAGTCAGTCTTCGTTTGCCACTAAGCTCAATGCCAAGTCATTCCCTTTGTATCGAATTAATTACATTGAAGTTTTTATAACCTGCTATGTTGGGGGATGCTGTAACAATAAAATTGGTGGCTTTTATTCAATGCAAACTGCACGATAATAAACTGTGTTATATCGGGGGACTTGAACCACACTATAACAAACCACGTTTTGTCTGGAGACACTTAGAGATAAGTTTGTCTTTGATTTGTATAATATATATATATATATATATATATATATATATATATATATATATATATATATATTGTGAACTGCATTAAATAGGTTGATTGACCTTTATAAAGTGAATTGCCAACAAGACAAAAGCCTTTATACATCATGAATCCACAATATATTTTGTTTTGTAAATTCATCCAAGATCATTTCCACCAATTTTTTTTTCTTACAAAGTAACCATTTCATGAATAAATTTTGTAATCAATGAATAATTAACAAAGTTTTATTGAATTTCATTAATTTGTTGAAATCTCATATATTTCCAAAATATGAGTCCATATTTGACACTAAAGATTTAGTAATTGATTTTCTGTATTCTTCTTACTGTAAACAATTTTTTTTCAGTCAAAGTAACTCTATATTCTATATAATACAAGAAAAATGTTATAGGAATACCTTCAATAGTACAGTTTTGATTAGTGTAGGTTTTAATGTAGTGCAGTTAAGATATTACTGAACAAATCAATGTAACTAAATATAACTTGAAGAGAAAAAATCTAATAAGAAGACATTGAGCAGCTCGGAAAATTTTAGAACAAATCAATTGCACTAATCAAGGTACACTTGAACATCATTTTCAAGCTCGACTTTTGAAATAAATTAGAAAGTAACTGAAATAACATTTGCAGTCAACAAAATAGATGTGCGTAGTCCCCACTCTATTTCCAATGACTGAATGTTTATTTCACCTAGTGAAGGCAGGATTCTCAGTGCCTTCATTTTCACTTAATATTTGTGGTTTGATATATTGTTTCGTTGAAAGGAAAAGATAAGGGGAGGAAAAGTTTTGTTTAGATCAGCCAGTTTCTGAATTATGAATTTGGGGGACAAATATATAAACTGCTACATAATGAGGAATTGAATACGACTTTTATCACTAACATTTATTTAATTAAAATATTACTCATTTTATTACTATGAATTAAATAAATTATATGTGAATTTTTTCCCACCCAGAAGCCAAACTTGTGACGTATTTGTCAAGCCAAAATCATTACTTTTTCTCCTTTAACTTATCCTGTCACCTTAACATAGACATCAGTGCTGTCAAAAGTTTTTAAAGAGTATTTTGTGTAATTTGACACAAATGTATGACTAACTTAACTTGAAGCACTACTACTACTACTAATAGTATATTTACCTTTTTATTCAAGTCATACATTCGTAAATTCACTGGACTGCAGTTAACATGCCTTTTTGAAGATTTGTCTGCAGTCCAGATATCCACTCTATTTTGAATCAAAATCATTCCTTGATGAGCTATGAAGATTGGAATTTGCAGTACAATCCACCATTTCTCCTTCATCACTTTTGAGACCCAGATTGGTGTGTGAACAGAGAGGGTTTTCTAATTGTATTTACAAATGTTAAGAACCTTATTTATACTAAATAAGTCCTCTTGATTTTTCAAATGCATAAGCAGGAGTTGCTGCGCAAATTGGGTATGAAAAAGCCTCTTCAAAATGTAAATGCCTGAATTATTCGAATAAAATAAACATATTCATTAAATAAACACCAATCATCTCCCTCGGTAAAGAGTTATACATATTAAATAATATGTATACGTATAACTCAGTATACTTGTATCAGAAGGTTGGCAGATGATATTGATTTAGTGGTTTGATAATAATGTATTAGAAGAAAGTTTCTTTTTTTAAAACTCTATAGCATTTTTTTTAAATTATGCAAATAAAGTCATGATTTTGGTATCTGGCAAGGAAAAAGGTCACATGAAAATGTATATGAATTATAATATGTATCAAGAAATAGATATATGATCCGACTGAATGATTATAGATTGCATCATATTATATTGAAACTCTCACCTAAAATGATCTTCTATCATAACACAGTTAATATATCACTTCGCCTGGACAACGTAAATAAAATAAACAATTAAAGAAAATGGTGCTACAGTAGGAATCGAATCTGCAACCAATCATTTCAAATAAGAGTCTCAATACAATATAATGCAGTTTATAATCATATTACGTTACATTTAATGTCCTACAGAGCAGGGGTTTCCAAACTTGGAAAACTCGAGGACCCTTACTACAAAGGAAATATTCTGGCAGACCCCTATTTCTAGCATTCAGTTTTTAAATCAAATAATGGACTACAATAATAAGAATATAATTTTTGACCTTTGAAAATCATTTTTATTTCAAATGGATTACATTTATTATAATTTTAATATATGGTACAGGTCTGTGTAGAATAATTATGTTTTCTGATACCTGTGCAATGGATATTTCTCCGCCACAAGATTCACAACATCTGGTTCAGGGACAACACTGTTGCTGATAATTAAGCCCTATATTGAAGGAAGAGGTTGATATTAAAGTTGACAGGGATTATTTTAGTCCTATGTGGAGGCAAGGCACCAAAATACCTGTAAAGTTATGAAAGAGAATGCATGAAGAAGACAAGTCGGCCGTTTTGGATTTCATAAGCTGACCAGACAACATGTATCTATTGGTCAGCCATCTTGGATAAAATATGATTGAATAAAGAGAGAAAGTCTGTGAAAAGAGAAATCAAAACGAATGCTAATATCTGTAGACGTACATTACACAAATATTTTATAACAAGTAAGCATCGATACAAAATGAGTACGTACGGTTTAGGCTGAAAGAAAAGATTTATGAATCAGCTTAAGCTAACACAATGGTAACATGAAAGAATGAGAGACAATCGCTAACTAGAATTAGCTCGGGCGATCTGGAAGTGCTTACAAGGAGGGATATTTATGACTGAAATAATTAGCTACTAACCCTAACATGTAGGAATAGAAGAGAAAACCCATGACAGTGTTGCAAAGGACCATTGCTATTGTTTTTGTGTGAAGGCAGTAGGTGTACTGAATTAAATATATTCTGGTAGGTATGGTTGTCACAATACCAAAATATTGCCTGGTACACAAATTCAGTACATGATAGTGGAAGGCTCTATAGACACTCAAGTATGCCGAAAGCTTGTGTTTAGGAACTGCTGTTGGCTCTCAAGGCAGTTTTTGCCGAAAGTGTGCAGTATAGATAGTTGAGGTAAGAAATTGAGAAGTCTTAATGCCAGGGAGGAAAAATGACATGGCAATTTGAGTCAGAGTAAAAAAAAAAACATTACCAAATGGTAGGTCGGGTTTCACTGAAGCCATCAGGCTAGAGTGAACAAAGGAAAACGGAAGTTGTTGTTTTTATACCTAGGGGCTAAAGGAAGTGACGTCATCAGATATGGAACTACTTTTCTACAGATTATTTCTCCAATGGACTATTTTGTGTAGTAATTTTTACAAAACTTATCATAAATTAAAGATGAGGCACCACAATATAATAAAGATTTGCTCAACCTCTATGGTACATTTCTGCTTGAAATTTGCGTTTTAACCCCCCCCAAAAAACAGTTGTAGGCTTTATATATCTTACATTTGATGCTTTCAAGCTATAATTTCCAGAGTTTCATGATTTTTCAAGCTTATCTTCAAGACTGTACCAAAAGTAACATTTAGGTAAGGAAGACTAAAACAGCTATATCAATATCATCTTTCATTTATTTACATAACTAAAACTCAGGGAGCCGTAAATAATATTCAATTTTTTTTTCATATTCATTTTGATGAAACGTGAAAAACATGAATAAATAAGTTTTTTCTACAAAAACTGTACTGCAAACTGAACCGATTCTGAACTATTACACATCGTATTAATTAGAAACCGTCAACAAAAACTGCCACCAAAACTGTCAATGTAGGTTTCTAAAGTTTTTAAGTTGGAATTTTTCAAAACATCTTGAACCAGAATGTTCAGAATTTTTTTATAGTAGTGCGCTGTTGGAGGAGTAGCATGCACCCTCTGTATCTTTCATCTACACCCCAATCTCCCATACCTGCCATCATCCCAACATTCAACTACTCAGCCCAACATACCATCATTACCTTTTCAAAGGTCTTCGAACGCTCAAAATTTTTTCTTTTAATAGTTAGAGCTAATTACTTCTTCACGCCATTTTGGCTCATGAAAGATTATTCTAGAAATGCTCAATTTTAGGATATGGGGAAAATTTGAAGTATAGATATATCATGAATAGAAATTGTCCTGTAAGGGTGCAAAGGTAAATCTACAATTTTCTTCAATTATATCAAATGTCTCGTAATTGTCATTTAGAGCGTCTTACATTAAGGGAGATAACTTTTCCAAGTTGCATTAAGGGGGATAACCAAAACTTTGGCAACGCTCGAATAATCAAACAATCGCACATCAAACAAATAAAAAAAAATCAAGAATAGTAAATTTTTGAATGATTATGACTTTCATTTCTTTGGGAAATTTTCCATTTTTAGAGAAATATTTGGTTTTGAATTTATGCCTAAATATGTTTAGTTATTTTAGACTAAAAATAGTCCATTTAAGCCAAACTAACAATAATTTTTTCCTTCAAATATTTAAGCTGATATCCAATATCTTACAGCCTATCTTTAAATTGTCATTTACTAATAAATCGGTGTTATCTCCCTTGGTTTATCTTGGAAAGGTTGTCTCCCTAATATACTCATCTTGACAATTACCAAATTTCTTATACTTACATACGATAAAACCAGTCATTTTTTTTTTCTTCATTAAGGTGATCACTAAAAAAAAATTGCTTTCAAAAACTTCATTCTGGAATGCTGATTGGAGTTGTACTGATTAATCAGTAGATAAACGGTAATCGGTCATCCTTATTCATTATATCATAGAAATCCTTGCCAAAAGAATTATCAGTTATCTTAGACACAGAATGAATTTTTAAAATAGTCTGGTAGTTTTTCATTTAATTTGTTGCTGATATCCATTTTGAAAAAAATAGTTATCAGTATTTATTAAAACAATAAATATTGTACTTACAAAGGAATTTATATAAATTTTTCCTGTTGCAAATAAAAGCGACCTTGACCTACTCTCAAACAATAAAATGAATTTACCTTATAAAATAAAACCTTCAGCTACTTTCATTGAGAGTAATCGAATTTTAGCACTGTCACATTTTAATGCCAAAACATCAAAATTTCCGTATTTTCCGGACACAACCTATTACTCCCTGTACTAAACACCCTTTCACTTTCAACAGAACCTGGTACACTCAGGTATTTTAAAGATAGTATAAGTATTATGATTCCTATATGGTGTGAGGGAGAGCGGTAATGGTAGTTGGATCTATGCAGCGATAAGATGGTATAGTTGCTGGAGAGAAAGGAATTTGCCTCCACGTGCTTGATTTTCACCACCACGTGTTGATGTCACTATAAATGTTAATGAAGGAAGGTAGCCGATAATAACCATGACAGGAGGGAAAATCTAAATGTGCCAAGTATGGGTGTGGACATGGAGATCAAACAGTTTGTAATAGTAATAAAGACACATACAAATGTTTATACAAATAAACAGGATATACATTTAATGATCAGACATTTATAACAATACATACAAGGCTGAAAGGAAAATACATGTAAACATTAAAGAGATCGATTGTTGTAGAAGAGGCCTGTTTAGATTAGATTACTATGTAGCATTTTGATAGAGGAGAGAGTTGGTTATTAGCTTATTCGTATACATTAAAATGAAATATAAGAGAGAATAATTATTTAAGGAAACATATGACATAAAGGGTCATTTGGTTTATCTATCAAACAGAGTCTGATTAGTAGTGTCTAATAACGAGTGATAGGTTTGACCAAGCTAGATTAACAAAGGGTGGTTGGTTCGGTTTCAGGAGCAAGGAGCTAGAAGGGACGGAGTGATAAGTGAATAGAATGCAGTGTTTACACCAAGTCGCCACAAAGGAGTAAAAATGAGATAAGTGAAATAATTGCGATGTTTGCGTTGAGTAGCCATAGAGCTTTTACGGATTCTCACACCGAGAAAGATTAGTGACAAAATATGAGATATTATAGTCACAGTATAAGAATGGAAACTACACTGGCTGTAAGGTTAGAGAAAAAGGAAAGGAGGAAGGGAGGAAGTAACCAACAAAGAAAGTCAGGCAAATGACGATTGGACATGTGCATTCATGGCTTTTTTAGACAGTAGATAAATGAAGTGACGTTTCATATATGGGGCTAAGGTTTATTATCTAAAGCTAATACTTATTTATTTGTGTATTTGATTTTAACTAAAAACAATAGAGCCGCCACACTAACATATTATTTGAGGAAATGTTTCTTTTGAATTTTTCCACCAAACAAATAGGTTATCATTTTTTGGTAGTAGGTATAAATTTAGATAATCCTGCAATTCTCTAGTGCAAGTGAAAGTGATGCTTATTCTTTTTTTTTTTGTTCTTTTCATTGAGATCCTTATCGCAGGTCATTTTCTTCTACCAAAATTCAATTCATCAAATAAATCTGTGAAAGAGAGTGGTACATTTCCAGGTTCCTAATCATCCCCTGAACTAAACAAAGTATCTTTGGTTAAACCCCTTCCAAAGTGTCAGCATCTTTCAAGGTTTCTTATGTCCATTCCTTTAATTTTTTTATCAAATCTGTACTCTGAAATGTTATTTTGAATCTACACTCTAATTAAAAAAAAAAAAAAAGACAGACAAAGATTTGTTTTCCAAACATGCTGAAAATCTGTTCTGAACTAAAGATTGAAATTCTTCCATTGTGGCACAGATTCCATTGAAGATACTACTTGTTTTTGTTTTTGATAGAAATAAATTCACAGCCTGAATTGAGAGGATAATCATAGAAGAAGTTGCTTCTCTCTTACTTGCTTCCACAGTAATTTCTTCGAATTGTTTTAAAAGTTGAACTATCTTTTCTACAAGACTCCATTGATAAAAACTTGATGTAAGGATGTTGGTATCTATAGAATAGGTAACAAAGGCTTTTCATTGTTCAGTACTCTTTTTTGCATGTAGTAAGTTGAATTCCATTGAGCAGACAAATCCTGCATTAATTCATGTTTCTTTAAACCTAGCATATCCTGTTTTTCTTCCAACTTGTTTACTACAGAAGGAGAATGGTTGAAATGCTTTACAATATTTCTACTGGTTATGGATATATTCTTTAAAGCTTGCTGGGCAAATATAGTGCTATACACTTAAACAATGTATAAAAAGAATTAATCAGTATATCATAATTTCCGTCTGAATTACTACCTAGGACAACGAATCTCCGTGAGACCCTCAAAAGGAGAAAAAATCAAGCAAAGAATCATACTAGGATGGCAAGCCTTAGGCAGAGCTAGCCCAACCTTCAAAAAACAAGAAGATCCCATTAATCCTAAAATGAAGGGTGTATAACCAATGCATCTTCCCAATAGTCACTTATGCAGCTGAAACATGGAACCTAACCAAGAGACAGATCTGCAAATTGAGAACCATGCAACATGCACATGAAAGAATTATGCTAGGCCTCACATGGAGAGACCACAAGATAGCACAGTACATCCGGAGGAAGACAGATGTTAGGGACATCATAGAATCTATTAAAAATCTCACATGGCAGTGGGCTGGTCATGTTGCAAGAATGGCGGATAACCAATGGACATCACAACTCACGACATGGATCCCCCGAGATCACATGCGTAAACAAGGCTGGCAGAATATTAGATGGAAGGATGAGCTAGACAAATTCAGAAAGTACTGGCTCCGCGACACCCATGATAAAGAAGTGTGGCCAATCCTGGGGAAGGTCTATATCCAACGACGGACGTCGAAGGACTGATGATGATGAATCAGTGATCAGCTAGTTTTTATACTTTATAAAAAGAACACCTATAATCTCGAATATTTTTGGGGGGTCACAAGTAATTGCAAAATATTTTGTAAAAGTTCATTCAAAGTTTTAAAAAAACAAACGAAGCTTGAAGGATTTTATAAAAGAATTTACTATAGTAGAAACTGTCAACCAAAACTGTCAACATAGATTTCTTCAGTTTTTAGGTTGGTCTGGCTAGCTATGTATGTATCATGCTTACATGCCAATCCAATAGAGCTAGATTATACTTAATTGATCCCTCAGTTTATGTTCAGCAGCATATAAGCTCGTTTTTTAAATCCAGACTTTTCTGGAGATCACTGCCCAACAAAAGGCAAAAGAAGAAACTCATTTATGGATCACACCTTTTTTTACAATTTTTCAACTGATCATCCGAACACAGCACGCTGCCAAAGACATTGCTCACATGATGGTTTCCATTGAGCAACTAACCAGACCTGTTCAGAAGAGTTTTATTCCAAACATGAAACACCATCAACAAAAATTTATCAATAGTCTAAAAAAATGCCTGTATTAATAGAATCATAATGTATATCCAGGCAGCAATCCCCCCATCCAAGCAGATGACAGACAAGGGCCACCTTAGCAATTCACCAGCAACTTTCTCTTGCCTTCAGACAAGGCAGTGAACATTTAGACAAAGGGTGTATGAGAATCAGCCATAAGTACATGCACCAGTACCTTCAACCACTCTCTAGTCACCTACAAGGAAATACAGATGCTATTAGTTTCAAATTTAAAAAAAACTGCTGTACCATTGGTTCTCTATATCAGTTGAATATTGGATTTTCAAATGCATTCTCTAGTCACAAGCAAAAGATAACAACAGATTTCACCAGTGTATCTATCATTTATTAAATAAAATATATTTAGAACCTGAGTCTCTCAAATGGACTATTTCTGACAACTGTTCTGTTGATTGTTCTGATGCATTTAGTTACAATAAAACATGTCTACCATGTGTTTTTTTTTATATAAAGAGGCAGGAAAAGTATGGCCACTAGAATCTACCAAAAGATCAAGGGAAGGGATTTCATGGCTGACCCTGATAAAAGAACATGGATTTATTTGTGACTTATTCAAAGGCAAATATGGAAATATATAAATATTTTCTATTAAAATTTTTGATTGAGTAATAGTCAATCTGAAAACAGATTTGGGTAAGAAGATAGAATCCCCCCCCCAGTGCTCCAAGGTTACAAGAAATTTTAGAAAAAAAACTAACCAACATTGTTGGGTACGGGCAGTTTTCTTAGTGTGAATATTTCAATAATTTGCATGTAGGCAGGAAAATTCAAAAACCTATCCACTATAAATTACTTATTGCTACTGAAAAAATGAATCTTTATGCAAACGTCTGCACCTATTTCATACTTAATTCAAAATCTTCCTGAAAATAAATCATTTCATGCTTATCATTTTGGAAATTTAATATTTTTTCTATGAATTCTACATTATCATTATTTTCAGTCAATATGTGTCTAATCCTCTTCCTTACAATATTTCCTTGTAATGTATTGGATAATTCAATAGAAAAGTTATCAGAAAATTCTTCAGCTAGTATTTCAGGAGAGATACATCCATTTTTCTTATCTAAATCTTTTAATTTATTTTGTAATTTTTTCCTTTCAGTCTCTTCTTCTTTAGGATTTCTCTAAAGAACCCTATCATTAATTTTTTTTGTAATTTTCCCTTTTTTTGATATATCTCTCTTTAGCTCTGATTTGCTGTGAGGCACAGCTAATTCCACTAAGTTTATAGGTTGATTTTTTTCAAGTTCATTAAGGATTCTCCAACCCTATTTCTTTCAGCCTTTATAATATTGTTCATTGTTAAAATATTAGCATTAGGAGATTTTTTTAATTTCACAAAATTAGCCGATAACACTATCAGCTTTCATTGTGTACTGTCTGGCTGATGTCAAAGCTAACTCTTTCAGCTCCATTGTCTTTTCTAAGAAGAACATTAATGGCGTTTAGTAAAAATACTTGCATCATTGATGTGAATTACTCAAGTTCTTTTGGGGGCTTCATCAACTTTTCTATTTCATTATTAAAGTTGACGATGGATTATTCAAAATCGTGTCTCCAATTCAGTATATTCACTGGTTCTTTTTGTTGATCCTCTAACCTAAAGAGAGTTTCCTTCACAATTTAGATGCCATCAACTATGCAATGCTGATTATTGAATCAAGTGTAGAAAGTGGACATCCAAGGAACTGACAATAGCTTGCCTACTAAACCTAAAACTTTAAACTCCAGAAGAGCTATTTCCAGGTTAAAGCCTTCAGTAATCCAACTTTGAAGTTATTCAAATTTGTAATACTTAGTAAAAATGTCCCAAATTTGTCTTAATGACAAAAATAAATGAAGCTTTATATGGAACATACGCATTTGGTTTCCTCTAAACCTAGGAACAAATGTTTCATTAAAACCCTCGTAGACTAAAAAATTCTCAAAAGCTTTAAAGTCGCCTTTTCCATCGCTATATCTAAGTTTGTCGACAGTAATTACAATTTTCCATACCATACACTCCTTACCATCGAAAATTACTTTGGCCTCATCATCTTCAAAAGGTGTAAGAAATGCACGAGTAGCAAATGAAATTACTCCAAGTGGATGAAGATGGCTATTCAACTCAATCAGTTTTTTATTCAATGTCTTCTCCAAAACTGATATTGTTGCATGTTTGACAGCAGCTCTGTCAGTCAAGCTGTTATTGCTTTTATTAATTCAACTCCTTCAACAGTTATCAAGATCTGTTTTGTTTGCTGAAGAATAGAGGCTTTGCTAGAGCAGCTACAGAAACACAACTTGTCTGTAATCTTAAGCAGTTCCTCCTGAATAACTGTTGAATCAACATAACATGGCAGAAAGTCGATCTTAGAAGGAGTATGCAATTTTCATGAATGCCATCTTGCTTGGTTGCATCAAAAATCAAAGTGGTATCATTTGCTTACATTTGCAGCTGTTTGATAGTCCGTCAGAAACCCCAATTCTCTTACTATCCTATCAACTATTGTTCTGGTTACAGATCAAAATCGAAGACACAGAACTGGAGAAAGTAGACCACTACATCTACCTAAGACAACGAATCTCCATGAGACCCTCAAAAGAAGAAGACATCAAGCAAAGAATCACACTAGGATGGCAAGCCTTTGGCAGAGCTAGCTCAACCTTCAAAAACAAGAAGATCCCATTAATCCTAAAAAGAAGGGTGTATGAACAATACATCTTCCCAATAGTCACTTATGGAGCTGAAACATGGAACCTAACAAACAGACAGACCCACAAATTGAAAACCATACACAGGCAAGAATCATGCTTAGCCTCACATGAAAGATCACAAGACAGCACAATACATCCAGAAGAAGACAGGAGTCAGGGACATCATAGAATCCATTAAAAATCTCAAATGACAATGGGCAGGCCATGTTGCAAGAATGGCAGACAACCGATACGACTCACAACATTGATCCCCAAAAATCACATGTGCAACTGAGGCCGGCAGAGTATTAGATGGAGAGGCAAGCTAGACAAATTCAGAAAGTACTGGCTCTATGATAGAGAAGTGTGGCGAATCCTGGGGAAGTTCTATGTCCAACAACGGACATTAAGAGACTGATGATGATGATGATGATTCAAGATATATTTGTCTACAATTCATACCAATCAATTTGTGTGGGAATAAGTTAAGCCCCTTTCATTAACACTGAGGCCTCGTTACATCTGATTTATTTCACTCCGTATCACATGATATCATTTATCAGAAACATCTATCAATTTTTCCTCGTCATTAAAAACCAGTAACAACTTCACTGACATTATTATTTAATTACTATTTTTTCACCATTATTATTACTTTTTATCAGTACATTAGCATAGGACCCATGAAAAATGATGGGATTATTTATGTATGGACTGCCACTTCTGCCTAGGATCAGAATATCGATGCATTCTACCTAGGATCAGTATTGCTCCATAGTACTTCTACCTAGGATCAGAGTGTAGTATCTGTATGCTCATACAGTATTGTACAAAAAAAATTATTTTAAAAATTATATAAATCAGTGCACATTGTGGTTTATATATATATATATATGGGTTCTTGGTCAATGCAGTCTTTGACAGCTAATGTAAACAGCACAAAATCAGAAATGAATAAGTAGCTTCCTACAAATCTTGAACTCTCATCCCACACTCTGAAAGCCCTCCTTCCATGGACAGCACACTAACCACTTCAGCCATGGAAGCTTGATGATTAAACACACCACAAACCTTCACTCACTCTATCACCCACTTCTTTCTTTCCAATTATTTACGCGATTTTGTTTTACTAGTCTTGAGTATTTTTGGAAAACAGCTTTTTTTTTCTTTAGATGAAGCTTATTCTATCAATCTTAGCGTGCTTTTTATCCCAACATTCTGCTAAACATTGAACTACGTATTAATTAGGGGATTCCATCCCGTCAGCTAAAAATGTACAAATGTCCGAATCTTGCATCATTGAATTGGATATTAAATAGGAGATTTCGTTCACAAATAAACTGGTCTCATCAACATTAAAAATCTGCCACGTAGTATAATCCTCTTCTTCACTGATGTCAGCAAAAGTTCTAATAAATTTTGTTGCAGCTTCTTCATTTGCACAAGCTACTCGAACGGTCAATTTAATGTTATGCAAAGCTGCCCTTTTCTTGAACTTTTCAAACCATCATCAGCCTGTTCCCTTAAGTGTCCCTTCCAATTTGCATAAAATCTAATTGCCTTACCCTGAATCATAGCAAGAGTCACTGGAGAATTTTTTCTATGCTGGTCTTCAATCCATATTTTTGATGAACGCTCCATTTTTTTCAATCACTGCACCTTGTTTTTTTTAGACATAATTGTTACTGACATATTCCCTGCATTACATACATATCCTTTAATATTAATTCTATCCTTAATAATTGAAGACAGTTGATTTGCTCGTGTTCAAAGTCCTGCTTATTGATGATTGAGATTAGCCAGTCTCTGAATGGTTGATAATATCCATCTTTAACTCTGTTATATTAGTTTTATGGGACCCTCTCTTCTTCACATTCAAACCAACATTGCCATTTTTACATTTTGTACTCATTTCCTAAATAAAAGTCTCAAATATGTACTAAAATGGTTTTCAGGTAAGGCTTCCATATAAAGACAATATGGAGTAGATAACTGTCATGGCATCAGTTGATTTACAAACATAAATAAGTGGAAAAAAGCCCCAGAAATAACATGAAAGCAACAATTCAAACTAACCAATAAAAAAACTCAAAAATATCATTCAAAGTGATTTATTAATTCTCATACGACCAATCTCACAGAATATCATGCTAGCCCGTGGATTTCAATATTCTGCATACAAGATGATTCCCAATTATTCAATTTTTGTAAATAAACAATTCATTTCTAGCCTTTTTTAAGCAAACCTGCAATATATAAAAGCAATGTTCACATACAATATATTATTATTATTCAAGCATTTCAAATATCAAGTGAAAAATGAAGTGAAAGCATAATTTCCCAGATCTAATGCAGTTCAGTAAAAAAAAAGTGTACAAATGTCCAAATTTTTACAGTATGGAAATTGAATTAGGGGTGATGATTTATAGGGTACGAAAGTCTGAAGGGTATGAAAGTCGAATAGACAAATCTCAAGGACAGCCTGTACCTAAAATAAAATGAAAATAAAAATAATTTTATTATAAATACTCAATTAACAATTGATTATATGTGTCTGTACATATATGACTATATAAAACCTTTTTTCTTCATAAATCTTATATACAATATATAGTGTAAATACTAAATCTTATCGTAAATAAATAGTACATTCACAAATTTTTCAATCGATGCTTTTTTTAATAAATTGTAAAAATATTGGAGCAGTAACAATACAATTTATGAATTTATTTGTTTTTCTTTGATGAATTAATTCTCTTAATTTTAATTTTTTGCCATTTGTTACTGTGATGAAAGTACAATCAATCACTTGGAAATTTTTTATTTTCATAACCTTGGTCGGAAAAACAAGATTACACCTCTTTATCTGGTAATTTTTATGAATTTAATAAAACTTTATAAAATTGAAAAAACTTCTGTTATTTATTCCTTGAATTTATTTAAAACTAATAAATCATATAAAATAACAATCAGATTTCTGACATACGAAGGTCCTGCTTCAAAAAAACAGAGAAAACATTTTTAGTACATCTCGGAATTTTTGAGATGGGATATTATTATTATTTCTATTGATATTCAGACCATCCTCATCTTGGTCGTTTTTCATACAACGTTTCGGCTGTTGCACTCTACGGCCTTCATCAGGTATCATCTGGTAGATTTGGGGAAGTAACGAATAGGTCAATATGCCCCCGTCGGATAAATAAAGGGTTCGGTTCGTTACTTTCCCAAATCTACCAGATGATACCTGACGAAGGCCGTAGAGTGCAACGGCCGAAACGTTGTATGATAAACAACCAAGATGAGGATGGTCCAAATATTAATAGAAATAAAACATTTTTAGCAAGTAATTTTTTGCGCTTTCAATCCAGAAGACCTTCCTTTCATCAGGGAATTTGTCGATTTGAAAAAAGTTAGTTTTCCCATGTTTTACAGGGGTTTCTATTTTATTGAAAATATCTTTGATTCTTGAAAAATTTTAATTTTTTTTTAAATCAATCTTATTCAATATTCAACTTGATCAAAACCAGGGATCTTATGGATACACCACAGACAGACAAATTAATGCACTGGAATAAAACGTGGCTTTGGAAATTTCATCTGAATAAATGTAAACATACATATTGGACAACATATACTAGACAATGAATACTTGCTTTTCGAGAAGGAAATGTAAAAGTAAAAATGGTGAAGGAAGAAAAAGATATTAGAGTGATTATTGACAAAGAACTCAGATTTGATAGACATATTTGTAGAAAAGTTAAAAAAATACAATTTAATGATGAAAATTAGAAAAAGAATATTCTTGCACCTGGATAAAAAAAACCCTGTACAAATCTTTAGTTCAAACTCACCAAGGATATGCAAGTTCAGTCTGGGCACAGAGCAAAACAAATTGAGTTAATAGATGAATTTCAAATTAGAGCAATGAAGCAAGTACCTGGAATGGAAAATCTTATTCATGAAGAGCACCTCCAAAAACTAAAGATACCAACTCTTAGCTATGGAGGATTAAAGGTGACATGGTAGACGTATAAGATTATGAACGGAAATTATGACAAGAGGGTTGGTAGCTTCATCAGAAAGTAGGGAGAAAATACACAAAGAACTAGAAACGAAACAACAAAGAGCCAGACTGCATGCAAAAAAATAGAGTTTCAATGTCCGCATAGGTAGGGTATTCCATATCCACACAATTGAAGTAGAGAGTGAATTATAAATCAACAATAAATATTTAGGAAGTCATGGGAAAATCTAAAATGATAATAGGAGTCTGGAGGAGAGGCTAAAATCTGTTCCAGAAAATATCCCTAGGCCAAGTTAATTGAAGAAAAGTAAGTTAATATATAAATTGTATTGTTGAGTTGACAGACCTTTCGATAGCAGCAACTAAATATGATAAAAATACTTGACAATAGCAACTACATAGTTGGCAGCTCAAATAATTATTGCAACTTTTGCAACAAAAAATTGGTGGAAGGAATCAATTGATTAATGAACCTGGTGATTTGAACCTATTTTGCACCTTGGAAGAGTTTTGAGTAACAAATCAAGAGAAGTTTTTGAGAACATCATGCATTTAGTGCAAATTATGTTGTCTTTCAAACTACTCGCCGAAGATTGTAAGAATTGTACTTGGCCCCTCTGGAGATGTTCAATGTTTTTCTTTGTCTGTTATCAGAATCATTAAGCACATCTTACTCTGGTTTACTTGCCTGAAATGTATACAACAACAATATTAAATCTCGGGATTTCCTGAAGATAACTCTTCAGTAAACAAAAATCAAGCGCCATTTCTAGCACTCAGAACAAATCGTGCATTAGAGCAAGAAAACAAGAAAATCGAAGTTTTGGGTGAAATTTGTGGTATTGCTAACAAAACTCAGATACTTGAAAATCATTTCCTTTATACAATGAATTTGTTAGAAGATTGAAAGAAATGACAATTATCAGCTTCACGGTTTTGCTAATATGCGATACACAAATGAATTAAATAAATCAATTGATTATTATTAATTTTGACTAACTTTTTACCGTCATCCTAACATTCAATTGCTTTTTATCAGAATTTTCGATCGGACCATAATACTACGGCAATGTGGGCTTGCTCTCCATTTTTTGTTTACGCTGTTTAATTGTTGCTTTAGTATTATTGCCCGATTCATTGTTGTGATAAAAAGCTGCTGAAAGTTAGGTGAAAACTTGTCAAAATTGATAATAATGTTGCAATAATTCATCCAAGAATAAAAATTAAAAATCAATTAATGTTTGAATAATCTCGATGTTAAGTTGACACTCTTCCAACGTCTCTAACATTGTGACAAAGTTTGTTTTAAGAGCACTTAAAAAGTAAATCTGTTTCTGTCCCATGACTAAGTTGGAAGAGGTATATATAATACATTCAAATTAGAAAGATTAGAAGGAGCAAAATGTGTTTGAGACCCACTGATGAAGAAAAGATTGCCCAGGTTTTCTGAAACAGCAAAGTCATTCAAAATGAAGATCGATGGTAACATTGGACGACCAAAAGTAAAGAAACAGTTGATGAGCAAATTTTTGGTAATATTGTGAAAAAGAGATGACATCAATTTACCATTCCATTTTGGCAGATATGAGTTTGCAGAAGTATCTTGATCTCTGTTTCTTACTGATGGAAGTCCTCTGCTCGGAACAGATGTCATTCATTATGCATCAGATTGAAGGACCAATAAACAGAAGTCAGTGATATAAATCAGAAAATAATAGAATTTGTTGATGAGAACATAAAAAATGAAGCAATTATTTTTTTATGTTATGGCTATTGTAAATTAAATAAAGAAGACTCCACCAATCAGAAATTGAACGGATCTTGCCTAAACATTTGCTCTACGTATCAGACATGAATTGAGTAGTTATGGAAACATCAAAATGATATTTAATAGGTATGAAGAATACCGTATCAAAGACCAGACCCAACAGGACAAAAAAGATTCAGATCAGATACCAAATATTTGACAAAACTACCATTGAGGGAGAGACGGTGAAAAAACTGTTGTCACATATTCTTGCCAAGTAAGAGTTAACAAAATTTTCAAGTGATTATCATAAACTAGAACTTCAAAGTGCAATGAGAAGTAAGTTCTACATTGATACATATCCACTATGTTCTCTCTGCTTAGGTATCTTCATTTTGTAGATATCAACTGGTGTTATTCCTGTATATAAATATCTTTCAACAGAGTTACTTATCATCACCATTATCATCCCATGCTCACACCTAGGACCTTTCAATCAAACAAAATATTGTGATTACTAGTAGTATTCAGCCAATATGAAATCATCATCATCATCATCATCATCAGTCTTTTAGCGTCCGTCGTTGGACATAGACCTTCCCTAGGATTTGCCACACTTCCCTATGATGGGCGTCATGGAGCCAGTACTTCCTGAACTTGTCTAGCTCATCTCTCCATCAAACATTTTGCCGGCCTCGGTTGCGCATGTGGTCTCGGGGGATCCATGTTGTGAGTCGCGATGTCCATCGATTGTCTGCCATTCTTGCAACATGGCCAGCCAACCGCCATTTGAGATTTTTAATGGATTCTATGATGTCCCTAACTCTTGTCTTTTCACGGATGTACTGTGCTGTTTTGTGGTCTCTCCATGTGAGGCCCAGCATTATTCTTTCATGTGCACGCTGCATGGTTCTTAATTTATGGGTAACCAATATGAAAGGTAATCAGTATAAAATAATGCCCAAACAGTTCTAAATATGGATATGTGGAATTCTTGCTTCTAGTTTCCCTTCAATTATTAGTTCTCTAATTTTTTTAATATATGTTTTTTTAAGGTTAATAGAGGCGTTGAAAACTTTAACTATTTTGTGATCAAAGTAGTTTTAATATAGATTTGCATCACCCCTACTTTGATGTTTCTTATCAACTTGTATAAAGTCAAGGAATTCTTTTGGAATTGGAAATGTTTTGCTTCAATCTTTTTCTTGATCTGGTACGCCATTGCCCGTCAAGATGGTTGTCGTTCCAACATTCAATCATTTCCAACAGAGTTTCTGATGCATAGGCTAAAAAAAAGAAATAATGTTCTTGCAGGCAATCAATATTGCAAGAAACTATTTTAAAGAGCTGACAATATGCTCCCTAGACACCAATATATTTCTTTCACTGATTTACTATCGAGTAAGTCTTTGCAATAAAACCCTGTTTTGAACACATTGTGGAAAAGACAAACGTGAGATTAAATTCACAGAAGCATATGGAGAGGTCGCAGCTACAAAAGCAGCATCAGTTCTCAACTAATGGAAATGACTTTACTTCAAAATTCCAAGGAAAGTCAAGAGTAACTTGATGGAAGCATTTTTACCAGACTAGTTCAGAGATTTCGGATGCTTTTTGCATTGCTCAAGAAACCTG
Source organism: Thysanoteuthis rhombus (assembly GCA_963457665.1). Classification (NCBI taxonomy): domain Eukaryota; kingdom Metazoa; phylum Mollusca; class Cephalopoda; order Oegopsida; family Thysanoteuthidae; genus Thysanoteuthis; species Thysanoteuthis major. The sequence continues at coordinate 16,815,402 of OY735238.1, read as the reverse complement.
ATGGTGAAGTCCCATGGAGGAGTTGAATGCATATCTGGAAAGGTTTCTATTCTACTTCTAAGCGGCCTAATCCACTGGAGAATTTGGCTGTCTGAAACTGGTATTTGTTCTCCAAGCATTGGTACAATTCTGATAAGCTTCCTCCACACCCTTTACATTGAAATACAAGATTCTTCTTTGTTTGCCACATTTGAGCTCAATGACTCAAACCCTATCCTGACATACCAGATCCTGGATTGGAAAGTGCTTTGTTGCCAAATACAACTGACCGTCCTCCTAATTCAACCGCAATGAGCCTGTGTGGGAGTGTAACAAGCCGCATTACCACAAAATGTGTTTCCAAGAAAGCCTGACTAGAGTATTCAGAGATTTACTTTGCTCAAAATTCTGAGAACTACAAACCTGAGCACATAGAAAATGAAAGTCATAGCAATGATGACGATGAGAATTAATCGGTCTGAAGAACTATAGAAAAAGTGTATTAGAATTAAGTGTATATCTCTGAATTTTTGAGATGAGGTATTATTATTATTTCTATTGATATTTGGACCATCCTCATTTTGGTTGTTTTTCATTCAACGTTTCGGCCGTTGTACTCTACGGCCTTTATCAGGTGTGGGGAAGTAACGAACCAAACCCTTTATTTAACCGACGGGGGTATATTGACCGCACTCCTCTCTTAGCATTAGTAGTATATTATTATTGTCTCACCTACAACCTAGAACCATCAGATTACTTTCAGTAATTTTGTCTAGTTCTGTAACCACTACGCTATGTGTCCATGTGGACAACAGGTGCTAATTTTTAGGGGCCTTAAACCTCAAGTGACAGTTTTTGGTGTTTTGATGTTATTATTTTCTGTCTTTCATTATTAGAGGTTCCCATATGGTATCCATTTCAATGCTAGGATTACTGAGGCAGTTTTTCTTGCCTAGCATATGGGCCGACTCTTTCAATTTTCGAATTTTCCAGTGTTCTTCCTGATCAATTATCTCGACCTTGTTCCATAGGGGTAGGTGATCTCCCTTTTCTTTCCATACGTGATCAGCTATATAGAGTACAACGGCCGAAACATTGTATGAAAAACAACCAAGATGAGGATGGTCTTAAAGAATTAAGTGTGTTTGAACTTTCATGTTTGTATCATGTTTCTATGTTGTTTGGGCATATTTGGTACTGTTAACATCATTATTGTTTTTTTTGGTAGCAGGCTCATTGTTAGTACAAAGTAACACAGACAAAAAACGGATACATACACAGGCTGCTAGTCAGCATTCTCAGTAGCTGTTTAACTACTAATCCCCGATAGCAACCCAATTCCAATTCCAAAAAATTCTGCAAAAATTCATATTTTTTCACAACTTTGCGTTATTATCTGATGAATATGTTGTTTAACTATACCTTTTAATTGTAAATTAAACTTTTTAGAGCCTTTGTATGAGTTGATAAATAAAATGAATTAATAGGTTGAGTTTATAATCAAATTTTAAATGTCTAATAAGTTGATTTTTTCTTTACATAAAAGCTTGGTAGACAATAGTTTGTTCGTTTGTTCCTTTCTTAGGCTTTTATTGATTGATTTTTCTTTCAATTTATTGATTCAATAGTAACTCCTTAAAAAGTTGCTCAAAAGCTTTTGAGATTCCTTTTATTCTTAGAATATGATAGCAAAGGGGCATAACGGGTTTCAACAATTGCTGTTCAATTTGTGATTTGTGAAGAATCTTGAATATTCAAAGGATGGATCTATAAATCGTTTCAACGTCTTCTTGTTAGTTCATAGTCTTTAAATCAGGTGTGAATAATTTTATTTCAGGATCTAAAACTGGTTCATCTTTCGTTAAACTTTGTTAATGCGCAGTTTTCATTATTCTGTTTCATTTTCTGCGATAGTGAAACATAGCACCAATCCATTAAAAAATGAAATAAACAAAAAGATTTCATTTCATTTTCGGTTTATACATAGGCTCTAAAAAGAATAATTTTAGTTATAAGGTATATGAAAACAACATATTCTCAAGACGTTAACGAAAAGAATCAAATTAAAACTTTTTATCCATTCTACGATTTCATGGTGGTAAAATCAGAAGAAAAAAAATACTTCTCAAAGACTTCGTACAACTTTTGGGTCCACTTCAAAGCAAAGATCAACAGATACTACTCATCTTAAATATAAAAAATGTCCTAGGATATCGCTGATTTCATATAAGTATTACTTATTTTCATTTATTTATTTATTTTTTAATCTGATAATTCTCCAACTTCGTGTGACTGACATATGGTACGAAATATAAAAAATTAGATGACAATAAATCGTTTTCTTTTTCATAAGCATTTACAAAAAAAAATTAAAATGAAGTATTGAATCAGAACAAATTCAGTTGAAATATTCGTATAACAATGATGACATTCTAGGCTGATGCCTTTTGACCGTACGCTATTGTAAATTTCAGTAGTTCGTTTTACACTAATGCCTTTAGACCGGTCACCGATTTTGGTCTAGTTTCTGCGTCTATTTTTTTGTTTTATTTTATCTAATGTTTCGGTTCTGTATTCTCCGGCTTTCTTCGAGCGTCTTTTGAGTTCTGGAATGTTGAATCTGGTTTCTGTTAATTAATACGACTGTCAGACACCAGGGGAGGGTTACACAGCCGAAATGTTGTGGAAAATTAAATGACATAGACAAAGAAATTAAGTCAGAATAAATCTCTTACAAACAATGGTTACCTCACGGCTCCAGATTAGTCGAAAAAACACACATAAACAAAATATTGATTTGATGATTTGAAATTGTTTAATAAAAAAACACCGCATCTACACAAAGCCTCGGCCGATCAAGTTTGTAAATGAAATATCACAGAACTGTTTTGTTAGATTTTTTAAAAACTTTTAGATACGTGTAGCTAATTATTAAACAAAAAAAAAACAAACTTACTATACCTGGTTTATCCCATAATACGATGATAAAGAAAGATTGACTATACAAGTTTAATAAGAATTCTTCATTTATGGAATTTAGACCATTTAAAAATAAACTTACCTTGAAATTTTGGGGAGTTCACGTGGTGGCCTCAGAGGAGAACTGTCAGTATTCTTAATTTTCGCAAAACATAAAGAAAATGACACTTGTCTTTTCACGATAATAGGGCTGAACAAGAATTATCCCCTATTTGTACAGTATAGGAAGGGACATTTTATCAATCAGTTTGCTGGTCTGCAAATGACTCACTGTCATTTAAATTATTAAAAAAGGGGGGAAATTTACAAGATTGATGCTTCTGGGCCACCATACCTTACAAATTTTTAGCTTCGAATTCAAAAGGTAGAATCTATCAAAAACAATCTTTCAAATGTTTTTCTTCATGATGTTTAATTATTCATTATCATTTTTGTTTCTTTCGTTTTTTTATCATACTCGATAATTCATCTTTGTTACCTTTTAATAACTAAGTATCAGACGAAAGAGAATAATATAAACTGAGAAGATGCCCAGGGAAGACTAGGTGAGAGACATATTAACGTTTTCTGTCTCTATCGGACTATGAACGTTCTTCTCTCTCATCTATAAATATTTTTCTCTCTCAAACATCTTTTTGCAAAAACACTCATTAACTCGTAAGTAATAGTTTGGAATAGGTTCGCTAAAAATTGTGTCAAAGGGAGATAACTAGTATAGACGCTGTACAGCTAAAAGTTGAAAAGGTTCATGTCAACGATTTCGTGTAAAATATTGGAAATTTCAGAATTATTATTATTTTTTTTAATCCTGTGGATATATAATTATTTTTTATTCTTATACACGGTATGAGAATTAAAAATGATAATATTCCAGGAATTTTTATTGTTTGGACACTTACTGGGAATTAGTAAAGATCTAAGTCGAATTATTTCTGAATACCAAGTTGAATTAATTTTTCCAAATTTTTAAACTTTTCAAGCAGTGTTATATGTATATAAAAATATTTTTTTTTATAACAGAAATATTAGAATATCTCCAAATAAGTCATTTTAATGTTTCACGCCGTTAATTTTTTTTCTGTGAAACTCCAATTCTACAGATTTTTCTCACCAAAAGATCATAGTTGTTTTTTTCTGTCTTTCTTCTCTGTAATAATACAAAGATTTTGACGATAAGATAATTTTTTATCTAGGTTAGAGACATTTTTTCTCAGATCTTGTCTCATGGTGAATTTAGCACAAAACAAATTGGTAAAAATTAGATCTTTTAAACTTTATGTAAGAACCAATTTCAATGAAATTTCAATTATTTATTTATTCATCCATCATTGATTGATATAAGTTATTTCATAGAAAGGTTATTTTAGTGTAAAACCTATGGAAATCATTTTTCAAGTCAAAGCCCCCCAAGTGTTTTAATTTAATGAACTCACATCCTAAGAGGAAAATGTTTACATTTTAAAAAGATGAGTCCCTGACAAAATAAAGCACTTTAATCTGTTTCATTAAAATGGTGGTATTATTAAGTAAGGTTGGAAAAAAAACTGATGTAATCTTTCTGTGAGGAAAATCAATAGAATTGGAGATTAGCAGAAAATTAGCCGAGTGAAAAGCAGACCATTTGTAAACATTAGTAAGACGTATTAAAAGATTCTCTAATATTTTTTATTTAAAAATGCACTTTTATATAATAACAGCGCTTTTTACACAAAATTGTTGTCAAAATTAGTTCTTACAAAAGTTTAGAGAGTTTTGGTCAAGTCAATCTAGGTTGAAACAATCCGGGTTGAGATAATCTAGGTTTAGACAAAGTTTACAGTCTCCGTCGAGAATTTTAAAAGCACATAAAGCAATAATTAAACCGACAATTTAGAACAAATAGGAAACTGGTGGTGCGGAGAAATAATTAGAAATGACTGAGACAAATTATTTAATCATCTTTTTTATACTAATTTCAATCGTATATTGATTTTAGTGTTACAAATTGGAAGAACATATTCAATCTTTTTTTGTTGTTGATTGCAACGCTAACGTCAAATTATATCCTTTGTAGGTAGATTTAATTAATTACAGTTTTAAAAGGTCAAGTTTTCTTTCATTTGTTCTGTAATAAGTTAGCTGAAGCGGCTTGAATAATCTACTGAAGTTATCTCCCTTTTCCAGCAAACCTACTAAACAATTACCAACTCCAACCTTCATGGGCAGAATTTTACGAAGTGGGGACTCATTTGACTCATTCCAAATAAAGTTCTCTTTTTTTCTCTGGCACTGGTGAAGTCTATTGTTGTTGTTTTTGTTCTTTTTTTTTTAATGAATACAGTGTAAAATAAAATCATAAAAATATAAATTGCTTACATTCATTCACAGGTGTCAGCTGATTATTACAAAGAACATAATACTGAAATTATAATCACGGTTCCAGGGCTGAAAAATCCAACTTTGAAGTGACACACCTGCAGTAAAATTTCTTTCCCCAGGATCATGCCTGTGAGGGTGTAGAACATCAGAAAAGTGACATTGGCTAGTTGGATTGGATTGCAAAATTTCAGTAGGAGTGATTTTTTTTTCATAAGTTGGCGACTGCCAACATCAAAAAAGTTAGGAGATGGGGAAATATTATCGCCCCTACCTCATGATCCCAAAACTCCTCAGTAACAAATCACCTCTCATTATTTTTGTTAGAATGTCAGGCTTAAAATGTTATGTGGTAACATTTATTAGATAACCATTGGGGTCAGGAGAGGTCAAAAGGTCACAGAAAGTCAGTTATGATAAAAAAAAAATCAAGGACTTAAATCGAACACATTTTAAATTAGCTGCTTTGAGAGTGTTATTATGGAGAACATTTTTTTGTAAATATGTTCTTTACGTTTCCCCGATGTTTCTTGGAAAAATTGAGTTAGGGTTGACAAACATCTTGCCACTCTGTTGTTTTGCGAGATACTTGTCAGAAAATGACTACTAAAACCCGAATTCTGTTTTTGGATATACATAGATATTTTGATCCTAGATTCATATCTTAATCTGATGCTTTGAACAGTAAAATATTTACATATGAACACCTAAGAAAACCTCTTTAGTCATTATCGATGCTATACAGCATAAGCCATAAGCCTCTTGGCTCAACCTTTGGAGGGGGGGCACGTAACATAGCTACAGTGTAGAAACTGTCAATGAAACAGAATTTCAATATAATATTGTTGTGAAAAAAATAGTTGCTCTTCACTTCCATGGCTTCGTTTCAGATTCTGATGATGGTCTCAGACTCTGGACGGTAAAGAATAGACAACGACTCTGTGGTGCCCCCTATACTTTTAGTTAAGAATTAAGTACGAAACTCTTCTTTTAGCTAGATATCGAAAACGTCACTTCCTCCAACGACCCCTATAAGAACCCCGGTTCAATGCTCATTAGCTCCAGCACCCCTTGCTGGGTACACTTCTAGCCCTGGCCTCTGCGGCTGGCCATTCTCTCTCTTTCCTTCTCCCTGGTCCAATTCTAGTTAGAGCCAGGACCCCTAGCTGGTCATGCCTCTAGTCCCAGCCTTTCCAGCCAGCCACTCTCTTTCTTTTTCCCTAAGATCGTTATCATTTCGCCGACCCACTAGCCGATCTTAACCACCACCCTCACTTCGAGAAACATGCATGGATAAAACTTCATGTTCTATGTCTTTCATAGTCTGTTTGTCGAGAGTCTAACAGCATCTGAGAATAACCCACAAGTTAACTCACTTACTTGGCAGTTAGGCTTGCACACTGAACCCGGTTTCCAAGTATCATCTTGGAGCTATCCAACCATATGGAATCCATGCGTTCAGACAACTCCGCTCCAACTCCTACGCCAGTACTATCAAGACAAGAAAGCTCCCACCTTTCACTATCTCTTCTCCTAACATTACTTCTCACGATCGATCGTATTTATGTCATCCTTACATGTACCTCATCTTTATTCTTGTATTAAAGTTACATCTCTTGTCTGGCCATAATACTTGCATGTTTTCATTCTACTTTGTTTCATCAATATGCATCCAACTTCATACTTGGTGCCCATTCCATTCTCTTCATACTGCATCATTCCTTCCACATCAACAGGGCACTGCACAGTCAACCATGACGAGGACTAAACCTCCTCGTCTCTCTTTGTCTCTCAAACAACAATCCATCACTGTTATTTTCAGTTTTCAGTTCAGCCGTGAACTTGTTCATGTTCGTCGATTGATAGTGGATTTCATTTATAGGCATTGGTCACCAAAAACATCAATCTTAAATGGAATATTACTGTGATTCAGTTCCTTAGCTTTGTCATGAATTGATTTCTGTCTCTCTATTGTACTAACTAGTACCAATTTTTTTAACCATTTTGAATCATGTTCTTTTCCACATGGAAAACAGAAAAGGTTTTTAAATTTTTTTCCAAGTCCAGTGAACTTCTGTTTGCTTTTGTGTCTACATCTGAAGTGTCACCATTATCTTGCTCATCCTTTACTCAATTGGCAGAAATTACATCATCTGGGAATCTTTTGTGCGTATATCCAGGGCAGCATTTTTCATGGCACGTAGAATTTTTTGACAGAAAATGATCTGCATTCTCAAGATCATTCCATGCTCTTTGAAACACCTCGTCTTTCCTTATTTGGACTGCATGCTTAGTAGTTGGCAGACCCCTATTCGTTAGCTCAAACAGGGATCCCTGTGTCATCAGATAATGTTTGGCATACCGAACATTCTGAATAGTCATCTTGGGAAGGGAAATACTTTTTTCCTTTTACTGCTATTAGAGACTCCATCCTTTACTTGGAGTTAGGGGTGAAGGAAATGTTATTGCTCTACTTCATGATCCCAAGACTCTACCGTAACAGATCACCCCTAATTCGTTTTGTTAGAATGTCAGCTTTAAAATGATAGGAAATAGTATTTGATTAGGGTTAGTATCTATTTGGAAAATAAGGAGAAAACAATCAGTTTAATGGTATGATGGAACAGTAGGGGTATCCATAAAATACCAATTTCCTGTTTTGTTTCTATTGTTTTTGATGTTGCTATGTAGAAACTTTAGGGATTCCATACTTGCTGTGTGGGACCAGGTGAGACTCCAGATGGCATCTGAAATCATTATGCAGTGATATAATGACAATTTACAGATAAACATCACCCTATTAAATGTGCCCTCAAAAATATCAGATCAGGGGATTTATCAAAAATTAACACCCCAAACATATTCCAAATAGAGTGACAAGATGTTATCAACCCTAACCCATTTTTTTTCCCAAACTATTACAGAGATATAAAGAACTCATTTATGCAAAATTTTGTCTATAATAACACCCTCAAAGTAGCAAATTCAAAATGTGTTTGATTCAATCCCTGGACCTTTAGCGCAACTGACTGTGTGAACTTTTGACCCTAAATGTCATCCAATCAAATGTCTTTACATATCTTTTAAAAGCAATTATTCTAACAAAAGAAGGTGATTGTTACTGTGGAGACTTGAGATCATGTAATAGGAGCAATTATATTTCTTTCACCATTACAACAAAGGAAAGTAAGGGTCCAGTACAGCATTATATTTACATTGTAAATAGAGCCCCCCCCGTCCCCAAAAAACTTTTTGAAAATTTTTCACACAATTGACAAGGTTTGAAGATCTAATAAATTAAAATCATATAAAGTTAAAATGAAAGAAGTTTTTAATTTCCCCTATCAGGGTCTGAACTTGGCCTACCAATTCCTTTTTCTGCGACTGTAATCAGGGGATCATTATTGCTGTCTATGATTTTTTTTAGAAAAAAATTAATCTTTGAATAGAAACTTACAAATTAGGGCAGATTTAATTTACAAATTTTTTTACAATATTTGGAATATTTTTATTCTAAACATGAAATGCCATCAATAAAAAATTTGTCTACACAATTTAAAAAAAAAAGAATAATGTGTGTTCAGGCAGCAATACTCACCCAAGCAGACGATAGACAAGGACCCCTAATCAGTTATCCCAAATGGTGAATTTCTCCGACCTTCATATAAGGCAACAACATTTGGACTAAGCGTGTGTAAGAATTGTCTTCAAGAATGGGCTCCAACACCCTCAATCATGTCTTGGTCATCACCAAGAAAAGGAAATGCGGATGTTACAAGTTTCAAATTTTAAAAAAAGCTCTGTCCCTTGCTCTCAATCTCATTTGTTAAAAATGTTGCAATTTTCAAGTGCACATTTTCTAGTCAAAGGGTTATACATTGTGACAGGTTGTGCCAGTAAAAATCTCAAATAGCAGTGGGCTGGCCATGTTACAAGAATGGTGGACAACCGATGGACATCGCAACTCATGACATGGATCCCCCAAGATCACATGCGCAACCAAAGCCGGCAGAATATTAGATGGAGAGACAAGCTAGACAAATTCAGAAAGTACTGGCTCCGCGACCTCCATGATAGAGAAGTGTGGCAAATCCTGGGAAAGGTCTATGTCCAACAACGGACATTGAAAGACTGATGATGATGATGAAGTAAAATATATCCTGAATCTTGCCTTCTCGGCTAAAATATTTCTAACAGCTGTTCTGTTTGTAATTCTGTCACGTTTGGTTGCGATAAAACATGTCCGCCATGTTAGGTTCTTTTGTATAAAGAGGCAGTAAAAGAATGAAAGCTTGAATTCACCTAGAGATCAATCAATGAGATTTAATTGCTGACATTGATAGAAGAACATGCATTTATATGACTTATTCATAGGCAAATATAGAAATAAATAAATAGTTTTTATCAAAATATTTGATGGATTAAATGTCAATCTGAAAACTGATTTGAATGAGATAGAATCTCCTGTGCTTCATGGTCACTAGGAATGAAAAAAACTAACCAATAACATTGTTAGAGTGTATTTGTGTGCAAAGTTTTCTTCGTGTATAGAAAAGATAAAGTTGCAAATATTCCAATAGTTTGCATGTAGGCCAGAAAATTCAAAAATCTATCTGCTATGAATTATATTTTCCTACTGAAAAGTTAAAATCTCTATACAAATAATCCAAACTTATTTCATACTTATTCAGTTTAATATCTTCTTCATCTTCATGAAAATAAATTATTTCATACTCATTATTTTTTAAATTTAATATTTACTCAATGGATTCTAGATTTTCATTATTTTCAGTCCATATATGTCTAATTCTTTTGCCTGCATTTTTATAAAATATTGGCTAATCCTATAGTGAAGTTATCAGAAAATTTTTCAGCTAATATTTCAGGAGAAATACATTTATTTTTCTTTTCTAAATCTTTCAATTTATTTTGTTATCTTCGCTTTTCAATCTTTTCTCCTTTACCCTTTCTCTTCAGTTACCTATCATTATTTTTTCTTTCAATTTTCCCTTTTTCTGACATATTTCTTTCTAGCTCTGACTGGTACTGATGAATAGCAAATATCACTAGATTTTTGAGTTGATCTTTTTCGAGTTAACTGAGGAATTTGCCGACTCTGTTTCTATCAGCCTTTATGATATTATTGACAGTTAAAAGATTATCATTAGGAGCTTTTTTTCATTTCACAACATTCAGAAATAACATTCCCAGCTTCCATTATGAGTTGTTTAATTGATGCCAGAGCCAACTCTTTTAATTCCGTTCATTTTTTTAATCGTTCTATGTATTACCCGATGAGGTCATTAATGATACTCTACAAACGCGCTTGCATCATTGATATGAATTTTGGGGGCTACATCAACTTTTCCATTTTATTATCCAAGTTGATAGGATTTTTGAATTTTAAATTTCCTTTATGTGTTGTGTAACTGATGTCTGAGCTGACTCTTCGTTCTTTGAGTCTCATTATGTTTTCTAATTGTTCTTTTGTATTGCCTATAGAGAACATTAATGATGCTTTATAAACGAATTGCTCGAGTTCTGTTGGGGACTTCAATTTCATAATCAAAGTTGATCGGATTTTCAGAAAAAATCATGTCCACGATTTAGTATATTTACTGAATCTTCAATTTGATCCTCTAACCTGAAGAGAACTTCCTTCATGACTTGGATGCCTTCAACTATGCAATGCTGATTATTGAATGAAGTGTAGAAAGTGGACATCCAAGGAACTGACAATAGCTTGCCTACTGAACCTAAAACCTTAAACTCCAAAAGAGCTATTTCTTGGTCAAAAGCCTTAGTTAATTTAATTGTAAATTTCTTTAGATTGGGAATACTTGGTGAAAATTTCTAAAATTTTTCGTAATGACAAAAATAAATAAAGTTCACAAGGAATATGATGTGTAATCTGCTTCAGCTAAAACTAGGAGTGAACGTTCTGTTAAAACCTTCCCTCTATAAAAAAAAATCATCAAAAGCTTTATTGTCATCTTTTTCATCCCTATATGTAAGTTTTCCCATGCCAAACATTCTTTACCATCAAAAATTACTTGGGCCTCATCATCTTCAAAAGGTTTAAAACACGCTCAAGTAGAAGTTGAAATTGCTTCAAGTGGATGAAGATTGCAATTCAAAACCATGAGTTTTTTATTCCATGCCTTCTCCAAAAGGAATATAGCAACATGATTGAATGTAGCTCTGTCGGTCAAACTGCTATTAATTTTATCAATCAAACTACTTCGACAGTTATCAAGATCTATTTTGTTTACTGAAGAATAGATGCTTGCTAAGGCATTTTCAGGAACACAAACTTGTCTATAATCTTGAGCAGTTCCTCCTGAATAACAGTTGAATTAACACAACATGACACAAAGTTGATGTTGGAAAGGGTATGCAATTTTCATAAATGCCATCTTGAATAGTAGCTACAAAGGTCAATTTGGCATCATTCTCTCAAAATACAGCTTCAGTTCTTTGATAGTCTGCTAAAAATCCATGTTCTTTGAACATTTCAACAACTGTTGATCTAGCAACAACTTTTTCAGTATTCAATTTAAGGGGCTTTATGAAGAATTGTACGAGGTGTGGCATTTTCTATGCACCAACATCATTCAACAAACAATTGTAACGAATTTTCCTTTCCAAAATGGTATACTTGGTGTTGTCTTTCTTGTCATTTTGCTTTTTCAACCAGTACAGTATGTATATTTTTCTTTTTGCATTACAAACTTGTATCAAACAATTCTGTTTTCATAAAAGCAAAAAACGGGCTAAAAGCAAACTTTCAAAAAAAGGGGTATACCTATAATAGACGAGATTGAACGAAAAAGGTGGTTGACTAAATGGTCGATATTTTCTATTTTGATCAATTACAAGAATATCTAGAATAGTGCGGATCTAATTAGTACAGGTAAGGTATTTCTGTATGTATTAATGTAACCTAGTAAGCTGGAAAAAACATTGGATTATAAGACATCAACGGTGCTGTTTTAAATAATATGGACTTTTAACTAATTTTTTTCTGTTTCTTGACTTTTAACAACCAAATTGGAGGAGAGTTAGCACTCAGATGTATTGGTACCCACATGGACCTCTATTTGGCATTTCAGAATGAATTCTTTGAATTTACATTTGAATTCTCTCCTTTTCTTCAAAATTTTTCTACAAGCCAGCACAGTAGAAAATCTTATAGAATGAAAACCACTTCTCTCATTCTCCATAGTGGGTCATTAACTTATCTTTCTGCTAGATGGATTTGCACTTATTTTTTAAAATTATCTGTCCATATGGTTGTCCACATGACACATAATTATAGTTGGTCAATATACTTTTTGTGGTTGGTGTCTGAAAATGAAAATTAAATCCAATTAGTAAAAAAAAATAAATTAGTTCATGTTATGGTAGTACTACATAGCGATTCATTAATAATGAGTAGAAATCTGACTGACTTCAAGTGGTTGAGGAAGATTAAGGCAAATAAATTAGATTTAAACTGCTGTAAATCCTCTTCTCAGTGGCTTTAGGAAATACAACCAAAATCTGTTCATGGTGAATAATTCATCCATCACAGGAATATAGGGAATATTCAAAAGTGCGGTTTATATATATAAGAATGAACCGTTACCTTCAAGGAAAAAATTGACTTCACAAATGTTGTCGTCAATTTTCAAAAAAGCCCCTTTATTGAGATACCTTGTGACTTCTTTATTTACACTCTTGGTGGATATTAATTTTCTCCCTTCATGACCACTGGATTTATTGTGCTTTCTTAAATCATATACAATGTCCTCCAAACAAAATGGTGGTACTGGTATTACCAAGAAATAAGATTAATCTCATTCCCCTCATGTGTCATGATTTCATATTCTCTTACAATGTTATTTATTGTAAACGTTATTCATCATAAAAAAAATTTTATATCTATGTACTGATTCATGAAGGTATTTGTGAATATTTCAGTGGTTTTTAGCCAATTTTGGTTCTCTTTATGCATACTTCGGTGATACCAGATAATTGGCATAACCAGACCGCTGTTTCCCCTTTAATCCATTGATAAGGGGTTTACAGTATCAGAAACCATTAAAAAAAATATCAATATAGATTTCTTCAGTTTTTAAGCTGGTCTGGCAGATAGTTTTGCATGAAGTTAGAGGGCTGAAAATTTGAACTTCTTAAAGATCCTTATAATGTTTAGAAAAAAGTTTTTGTTTTTTGAAAATTCCCCAGTAAATTAAGTTTTTTTTGGGGGGGTAGGTAAAATTTGCAATATGATCTAAGTTGATTCCTTAGTTTGTGTTTGAATATTTTGGAAGATCACTGCCCAACAGCATGAGAAGTAACTTATCCATTGATCACTTCCTTCACCAATGCTTTAATTGATTACCCCTAACACAGCATGCTGCTGAAAAATGATGGTCATGAGACAGTTTCTAATGAGTGACCAACCAAACCTGTGTTAAAAAAAAAAATGCCTAACATCTCGATGAGAGTTGATGAAATAAACCATATGTAACCAACCTTTTTGTGTGGGGTCAGGTTCAGCCCCTTCCACTAACATTGAGAATTACTATCATCTAGGCACCCCCCCCCACACACACACAGACACGAGCCAAATGGCATTATCTGTTGGAAACTACCATTTTCTCCCCTTTGTCAGAAACTGATAATAACTTCACTGACATTATTTAATTACTCATTTCTCTCCATTACTGTTGCTTTTACATCAGAACATTAGCATAATACCAGTCAAAATTGTCTGGACAGGCAATTCTGCCTGGAATCAGAGTACCTGTGCACCTTGTCTAGGATCAGAGAGTAGTACCTGTGCACTCATTGAGAAGAAAAATCTATCTATTCAAAACATTTGGCTCTGTTTTTCTCTCTGTCCTCCTTTAAAGATCAGTTAATCATTGGCACAGCTCAACCAAATTTGGTACGCATACTTAGTAGACCTAGAGGAAGAACTTGAACTATTAAGCTTTCTGAAAAATTTTTTTTTCATGGGTCTTAAAAATGGGTTCTATTTACAATGCAACTTTGATGCTTAACTGAACCCTTTCTTTCCATTTTATATTTTCATATACTTATACATTTTAGATGGTAACTGCCTGATAGCGTGGGCTAATGAGGAGGGGGATGACCTTCAAAAGGAACTAGATGAAAACCACCTGACAGTACTATGTTTACTTATATGCTGCTTTATATATGCGTAAGTCTTTCAGAAAAGAAAAGAAAATAGAACAATCATAACCACAAAGCTGGCAAAGGGTTCTATCTCTTTTTATACGTTAGTATGTTCCTGCGTTCTTGGCCATACCGCTTCATCTACAGACTTGAAAATTAGCATCAGTACTCCAATACACCCCTTCTACCAAAGTTCTTTTCAATTTTTGGAGAAAAAGCTTTTTGACCTTTTGGGACCTCATTTTGACATGTTTACTAACAACTTCTAGATTCTCCAAATGTTTCTAAATGTTTGTTTTTTTACTCTATTTTAGATGTTTTCCAGTGGAAAATGCCAGTGATGTCTTAAATAGAATTTATTCTGACCATATTTATTATTCGATGGAATTTTTTTTTACATGACTTCAAATTTTGACACCACAGTTGTGAAATTATCGGCTGTATATTCCATATCACTTCTTGTAAAGGATTGCTTTGAATGTAAGTCTGTGCTTTTGAAGAATTAGTATTTCTTCTAAATATAAAAATCTGAGTTGCTTTGGAGACTTTTTTTTCAAGATATGAGAAAAACACAGATTATAAATAATTTTAGAAATATGAAACCAGCAACTCATATGGTTTATGAAAACTACATATATGGTGGGAAAATCACATGCAAAAGAGGGAAAATCACATGCAAGAATATGATTTGTAGAAGCAGTTCATCCATTTTATTACTGTAAAACAAAAATTAGAATATTGTTTCATTTATTTAAAATGATTTCAGGTCAAAATCAAGGTAGAATTCTATTAACCACTATAAGGAGACAAATTGAGGGTAAATTCTTTTTTCCACTCTTAGGAGTCAAAATCAAGGGGGAATCCCTCTTTACCCTTCAAGGAGTCAAAACGAACCCCCCTTTTTTTTACACTTATAGGTTTCAGAATCAAGAATTCTTTCCAGTCTAAAAGGTCAAAATAGAGGAGGAATTCTTTTTCATAGTTTTTGTGGGGTCAAAATTAAGGGGGAATGATTTTTCCACTTCTCGGGTCAAGATGGATGGGGAATTTTTTTCCAATTTCAGGGGTCAAAAGGGGTCTTTGCACTCTTAGGGTTCAAATGGGAAAGAGAATTCCCTTTCCCCGACTTTTTAGGGAATAGAATTGAGCAGGAATTATTTTTTTAACTATAAGCGTCCAAATTGATGGGAAGGCTTTCTGTCCTCTTTCTTGGGTCAAAATCAAGGCAAACATTTCACCCATTTTTAGATGATGGAATTTGTTAATAGAAAAAAATACTGCGTTTTTACAAAATCTTCGATAAGTAAATCACATGAAAACTGTTGTTCCAAACTTCCAGTCGCAAATTTTTAAAACATGAACTTACTAAAAATCTAACATAATTCATCTTTTATCTGACGATGGAGATCAATTATTTAGATTTAATAGGAACTTTTAAAATTGAGAAATTCAGCCCATCTAAAAATAATCATATCTTTAAAAATTTGCGAGTTGCTGTAGTCTTCTAAAATCCGAATATATGAGCAACTTTTTCAACAAGGGAAATCATTTTTTCGCAAAAAGAAAAATAAATTCGTCTTTTTACGATAAAAGATCCAATAATGGACCCTAGTTTACTGCTTGCACAGAGAACGAAGACGCGTCTTATCAATCAAATAGCCAGTTCATGACTTATTCAATGATAGAAAAAAAAAAAAAAGATAATCATATTGATGCGTCTGGGCTTCCATACCATCTAGATTAATAGCTTTGAATTCAAAAAGAGAAATAAACCGTCAAATGTTTATTGTCTGTTTTCATAAGGTTTCATCATTGTTACTTTTTACCAACAAAATATCAAACAAAACACCATTCGATATATGACATGAATGAAAATATTTGAAAAGCCTCTCTAGTTTTAGTGAAATTATATTAACTTTTTCTTATTTTTATAACAAACCATGGAGTTCTGAGGTAAATTTGCAGGAAATAGAACTGAAAAAGAAATATCTTTTTACATTATTTTCTGGTTTTAAAATCATCTGTGCTAATCCGGATAATCGGTCAAACTTTTTCTTCTTGAAAGATAAAGAGAAAAAAAGTAAACTAAAAATGTACATCAACAAGGAAATATCTTTAATATTCAATAAGTACACGTTTTTATGGGATAGGGAAAAATTTCAGATTTAAGTGAATAATCACATAAAAAATGGCCTAGAATGATTAATCAACGAACGGAGTATCTATGAAAGTTTCGTAATTTGTTAAATAAATCTAAAAAAAAATAATGCAGTGATCGTATAATTAATTAGATATTTGATTTTTGGGGGGGGTATTTTTTTTTTTTAAATGTCGTTGTTTTCCGCCTGATTTTTTAACGCAAATTTCAAATTTACTGTGTTACACTTTTTTTACAAAACATAAAAACATCTTTTCAGAACAAATCTCTCCAATTAATTGATGTAACACGAACAGTTTTTGCATCAGATTTCCTCCCCAACTTTCCGTAATGACACATATGACGATAAATCAATTTTTACATCTATTACGAATCCACCCATGTGTCATTTTTTGCAGCAAGATTGTGTGATACTCTTAGTCTTGGAGCAAGAATCCCCGAACTTCTCAGAACATCGAACCCTTCACAGAATACTTCGTCGAGCCCAGGCATACACAAATGAATAAAAATTTTAAAAAGTAACAATTTAGTGGATATTTATTTTCTGACAGATTCTTTCTGCTTTTCTTTCTTTCTTTATTTTTTTAAAGCAAGCAAAATTCGAACAAAACTACTTTCGTTTCGTAGCAGAATAAAACGAAACTAGACCGGGTACATTTCTAGAAGAAGAATGATCGCGCTGCGGCAAGCCCCCCCCCCCTTAAAAAAGATTGATGAAAGCACAAAAAAAAAAAAACGAGTGGAAAATATTTTATAACTTCCACAAGGAAAGAGAACTAATACATAAAAACTGTACCACTGTACTAATAGCAGGCAGTAAGGATTTGATTTAATAGTGTAATTACATTGTAAATAGAACCCACCCCTCTAAGACCTTTAAAAATTAGTTGTTTTTTTTTTTAACTATAAGCTTGTGATGGATTGATATCTCTGGTCATTTAAAACAATGATACATTTATCAGACCACACATTTTTAATCTAAGTCTATCAGTTCATTAAAACAAGCATGAATATACCTATCAGGTACAATGCCAAATAAATTCAGTCAGGTGAGAAAATTTTTATCAGGAGATAACACATTTTGCTGGAACACATGTTAAATATTCCTAAACCCTTTATCTACAGCAACAAATACATTAAGGTATTTGTTCTAGAAAACAGTCTCATCTAAGACACAAAGTCTGGAAGAAGGCAACATTCTTTTCATAGATAATTAGTGTTAAGATTTTGGTATAGATCATCTTTAAAACAAAAAATTTTACATCCCACTCCCTTACCTTTACCCTCTTCTATAAGATAGGCGAACACAACTCAATCATTGTCCAGTTCTCATTCTGCTAAGTACAGAATGTACGCTGCTCCAACAACTTTGCACTGCAAACATTTAACTTACGTATGTATGCATTCATACACACAGTTACATACAAAAAAATGCTTTGGTTTCTCAACTTCCTGCAAACAGATATAGTTTTTCATAACAATGTATGAACATTATGCAATTATATTTACATTCAACTATTAACAACATTCTCATAACAAGTAGTAAAACAACTTCAAAAACACATTCTCTTCTTATTTCTTCAAATGAAAATTAGAATTAAATCATTATAATTTATACACATTTCAATGAACGCCTTTTGTAATCTTAAATCTTTGTTCGTAATCTTGATTCACTGCATACACGTTTTATATGCACCCCTTTCAATGCATTACAACTTGCATTTACTATTTTGATTTGACTTACTAGTCAGCTGCTTTCCTATTTTTGTGCCTACAGGTACGAGGGAAAGAGATAACCCTTTCATCATTTACCTGAATGGACAACGAGTATCATCAGCAACCAGCTTTAAGAAATTACCTTTTCTGTGATAGTTACTAATACTGATTTTACACTTCATACTGAATAGTAAGATTACAATTCATTGGTATTTATTTAAATAGTTAGGTATTCAATTGGGGTCAGATACTAATAATTTAGTTAAATTAACAAAGTAAGTACTACAACTCACTACAAAGTGTTATATGATCATAATAATATTACTACTAATAAAGTGCCACTTAATAGAACTAATAATAAAAAGACAATTATATCCCCTTGCTGTAACTTCACTTACATACACAAGGCACAGTAATGAAAATGTCTTCCTTCTAAACCATATTCTGGTCTCTTCTCTTATCTATTGTTCTGCTTTAATCCAATCACAAGTCATTCATGCACTGTTCATTGACATATAAAATAGTGTCAGAACTGAAGAACAACCCATAGTTCATATGAATACCAGATTATTTTCCAAATATGGAGCTTTTACCTCCAAAACCACTAAATTTCAATCACAAAAGCCTTGCAGACACGTGGGACATTGAATTCAACCTGTTTCTACAAGCAACTGAGTCTGATTCTAAATCAGGTAGGATTACAACTACAATTCTCTTAATTTGCAAAGAAGTAGAAGGTCATGACATTTTACCATTGACAAAAATGACAATAGGAACAATCTAGAGAAAAATTTTGAAAAAATTTCAACTCATACTGTCATCTAAGAAAAAAATTAACTTTCTTAATACATAAATTCTTCACATATATGATGGACAAGTTTGACAACTACGTCATCAAACTCAATCACAGAACATTGCAATGCAATTTCGGAAATAATTCCAATAGTCTTATCAAAAACATTTTAATAAGTGTAGTCTCAGATTAACGCCTGCGAAAATGTCTTCTAAGGGAACCCAATCTAACTCTAGACAAGGCCGTACTAACTGCTGCAGAAATAGGATGTCAGTGTAAAATTTTAGCTACCTCAGTAGAAAATCAAAATGTCGAAATAGTTGCTATGAATCATCAACAAACAGACTAAAAATTTTTTTAAAAACCCATCATTTTGGAGCTGATAACAGAAAGACGCCAAATGAAAAACCACATTAACTCCTGTAAATTTTGTGATAGCAGTCACTGAAGAAATAACTGTCCAGCATATCATGAAATACATAGTTAATTTGATAAAGAGGACACTACTCCAAGTTGCGTAAATCCAAAATGTCCGCACATAAAATACAAATTTCCTCAGAAAGAGAATCTGATAGTGCATACTTCTCCTTAGATATGATTGACTCTAAGGATCTTCATCTAGAGATAAAATCTGAATCATTCAACGTCCACACAATAAGTGATGACAGACATTCAGGATGATGAACAATAAACTCAAACTTCAACTAATCTGCAATTAAATTTTAAATTGACTCGGGTATATAATAAACATGTTGCACAAAGAATACTTCTACAATCTGTCACCCCCGCCTAAATTGAAAAATACTTCAGTGAAGTTGACAGCTTTTAATAACACTAGAATTCCTGTACTAAGAAAGTGTACGGCCACTCTAACTCATAAAGATTTTAAAACTCTCATACTCTTTATCATTGATGATACAAAATCTCAACTGGTACTCAATGCGAAAAACTGAATTTGATCTGAAGAATTTTTTGAATTGATCACTCAAATTTACCAAACCTTTTACAAAAGTATGAGGATTGTTTCAGTGAAATTGATACTCTCATTGGATCACAGTAGACCCTTAAGTAACTCCAGTAATCTAACCCCCCCCCCACCAGAAAGTTTCAGGAACTTGAAAAAAATGTAAAAAAAGAGAATAATTGTTTCCATAAGGGAACCCACTGAAAGGGTCAACTTCTTCATGACAATTGGAAACGGGAAATTAAGACTAGATTTACGTGATTTAAACAAAGCATTAATATGTGAAATGTGAAGTTCCCAACTGCTGAAGGAATATTTGTTGAAATGCATTGTTCAAAATTCTTCCCCAAACTGGATGCCTCAAATAGATTTTGACAAATCCCAGTTAATGAAGAGAGCTACAAATCTTCAATACACTCTTCACCATACTACCCTATGGAGACCATAATACCAGCGAAGCATTCCAAATTGAAGTAGCACAAATAATTAAAAGAATCAAAAGGAAAACTCACCAGACAACATTAAAATATGGTCTGATGTTAATACCCTAATTTCGACTCATTATTGGGGTAAAAAAGTTATTTCCCACTTATGACCCTTTGAAAGTGGAAAAAATTCACCTTCACTTCTGACCCCTTAAAAGGAGAAAAAAGTTTACCTTCACTTTTGATCCTTTAAGAGGGGGAAAAGAAGACTCCATCAACTTTTGATCTCTTAAGAGAGGGGAGTCACCTATTACCATTGACCCCTTGAAGAAAAAACTCTCCTTTCACTTTTGACACCTTAAAAGAAAAAAAGTCTCCCTTCACTTTTGACACCTTAAAGAAAGGAAAAGTTTCAATAGACTTCTGTCTCGTTGAAAGAGGGAAAAAAGTCTCCTATTCGATTTTGATTTCTCAAAGGGAGAGAGTCTCCATTCGATTTTGACCCCTTATGAGGGGGTTTCCATTTACTTTTGACCTTTTACACAGAGGAAAAGCCTCCCTTCACTTTTCACCCTTCCATGATAAAAATGTTCTCACTCTAGTACTATCAATGACAGCAATATTATCAGGATTTTATTTTCTAGAGGTGTCCACCCATCTCAATAAAACACTCTCTGATTGGTCGGTTGGTCAGTCCCAGTCATGTTAAACATTGTAAACAAGAAGGAAGAGGTGTGATGTCATTAAAGGTGTGACATTATTAGAAACAAACTGCTATAAAGTCCTAATGAAATGTATGAGTTCGGATTTTTGTACTTATAAGAATCCAAGAATGGTTATTTACAATTTTTATTAAAAATGAAACTCTCAGAATATTTCCATACCACAATATTTTACAAGTATGAGAATCAATGGACTCAAAGGAAAAACTACTTGCTTTTCTTTCTCCTCCCTCTACTATTACCACAGATGGTGGACCATCATTGAACTCATGGTTCTTCTTATTTGATGAAACATTGACAACCATTGTTAACTTTCATCCCAGATTTAGTTGCTTTTTATTGCAATTACTCAGATGGTCAGTCTATTAATGTTAGGTTACAATGCAAATCAGAAATTAAGTTTGTTTTGTAGGAAACAAAATGGCCGAAATTTGTAAATAAATTTTAATGCAGAATTTCAGTGTTTAAAAAACAGATTCAACAAATCAGCAGGACATCAATTATCATGTCATATTTGATGTCTGCTGACAAAATTTCAACTATTAGATCGGCTCAAAGGTCAAAGTGGGTAGTGCATGATAAGTTGAGTCATTTTACAGGTGAAAGTTGCTGACAGTTGAGGCTAATGTTCCCCTATTTCAGTGTAGGTTGGTCCCAAACAGTTTACAATTACCTGTTTTTCTCGCAATACATCTGGTTTGAACATTTGTCACTAGATGATTTTCCTAATCATTTTGAACCAGAATGTTATCTATGGAAGCCTTAAATTCATATTTTATATCAATCCTGGAATACAGCAATCCCTCACTTTTCAAAAGTTCACATTATGCGACTTATTCACTTTTCTGAAAAAAAGTGAAAATAGTGATCAGCGTCTGGTTTGGCAGCAAGTCATCTTCCTCTCTTATCTACATCAATGTCTCTTGTACCAGACAATATCTCAACCTCCAATGACTTGGCCTAATGTATCATCTTCTTGGGTCTGGGATCACTCAAAATTTTTCCCATGTGAATTAATGGTAATAGCTTTTTCACTTCATGTCTTTCTGGCTTATGGGAGGTTTTTATAAGAACTTCACTTTTAAAAAGTAGAGGAAAATTGAAGTGCGAGTCCATCATGAATAATAATTGGTTTCTAAAGGTGAAAAGGGAAATCTACAATTTTCCTCGATTATATAAAAAATTTTATACTGTCAAAGAATAAAACAGTCAATCTTCTCTTTTTATATTGGTGATCGCAAAAAGAAAAATTGCTCTTAAAAACTTCATTCTGAAACTCTGATCATCCACATGAAGTTTTTTCATACTTATAGAAAGAACACTTATAATCTAAAATATTACAAAACATTCAACCAAAATTGTCACCAAAGGTTACTTCAGTTTTCAAGTGGGTTTGGCTGGCTATCTATATCTGTATGTGCAGTTCAATGGAGTTAGAGGATTGATTTCAAACCTTTGCTCCTAACTATGTCCAGAGAAACTATTTTTTCATCTTTTAAAAATTGTGTAAGTCTTTAGAGGGAGTCAATTTACAACGTAATTTTATGCTTAATTCGTCACTCAATCTATGCTCGTTTTTTTTTTAATTCTAACTTTAAAATGCTAAAGAAGTAGAGCCATGAAGAATTTTTGGCCTACCTAGAAAAAAACTAGATGATATATTGTTGGAAATAAAATTTCGTAAGTTTACCAACAGTGCATTTTGGAATACCTATCTTCAAGTTTATGAATAAAATATACTTTCTAATGACGTAACGTCAATTTATGTAAGTTTTTTCAAGGTTGACCTTAATTTGCTCAATATTCTACAGGACTAGTAACTTACTTATTACACCTGTTTCAATTGATTACCCCCAACATAACAAGCTTTCAAAAGACTTTGGTCACATGACAGCTTCTATTGCATGACCAACCAGACCTGTATTTTATTTTTTTGGTTACAAATAATAACAAAAAGTATTGCACAATATCCAGATAATTTTTATTTCCAAACATAAAACACTACAGTCAATAATTGAACACCCATAATGTCAAAATATAAAGTCATGAGAAGAATTCCATAGCAGTATAAATATGGTCAGAATAAATTCTATTTATGACATAACTGGCATTTTCCACTAGAAACCATCTAAGATAGAATGAAGAAACTATTAATAAACCCATCAATAAAAGGTCAAAAGAGATTTTTTTTCAATAAAACGAAAACAAAAATCTTTAGAAAGGGTCTACTGAAGAACTGATACCAATTTTCAAGTCCGTGGACAAAATGGTATGGACAGAGGGGTCTGGAACACACAAAGAAATTAATAAACCTGTCAAAATAAAGCTTTTATTCCAAGAACATTTTTAGAATGGGTCTAGTGGAGTACTGATGCCAATTTTCAAATCTGTAGACAAAATGGAATGGCCAAGATAGCTGGCACAAACAAACACACACACATATAAAAAAAGGATAGAAACCTTTGCCATCTTTGATGGCTAAGATTGTTTAATTATTAATAGAAGAAAAACATAGAATCATGTATGACTTATTCACCGGCAGAAATGGAAATAAATACTTTTTATTAAAATATTTGATGGAGTATATGTCAATCTGAAAACTGAAATTTTGACAAGATAGAATCTCAGTTGCTTCAAGGTCACAAAAAATTTTTAAAAAATATTGCGTGTGTGTAGTTTTCTTTCTGTACAGAGAAGACCAAGTGGCGTATATTTCAATAGTTTGCATGCAGGCAGGAAAATTAAAAAACCTATCAGCTTTAAATTATTTATAACTCCCAAATGTTGAATCTTTATTCAAATAATCCACAACTATTTCATACTTGCTTAGTTCAAAATCTTTTTTTTGGAAATACATAATTTTATACTGAGAATTTTTTAAATTTAATTATTCTCCAAGAAATTCTGCATTTTGATTATTTTCAGTCCTTATGTGACTAATTTTTCTTCCTACAATATTTCCTCGTAAAATATTGGCCAATTCTACTGCAAAATTATCAGAAAATTCTTCAGCTAGTATTTAGGGAGAAGAACATCCATTTTTCTTTTCTAGATCTTTCAATTTATTTTATAATATTTTCTATTTTTTAAAGCTTCTTTTGTTGTTGTTTAAGCTTCTCTGTTTCTTGGTTACACACTTTGAAAAGACACCCAAAGGTCAAAGGCTGGATACAGGTGGATGGTATGGAGTTGGTTGATGGTATGGTACTGGTGTAATATAGTATGATACTGGTTGTAGTCATGGTGCTGGTGGATAATATCATTTTTCCCATGAGCCTCTATTTGGCATTTCTAAACAAATTCTTCAATGGTTAAACAGTTCAGATGTCTTTCCTTCAAAATTCTCTTACATTTAAGGACTAATACAAGAGGAAAATGATATCTTTCATCTTAATGGTAGCCCATTCACTACTCTTTTTCAAAGTCAATTTTTTGCTTATAGTTTTTCAATTATATGGATGTATAGAACTGGTTGTCAACATAATACATCATTATATTCTAATAATATACCTTTTTTGGTTGACATCTGAATTTGAAAATGAAGATAAAATCCAATTAATAAAAAATATATATTAGATATGTTATGATAGTACGATATAGTTATTTATTAATGAGTAGAAATCATATTGACTTCAAGGAGTTTTGGAAGATTATCATACAATATAATTCAGTGAATGTCTATCCATTTGTATGTGACAGCCGACTGCAGAAACCACACAACGTAACTCTATGAACATTGCTGTGTTTACTAATGAGACCCTGAATAAGTTTTTTTTTACAAATAAGTTTTTGAAAATCACTCCCTCAAAGTATGCTTTCGGGTTACATTTACAATGTAAGATTATCCTAAAAATGTACACATTTCTTTGTTCCTGTGTGCTGTAACATAGTTTATGATGATTCTGCTAGTGTCAGTAAGCGTGTTTTGGGAATAAAATTGTGTGTGAGTGGGTGAAAAAAAAGAGAGACTGTTGAGTTTTGAAAGATGTTTTCAACATGTCTCATATCATGAGCGGAGTTATGGGGAATACACATCTATATGCAAATAGATATACAATTGGATAAAACTGAAATGTAACAAGTGAGTCCAGTTTCAAAGAGTTTTTATTCCTAATCTTGTAACAGCATTGAATGATTTTAAATGAATTGATCAAATTATCAAATAGCACTCAGATAGAATATGGAAAGTTTAAACAAGCTCTAACAACTCATATGTAAGAAATACAGAATCCTATAAATTGATGGTATACAATCTTAAAAGCAATAATTCAAATACAAATCATTTATTTTGAAATGTAAAATCCTTATTTCTATTAATATTCGGACCATCCTCATCTTGACTGTTTTTCATACAACGTTTCGGCCGTTGTACTCTACAGCCTTCATCAGGTAACATCTGGTAGGTGTGGAGAAGTAATGAACCGAACCCTTTATTCAACTGCCGGGAGTATATTGACCACACTCCCCTCTTAACATCAATAGTATTATTATTGTCTCACACTGGGATTGAACCTAGAACCATCAGATTACTTGCAGTAATTTTGTCTGATTCTGTAACCACTACGCTGTGTGTCCATGAGGATGGTCTGAATAATAATAGAAATAATAATAATACCTCATCTCAAAATTCAGAGATATACTAGTCTCCTATAGTTCTAACCAAAAACATAACTCCTCTGCCTCCTTGTTGATACTTATTCGTACAAGACTCTTCCTTTGTAATTCAGCCCACACTCTATCCATCTGATCCATCAATGGTAGCTTGGCACTTATCACTAAAAAGAACAACATTGAGGTCAATTTTCAAATACTTTCTAGCCCATTCCAGATGTTTTCACCTTGTGTCTGGGTTTCAAGGGCGGTTGAGTAACAGCTCTGACAAATTTTGCAACATGACAGAGAATTCGGTATCAAGAGAGATTGGACACATTACTTTGATCAATCTCCCCAAACATAGTTTTGCTGCTCAAGGCTGGGTCTTTTCTGACAAAACGATTAATTTGAGGCACTTCCAGTTGTGTTATCATCCTGAATTTACCTTCATTAGTTGTCTACATGATGCATCAGAGTCTTCGACATATTCTTCACCGTTCGATGGTCTCTGCTTACTATTTCAAACTTGTATTGGCTTTTTTAAGCTGCGTGATGACAGAATTCTTCTCAGCCTGTGATAAATCACTTTCATATCTTATATTTTGATATGTTTGCAGTGTTTACCTAATGATTTAGCACTCTTAAAATGCAAGGTTATAACAAAAATGGCTCTGTTTCTTTACTGCTGTGCAGAATGCCTTCATATTGGCTATATTGGCGCAGGTCGGTATTGCCAATGTCTGTGTCAAACTAAATTTACCATAATATAACCCTTTTGCATAATAATTTGGCATGAACAGAAGAAATAGAATAAGTTATATTCTCAATAAAAAAAGTGATATTTTAATACAATAGATGTTGATAATAAAAATCATATTTGAAGTAGAGTGATAAAATACATTCAAACAAATGTTCTTGATAAGTCATTTTTAATCTTGACGTTTTCTTTGCCTCGGTGGCCACTCGTGCAAAATTGAAGGAGAAGAAAAGAAGAAGAAAAATATCTTTATCTAAGAGAGACAAAAAAAGCATATGCGCTGAATGGGGGACTATGGTCTTACCTTAAAAATATTCTTCCACCGGGTCTAGTACATAATCCCAAATAACACTTTGCCGATTACTGTTATTCCAAATGTTGGCCGAACTTCTATTTTCTCTAATATTTATTAAAATATGAAAAGAGACAATGTGAGTAACTAAACAGGCCTTTCTTTCATACTTTATCATTTACAAAAACAGCGGTTAACCTTTTTTTAATCCCCTAGAATTAGTGCAATGTGAGTTTGTTTACAATTCATTAAAAAAAAGGATCTATCAAATGTTGATTGAGTATTTACAATGAAATGAATTGTTCTTCAATTTTTGTCATGGCATATAAAACAGTGTTGACATCAATGCAATAATTTGCCTTTAAGTACAGATGGGGGAGAGATTCAAGAGTGAAAGGCTTCCCTCAAATTTAGAAAAATGAACTCGTTCTGACAATGAAAATGTCCTGATTTCTATGTTTTCCCACGAAATTCCACTTAACCTCTCACTCACATTTTTTGGCATATCTTGGGAGGAGATCAGAAAAATATTTACTGCCAACACGAAAATCTCCATGAAATAAAGCACACTCAGAAAAGAGCCCACATGGATAAAACTGCACACAGAGAAAAGCCCATGCAGAAAAAAGAACCATACCATGGGATGCTACATTTTAACATGCAACAATAAAAGGTGATAGATTTTAGCATATAATACAAATGAACATTTAAAAATGCAATGAGGAAGGGCAAGAAGTATTTGAATTTTAATCAGGTCACATTAGATTTGTTAAATCCCTCTGTCTTATCGAACAAATGACAAAAAAAAATACAAGTAACTAATTATGAATTTGAAATACATTATTTTGACGATTACACAACAATAATGCACAAACAGAATTCTAAAAAGACAATAAATTCATGGAAATAAAATAGAATTATGTTAAAATATTGAATACCAGTTTAGATATTAATTAAAATTTTTATGAAGGCCTACATGAATTATCTTTATTCTTTTAAAAATAACTGTAATTATGCATGTATTTAAGACTCAATATACTCAAAAATGGGAAATTTTCCAACGAAATCATTCAAAATGTCAAAATTAGAAAAAAACATTTTGAAGTATTTTAAATTAACAATGAAATATTCTTTCTTTTGTTATTTGTTCTTTTGATGTTTTATTGAGTTTTCTAATTAATTGAAACAATTTTGTAGTTCGTTCGATGCTAAAATTAGAGTTATCTCCCTTGAAAATGTTATCTCCCTTAATGTAAGACACTCAACTTGACATTTACCATATAATTTATATATCTATTGAACAACCATAGCCAACAAAGTTGGCATAGGGTTCTATCTTTTTTTGTGTGCGTGTATGTCAATAGATTTGTGTTACACTGTTCCTGGCCGTACCGTTTTGTCTACAGACTTGAAAATTGGCATCAGTACCACACTACACGCCTCTAAAAAAAAATTTCTAAAATTTTTGGAAAAGAAGCTTTATCAATCTTCGGTTGGGGGGGGGGCTCTCTTTGGATGGGTTTATTGATAAACATAGATTCTCCAGAACCTAGATGTTTCGATATTTCAATTTTATTTTAGATGTTTCCCTCTGAAATGCCAATGATGTCATAAATATTATTTATTCTGACCATATTTATTCTTTCATGGAATATTTGACGTGATTTGAAATTTTGATGCTACGGTTGTTCAATTAATGACTTTGATTGTGAATCTCAGTTTTTTCTTTTCTCGATCCTCTTTTTGGCCATCTTCCAGATCCGGTGCACATAAAGTTTCGTGATTCTGAAACATTGGCGGATTTTGCTATCGGTAAATTTCTCCCATTTTTCTTTCAGAAAAACTAATTTTGTCGATGGTATTTTTTTCAGCACGGAATTCATTCAGATATATGTTATGATTTCCATACTTAATGCAAAGGTAAAACTTACACTTACGGATGTAAATTATGACCGCCATAAATATAAAAAGAGGTTGCCTCCCTTGGTGGCTAAAAATGGCTACATCTTTCTATTTTTCATTTCCAGCTAACCTCATACCTAAAAAAAATGTTGAGTACACTCGAAAACATACGGTGGCACCTGGAATCTTTGGATGTATGAATTTTATTATCATAAATATATTATTAAGAAAATCAACAAAATATACAATTTTATAAAATCAAAAACACTTCAGGAGCAATCGTATGATTTTCGGGGCGAAATAATAAGAGAGAAGCCACAATCGAAGAAAATTAGATCAAAAATGATTTTTTTAATAAGTAAACGAATAAATTATACTATAAATCTGACTTTTATCCTGTTTTCCGTCAAGCTGGAAAGAGAAAAATTACACGCATAGGCTTCCGTAACAAAATTCCACAATGGTTTAAAATCGCGAAACGTAATGGACGCCCTCTTTTTTTTTTTTTATTTGTACACCGTTATTTCAAATTCGGCACCACCTTCCCTACATAGTACAAAAACTTCAACCAGGTTATCTTATACCTCAAAATACGATGACGAAAGGTCAACTATTTGAATTTTATGATAACTCTTCAATTAGTAAATTTACTCATTCATAAATAAACCTACCTTTGAAATTTCACGAAATCACGTGGTTGCTTCAGAAAATTAATAAGGACTGTCTGTAATTATCTAAAAACATGAACAGCCTTTCTGATAATTGAAATTATTTTTTCGCAAAAATAAAAAATAAAAATGTCTTTTTAGAATAATAGGGTTATACAAAGCCCTCGCAAGCGCAGAGAAGGAAAACATATCTTATAGATCATGTTGCCAGTCTCTAAATAATTTAATCATTTACATTGATGCTTCCGCGCCTCCATACCTACTGATGATAATCGCTTTGAATTATAAAAAAAAACAACTAAAATCAAAATCTCTAAGCCCAAAATAATCATTATCCGATATGGTTGACTTTGGTTGACAAGATTTATGGTTTAAAACTAAATCCTATGAAAACAAACAAACCGTTGAATGTTTGTTTTTATCTTATATCTACATGACTAAAAATTCATTATTGTTACTCAAAAATTTGGAGAAGAAAATTTTTTTTTACCCTATTTTCCAGTATTTTTCAAATTATCTGTACCCTACCGATCATGTCACCCTTTTTCAAAGAAATATACAAAATTCAATGAGTGGGTACACGTTTGAATAAGGGAGGGAAAATATTCAATTCAAGGTGGGTGTAGTGAGTGAAGTCACTTGAAAAAATCGCTAAGAATTGATAACAACGGAAAATCATTATAAATTTCGTGATAATTCATCGAACTTGACAGAATATCCCATCCTAACGGAGAGAATAAATTGTCGGTAAAAAAAGAAAATTCATAAAATAAATAGATATATGGGAATTAAACAGTTTGATTCAATTTGTTTTTTAATGGTGATATTTGTGACTTATAGACTTTCAGAGGTATTTTACAACCTCAGAAAAATGTTGAATGTACGTGTGTACGCTTGATTGAAAATAAGTCATTTTATTTCTACACCCAGACCCTCTGGACTCGACCAAAGTACCCACTATTCTCTTTTTTACTCTTCCCTCCTCTCTATGAACGATACGAAGTATAATAAGCCGTTTTTCAGCAACAATAAGTTGACATTCAGTGAAATCCACTGGATTCAGCTGGGAAAACAGGCACAAAAAAAAATGTCAATTTTAGCATGAATTTACACTGTAACCCCCCCCCCCAAAAAAACCCCAACTTTATTTGGGGATGATCTCCATAAACTAATTTGCTAAAAACCTATCTTGGGGTCACATTGATACACAGATTATTTTCTGGGCTTATGTTGTATGGTTTTTGCGGTAGGCAGTCACGTAAGGACAGACAGAATTGTAAGGATCATGAGAGAGTTCTGGTTATTCAACCTGATGTCTGATCTAACTCTAATGATGAATGAAATTAGGTAGTTTGTTAAGTTGCTTCTTGGGAGGGTTTGATTGGTAAGAGTTATTGAACAGTCCAATTGTCATGTAAATCTTTAGTAGAGTTCTGAAGAAGTAAAAATATCTCTATTTAAGTATACATATTTGCATATGGTAAATGTGAAAGTCTCATGTAACTAGTCTGTTTTGAAAGCTTTCGGTGCATTGTATCTGTCAACAGAGAAGTGAGAGTACTTTTACTTGCCTTTGACAGTGTGCTATGCGTGTGTACGTGCGGGTGACCATGTATATGTTGAGATGACCAACCAAGGACACGTGTGCATTTGAAAAATTGGTTTTGGCCTGTCTGCCTGAGTTTAATTGGTCACTTGCTTATATCGTGAAAAGTAGGCTCAGGAGAAGCTCTCTATTGATTGGCTAGGTTTATGGGTTGTCTGCTCTCACATCGATGCATTTTCTTGGGAAAAGAAGTGTGTTTTCTTGGAAAAAAACCCAGGTATGTTATCTTGGAAAGGACGAGTCTTTTTACATTTGATCATTTAATGTATGGGAGCATGATCTCTTTAAATGTAGATGCTTTCCACTTGATTTTTGATTGTAAATTTTGAGATTGATTTTTACCTTTTTCCTGTGAATTGATAAACACCAAATTGATCCCTATGGAACCGATAGTCTTGAACCAATACAAAGGATTTATTGTTGCATATTGGATATTAAATTTATGGAAACAGCAATGATTAAAACAGACATGCGCAGAAATTTCATGTAAGATTCATTAAGCTTGTGAGGACATGTAGAGTTGCCATAGTCGGAAAACAGCTCTTTTTCAACTTTTCTTTCATTTTTGAGGACATAGATTAAGAACATATCGATTATTGACATTGTTTGGAACTATCAAGGAATGGTCTAGTGAAGAAGAAAAAAGGAAAAACTATGCTGAAAAATTGAAGTTCACTTTACTGTCAATGATGCAACTGATGAAGGTAAACCAAATGCTCAATAAGATACATGAATGGTTTCAATTCTATTCGAGGGACAAAAGAGATAATGGAACCATCAGTCAATATGTTGCTATACTCAGAAAATTGTCTGAGAATTGTAATTTGGGGCTCAGATTCAATGAGCATTCAAGATTCAGGCTGGTGGTGGGGTCAAAAATTAAAAGATTCAACAGCGACTGCTCTGAGTGTGAGCATTGATGTTTGAGAAAGCTCTCGGGATATCAATGGTTATCAAGTTGGCTACAAAATTCTCCAGGGAGATTCAAAATACACAGGAAGTGCCTGTAAATAAATCTGTGACTGTTGGGACTGTTTGCTGAGAACAAATCTATTCCTTCTCTTGTTGCTGCCAGGGTACAATGCTGGGTATTGTTCTTAGTGGCTCACAACTACCAGTTGGAGTAGCATGCTGAGTTCACTTCCATGTACAGACTGAACATGGAGGATCTGGCTGATTCTCCAGTGACAGTGACTGTAGAATTGGGGCCTTATTGAGTTGTGAGGATGGTGCAATACTCTGGGAAGGTCAGGTTATCATACCTCCCAGATTGAGGTTGAGGGTATTGTAAGAACTTTACCCTTCACATTGGAATTGTGCTCATGAAGGCTCTCCCTCAAACCTATGTGTGGTGGCTGATATGGACATCAAGATATCATGTAAGACTTTTAGAGCATGTGTGAATGATCAGACCAAACAAAGATACAATTCATTGCTTGGAATATCCTAGTCAGCCATAGCAGAAGATTCTTACTATCAACATTGGCTGAAAGTGAAACATATTGTCTTGAAAAAAAAATGTGCCTGCTATCAACTAATTAAGACACAAATAAGTTTCCAGTTTTTGGGCTCAGGTGAAACAATAATTTTGAAAAATGTTCCAAATGCATTTATGCTATATAATCTTACAATATTTTCAATATCAGTTGATATTCTAAAATCTGGAATACCCACAGCATATTCAATATCTATCTATCTATCTAGCAATCTGCAAAGATTTTTGACAATCTTACTCTTCGTTTCTGTCTCATAGTTTTACTTGTAAATTGTTGGAAGTAGAGAAACAAATGGCAGCATAGTATGTGGGCGCCACTCTAGGTATTTGGCAAAATTTTAATAATTTGGATGATTGATAAAACTTTTGGGCCTGAACTTTATCAAATATCTAAATATATCAAGATTTTGCTGAAAAATCTAAACATATTGAGATTTCACAAAAAAAAACTCCTAAAAATATATGAGCCTCATTAAAAGAATATTTGAACAGATATCCAATTTTCAAAAAACTCATTCTTGTATCTAAATCTAACAAAAATATCTAAATCTAGATATAAAATATCAAAGTTGACAATCTTGAAGTGTTCACTAAGTCTGAAAACCATTAAATTGAGGTCTGTTAAACGGTTTACTGTATATATATCTCCATCCCAATCTTGTATACCTGCGAGATGTATATATATACACACATCGCATGTCTACTTGTAGATAAAGTAATTTCTCAAATGTTGGTGTCTCATGGCACAGGAATTATACATACATAGAACAAGATACTGTATATGCCAGACTATAAGATGAATGGTTTACAAGGGTATTTGGAGGACTAATGCTCACTGCATCTCATTTAAGCATCATAACTGTCAATATCGAGCTTTGGTAACAGCCCCCAATTCATAATACCAGTGCATTAAACACAGTGTAATGTTTGCATAGTACTTTCTTCAATTGAATGTCCTCCATCCTCTATACAGGTATAAACGGTGTATATATTTCAGTATGATAGTAAAACTAGTGATTAGGTGAAATCTTTTAATATTTCTATAATTAAATGAAATCCAAAAATTCACAGTCAACAAGCTTCTGATGCTAATTATTACTGCTGTAATGTGTTCAATCCTTACTGGGTGCCATATAACTGTGGCCTTGTGTCAAACTATGCTAAGCAGTATATATTTGATATTTACAAATTTTAGCTTAGTTTAACAAGAGGCCACAGTTGTGTAACACCCAGTGAGAATTGAACTCATTACAGTAGTCATGGTCAGCATCACAAGCTTGTTAACCATTACTATACTGGTTGTGAATTTTTGAATTTCATGAAACGGTCGAGAAAAAAATGAGTGTTTAAAAAGATTTTAGTGTAATTCACTTCTATGGTTCAGGCGTGCATTGCGTCATATCAAATTTGAAGTGATAAATTTTTGTAAAATTTGTATGAAGCAATTTTTCTGAGAGGGAGTAATAAAAAAAGTTACCCACAATAAAGGTCTCTACAAGATGATAAGAATTTTATCAAAATTGGTTGTGTTTGACAGAAGTTATTACAAGTCCTCAATTTGTGTAAAAACTCAACTTACGCATATTAAGGGGAGAGTGCTTGCCTTTTATGGCATGCAGTGAATAGAGGCCTAATAATATTTAGTGTATTTTTAGGTAATTTTCTAGAAATTTCAAGAGCTGGCAATGATGTATTTAACTACAGCATGATTCTGTAACCCATAGTATGCTTTCTATCCATAATTATTCTTAGGCAATTGTTTCACCAAATCAGAGTGATCTCCCATTTTAGCGATGTAAAACAAAAGATCGCCCAAATTTTTATCAACTAGAAAGCATTCAGAGTGCACATACCTTAGCCAATGCCATTGTCAGGGGAAGTAATTCTGCATGGATCCGCCACTAAATTCAATCACTTCTCCAGTAGCCCATTTACCACAATTCCACAAAATTTCAGTGAAATTCATTGAGAACTTTTGGAAATATGAAACAGACATGAAATCTTAGTGATATTTTGTGGTGTGGACATATAACTACGTTGTAGGGGAAGTAATTGTGCCTAGATCTGCCCCCCCCTCATTTATCAATTCTTCTGTAGCCCATTTTCGACCCTTCCACAAAATCTCATTGAAATTCATTGAGAACGTTCGGAAATACCGTGTAGTGAGACATGAGCATAGGATACATAAATGTATTTTTTTTTTAAACGAAAAAATATCTCTCAATCAAAAAGGAAATCCTTTGTCCACCCCTAAATCCAATCACTTCTTTCTCACCCAACCTTTCAACGAAATTTAATTGTAATTCATTCAGTACATTCAGAGATATCTTGTGGAAAGACAGGCGAGAAGACAGACGCAACCGATTACATTCACTTCTCTAACTTCGTTGGTAGAGGTAAAAATACAACATGTCTACAAATGTTGTCAATTGCTTTTCGCGCCAACTTTGGTGTGTTTTTCGTTTTGGTAGAGCGAAAATTCAACGTTTAGCGCTATTTTAGCCAATTTAAGCTATTTTGAAGCCATCTTGAGTTAATTTAACCATTTCTAGCAATAAAAAAAAAATGACCATAAAAGGCTAATAGTGTACTTGAAAATCTTTGCGACGCATCTTGAGGTCGATTTAGCGCGAAAAAAAGTATTGAGTTGGCAACACAGGTCTACAAAATTTGAGTCAGTACAGGTAAATATCGCATGAACAGTTTTTTGAACTTCCATACACATGTAGCAAATTTGGAAAACAAGGAAAATAAACTTACTAGAAATCTTTTCCTGTTTACTTATTATCTTATATTACGATGAAGAAATATTGAATATTCAAAATCAATGAGAATTATTTAGTTAGAACATATAAAGATAAAATTATCCTAATGAAAATCTCCAACGACGCATGTCTGCTTCTTTGAAAAAATTGATCCTTTTTTTTTTTTTTAAAGTTATAACTGTCTCTATGTATTCTGAATACATGAGCAATTTTTTTGTAAAGGAACTTAATTTTGGCAAAAAACATCGCCTTTTTTATAGTTTAGTAAAAAGGCTACCAGAATTGTCCCTTGTTCAACGCGCTAGAGGAAGATACATCTCCGTATCAATCAGGTTGTCAGTTTCCGAATGATGTCAGATCTTAATGCATTAGAAGAGGAGAATAAACTAGATTGATGCTTCTGGGCCTCCATACCTGCTCAATTAATAGCTTTGAATTTTAAAAAATCAGATCTACAAAAAAAAAAAAAAAAAAAAATCCGTCAGATGTTTGTTTTTATCATCAATTATTCATTCTTCTTAATCATCTACTCTAGCAAGGTTTGGTTATCTTGGTCCGCTGGTCACTATTCATTGAGTGCATACTTTTGCCAACACCCTTGTCAGGAAGAGTAATTGTGTATGGATCCAGCCCAAACTGTAATAATTTCTTCCATAGCTTGTGTCAATCTATCAACAAAATACTGTTGAAATCCATTCAATTTAGAGATATCGTGTCGACAAACACAACATTTCGGTGATGTCATATGGCTAGGGCATGTAACAACGATATAGGGGAAATAATTGTGCAAAGATCCGCTCCTGAATTCAATCAGTTCGTCTGTAGCCTATTGTCCAATTTTCCCAAAATTTCATAGAAATTCATCAGAACTTCTGGAA
Source organism: Thysanoteuthis rhombus (assembly GCA_963457665.1). Classification (NCBI taxonomy): domain Eukaryota; kingdom Metazoa; phylum Mollusca; class Cephalopoda; order Oegopsida; family Thysanoteuthidae; genus Thysanoteuthis; species Thysanoteuthis major. The sequence continues at coordinate 16,779,169 of OY735238.1, read as the reverse complement.
ATATTGTGTGGACAAACATGAAATTTTGGCGATATGTAATTTGGACTTAATAACAACGATGTTGGGGAGGTAAATGGGCATGGATACGCTCCAAAATTCAATCAGTTCTTCAACGTAGCCTTTTGTCCATCCCTCCACAGAAATTGATAGAAATTCATTGAGAACTGCTGGAGATATTGGAAAAACGCAAAACATCTCTCGAAAAAGTCAAAATTCGTTTAAATCGAAATTGACGAAATCCTTAAAAAAAACATATTGACCGATGCTGAATGAACTGCTCCGACTGAATATAACTTTCGTTTTGAAGGGACTTTTCTAGTTTTCGGGAAGATGAAAATCATTTTTAGGTGAAGCGAGTGAAGTGACACTAATGTGGGTGATCGATTAACGATGTATGCAACTTGTAAAACTAGCCCTTGCCTTTGTGTAGTTCTCTGTTCAATATAATAATATCCACTAAACTGGACCCTAACTTTCTGACCGCTATTTTTCAGTTGAGCTTGGGTATATTCCCGGGTGGACACATGTGCATCCTTGGGTGAGCCAACCTCTCAAATTTGAACCCTAAATGCGTATTTTAGTTGTGTGAATAAAGTGCAAAATGCTGTGGCGAAATTACCATCATGATAATGAAGTTTTCTGCTTTCATTTTTTTCCCGTAATCGTACAATTACATAACACCAGCCCTCATCGCAAACCCAACCCTAAGTTTCTTTAGGGAAAAGGGCAGCCATGTTTGCAGTCAGAAAGTCAGGGTCCAGATTAGGGTATATTAGTATTGAAAGTTGAACATCTAGTATCGCTAAGATGGACACAAACACAGGGTCCAGTTATACATTGCACGTATCTTGTAAATTGACCACCCACTTTAGAACCAATTCACTCACTTCCCCTTAAAAAGTTATTTTTTCTAAAAAATGAAAAAAGTTTACAAGAAACTAAAGTTGGAGTCAGTTAAAGCAGTTCATTCTACCAGGGAAAACATCTCTTTTATAAAGATTTCGTTAATTTCAATTTAATGAATCTGGACAAAAAAAATGAATTCCTATCATTTTTTTGTTTACGCTGATACTGATACCGCTTATGGCACAATCTGTTTTCGAAATATCTCTGGTTCTCAAAGGTGTACACAAATGATTTTATTTAAGATTTTTTCCAATTTTTTCTGGTCACTATTACCGCAAAGAATTCCACCATAAAATAGCATTTTATACAATTTTGACATTTTTTTGTCGGTTTCTGAAAGTATATCAACAAAGTCCCCGAGTACGCCTTAATTGTACTCATTGATCTTTTACGGAAGAAATACTTTTCCAGTTTAATTGATGTTCAAAAATAGCAATGATGAGTAAGTACTTGAATAATGAAAACAAACATTTGACAGAGTTTTTTTTTTTTTTTCAAATTTTAGTTCTCAAATTCTAAGCTATTAATTCAGTAGGTATGGAGGCCCAGAAGCATCAATCTAGTTAATTTTTCTTTTTTTAGTCATTAAAATTTGGAGCCATTTGGAGCCAGCCAATCGGATTGATACGGTGTCTGTTCCACCGCTGAGCAAAACGAAGGACAATTCTTGTACACAGCTCTTTTTATCGTGAAAGACCTTTTTTTCTTACGAAAAATGATTTCCTTTGATAATTTATTCAGATTATACTAGCCTACAGACATTCACAGTTCTTATTTTGTTAAAACAGCAACGTGATCTTAGCGATTTTCAAGGTAGATTCATTGTTAAATGTCTTTCGTTTTACGTCGCTATAAAGGGAGATCAGTCGGACTTGATGAAACGATTGTCCAAGAATAATTACGGATGGATGGAAAAAGCATACTATGGGACACTGAATCACGCTGTTGTTAATCCTGATATTAGCTTCGTTTATCCAAATGATGTCACTGTGTTGTGTAAGATTGACCACACATGAAAAAAAATTCGGTAAAAGTAAAGTTGAGCGTCCTAAGGAAATAAGTTTTTCGAGGGAGATAACTCTTCCGAGATTAATTGAGGGTCGAACAAAAAAAAATTATCAATTAAGATTGGCAGATACAATTTTAAAATAGCAAGAAAAAAAATATGAAAGAAAAATTACCTATCAAACGAACTACTTCAAAAATTAAGAATAGCTGATTATAAATTTGAAATTTAAAAGATTTACTAAAAATAAAGTAATTTTCCAATGAAGTTTATTTCTTCATGAATGTTTAGTTCCACCATTCCTCCACAAAACTGTGCAAAAAAAAAAAACCCAATAAAAAAATAAATATTTTTAACAGCTTGGGTTGTAATCTACCAGCACTGGTTGAAGGCCATATGGAAGTACTACTAGAGATGAAAACCACCTGTCACATGCCAGTAAACTATCTAAAAATATATTATTAAGCTTTTATTCACTCCTGCTGCATAAAAATATCTAGAAAATAACCCTAAAAATTTTAGGACTTCTAAGTGAAGGTGTAAAAGATTTTTTTCATTTTTTTCAATTTTGATGCTCTGAATAATTATGACTTTCATTTCGATAGGAAATTTTTTCATTTCTGAGAAGCATCAAGTGTTAAATTCATGCCTTAATATGGTTAATTAGAAGAAAATTAGGATGATTAATGAGAACCGAACCTCAGTGAAAATAGCTGGAAGTGCATAGTTTAGAATTATTGTTACATTGTACATGCAAAAGCATTTATTTCAGGGGGGAAGGGCATAATTTAATGAAAACTCTATTACATGATAGGCATTCCATCTGTTGAGAAGGTGCTGCACTTGCAGCCATTTGTAGTGTTTGCAAATACAATCCACTGTATGATCCAGATGTCAAATGACACGCTTGATCATTGACAGAAACTCATGACCTGACCCCAGGTAAGATGATCAAGTGAGCAGCAGAAAATCGTAATGATAGTCTTTTTACAGGGTAACATCAAGTTGGGGTTACATAAAACAATTGTACTGCATAATTCTTGAGTGACTGTAAAATTCCAATTTTCAAAAACCTTCAGGGTTAAGGCCTGAGAAGGAAAAACAAATTTGAACTACCCTTCCATGGATAAAAGGGAAATTTGATTTCCCTTCCACGGATTTAACCTGATTGAAAGTTATGATAAAATTTCTCTTCCACAGTTTGGAGGAAAAACTAACTTTCATTCCAGGGTTGGAGGTAAACTGCCCTTCTAGGGTTTCTTTCTGTCTGTCCAAGGGAGATAACTAGGTTTATCAAATGAAGACATGGAATTGAAGGGAAGTAAATGAATGATTTATTTACTTTTTCAAAACTTCCCTTCCACAGATGAAAAAGAAACTGAGATAAAGAACTGGTTTTAAAGAGAAATGGTTCTATCATAACTTTCATTTAAGTGGGTTAAGAAAATAAAAAAGCAACAAAAAGATTAGGCAGAAAGACAAGAAGTAATCTTAAAAATTAATGATGATGAGATGATGATTTATGATACGTTGAATGAAATTGAGTGAGATATTCTCCATTTGACCAAACAAGTTATCTCCCTTATACCAGCAGAAGGGAATAAAAAGTTGACTTATATTATAATAATCCTTCATCTAAAGAATCCATACAGAAATTCTTTTTCATTGTTTAAATGAAATTTATTAATCATAATCTTCTACAATGACTTTGATTCGATCTGATTTTCACTCATTATTGTTAAAATACTACAACATTGCCAGTACTGATTTTTTTTTTAATGGAATTCATTTTCATTTTCAGGTTACAGCTGCCACAATAAGTGTACTGGATGAATATAATAATGTGTCAAGTGAACAATCAGTACTATTGGTCACATAATTAAAAAGTCAGCGGGAAAAAAGTAAAGACCTATATAAGTACATGGGCCACTAAGGAAAATGGAAGAAATAAGTTTTCCTCTAATAGATGAGGCTACTGTCTAAAAATGTTGTGATGTTTTGAAGAAAAGGAAAGGTTACAGATTGAAAATGGAGGAATTGGATCAGGAATGTTAAACAGTGGCTTATATGAAAAAAAATGCGCCTTCCACCAGTGGTATGACTACAATCAGTACCATACCATTAACCAACACCATGTCTACAACCAGCATGATGCCTTTGACATCTCAGACCCTTTGTGAGAAGCTTGACTAACAAGCAAAGAACTTGATGAACAAGTAAAAAAGCTCAACTAGCAAGAAAAGAAGCTTTAACAACAAGAAAAGGAGCTTGAACAACATGTATGACAACTCAAACAAGACCAATTAAATGGACAATTGAAAAGATGATTGGCTCAAAGAAGTTAGAAAATAAGACAGAAGAACTGAGAAAAAAAAATCCGAAAAAACAAAAGGAAATAAAGATGCTGATGAGTATATTTAAAAGAAAAATATACTACAGTTGCATATTAAACAATGTTGCTACATTCAATATATCACAACTAATACAATCCCACTTCAGCATCTTCAAGATAAATAGTTTAAAGGTTGTTGGTAGAACAACCGTTTGCAGGATGGTCGGAAAGCTGAGGTTTCTGGTAGACTATCAAACAACTAAATCAGTTTTATAAGCAAATGATGCCACATTAATTTTTGATGCAACTACCCAAGATTCAATTCAACAGTTAATCAGGAGGAATTGCTGAAGATTACAGACAACAACTTTATGAATCTGTAGATGCCTAAGCACACATCTATTCTTCAGTAAACAAAATAGATTTGCTACTCATGCATATCTTCCACCTTTTGAAGATGATGAGGCCAAAGTAATTTTTGATGGTAAAGAGTATCTGGTATGGAAAATTGTAATTAATTTGGACAAACTTAGATATAGTGATGAAAAAGGCAACATTAATGCTTTCAAGAATTTTTCTTAGTTCAGGAGGGTTTTGATAAAACATTTGTTCCTAGGTTTAGAGGAAATCCAATTACATATGTTCCATATAATCTTTATCTATTTTTGTCATTATGACAAATTTAGGACTTTTTTTACCAAATATTACAAATTTGAATAGATTCTAAATTGGATTACTCAAGACTTTTCCCCAGGAAATAGCTCTTCTGGAGTTTAAAGTTTTAGGTTTAGATGGCAAGCTATTTTCAGTTCCTTGGATGTCCACTTTCTTCACTTCATTCAACAATCATCATATCATAGTTGATGGCATCTAAGTTGTACAGGAAGTTCTCTTTAGGTTTGAGGATCAACTGAAAAAATCAGTGAACATATGGAAACCTTTCAACATTGATAATGAAATAGAAAGGTTGATGAAGCCCCCAAAAGAACTCAAGCAATTCACAAGCACTTCACAATGATGCAAACATGTTTATAAAGTATCATTAATGTCTGTCATAGGCAATACAAGAAATAATTTCAAAATATAACAACTGAAAGAGTCAGCTCTGACATTTGCCAAACTGCACACAATGAAAGCTGGGAGTATTATCAGCCAATTTTCTGAACAGAAAACAGATCTCCTCATATCAATGTTTTAACAATAAATAGTACAATGAAAGCTAAACGGAATAGACTTAAAGATTTTGTTAATAAAGTAAAACAAGGTAAGCTTATTAATTTAGAAAATTAGCTATGCCTCATTGCAGATCAGAAAAACTTGGATATATCTTGAAAATGGAAACTGAAAGAGAAGTTAGTGATAGGCTACTTAAGAGAAGTACGAAAGAAGAAAAGATTGAAAGACAAAGATTACAAAATAAATTGAAAGATTTAGAAGAGAAAAATGGATGTATCTCTCCTGAAATACAAGCTGAAGAATTTTCTGAAAACTTTGCAGTAGAATTGGCCAATGTTTTTCTAGGAAATATTGTAGGCAAGAGAATTAGTCACATAAGGACTGAAAATAATCAAAAGGAATTTCTGGGAGAAATATCAAATTTAGAAAATGATAAGTATGAAATAATGAATTTTCAAGATGAAGATGAGTATGAACAAAGTAAGTACAAAATAGGTGTTAATCATCTAAATGGAGATTTTTTTTTTTCAGGAGGAAAAAGTAATTTATAGCAGATAAGTTTTTGAATTTTCCTGTCTGGATACAGATTATTAAAATTTTTCAAACTTTGTCTTTCCTATACACAAAAAAAACTGCAGATACAAATACACGCAAACAATTTTATTGGTTAGTTTTTTTTTCATTTCTAGTCTCCTTGGAGCATTGTAGATTCTATCTTGTTCAAATCAGTTCTCAGATTGGCAATGTTTAAAAAGTATAAGGATCAAAAAATCATATAAAGGATCCACAAAATGTCATTTTTAATTAAGAAGTATAATTAGAACAACATGTTCATTAGAAATTAATGCAATAAAATTAAAAGCCTTTTGATCTGTATCAAAACTTTAGTTTGGCACGTCAGCTCCACAGTTTCCATTGTACCTTGACAAATTTATGGCGTGCAGTCTGATAAAGAAGACATTTCATAATAAGTTAGATGAAAAGCTCAGTCCATTACGTAACAATAGAAAAAAAGGGAATTTATCTAACGAGTTCAAGATCGTTGAACGTCATCTTGCATTCAAATATAAACATAAGTATCTAATATAGCTTTTTGAAACATTTTTTTAACTTTTTCGGAAATCTTTTGAAAAATTATATTACTGAAAGGAATTATCTAGGTGGGACATAGGAAGACAACAAAAAAAAACGTCCAACATAGCAATGAATATTACAGAATTTATAGTTTTTCCTCGAATACCAATGAGATTTTATAAGGGATTTTTTTTGGTGCATCTCTGGTCTTCTGATAAAGTACCAGTGTTGGCAATTTAGTGCTTTTCAAACTATATTTAGTGTGTATTTTGTGAAAAAGAGCTAAATTAGTGCAGACATGCTTAAATTCTTTAAGAATGCTCAAACTTTTTAAGAATGCTTAAATTTTTCAAGTTTCATTACAAAAGAGTCAGCCTACACGTGAACTTCAGTAAAACAAAAGTCATGTGCAACAATCACTTTGAGAATAAGGAAATAACTGTCGAAATTGAAGATGCAAAACTGGGGAGAGTAGATCAATACATCTACTTCGGACAATGAATCTGTATGATACCCACAAAAGAAGAACAAATCAAGTGGAGAATCACCCTAAGATCATAAGCTTTCAGTAGAGTAAGCTCAACCTTCAAAAACCAGACGATCCCAATAATCCTAAAAAGAAGCATTTACAACCAATGCATCCTCCCGATAGTTGCTTATGGAGCTGGAACATAGAAGCTGACCAAGAGACAAACCCGCAAACTGAGAAGCATGCAACGTGTGCATGAGAGAATCATGCTCAACCTTACATGGAGAGATCACAAGACAGTACAATATTTCAGGAAGAAAACAGGGGTTCAAGACATAATAGAAACAGGCTGGTCATGTTGCCAGAATGAAAGACAACCAATGGACATTGAGAGAATCATGCTCAACCTTACATGGAGAGATCACAAGACAGTACAATATTTCAGGAAGAAAACGGGGGTTCAAGACATAATAAAATCTATTAGAAAACTCAAATGGCAACGGGCTGGTCATGTTGCCAGAATGAAAGACAACCAATGGACATCACGACTCACAACATGAATGCCCAGAGATCACATGCAAAACCGCGGCCGACAAAATACAAGATGGAGAGACGAACTAGACAAGTTCAGAAAATACTGGCTCCTTGACGCCCATGATAGAGAAATGTGGCGGATCCTGGGGAAGGTCCATGTCCAACAATGGACGTTAAAAGATTGATGATGATGATGATGACGATGAAATTCTTTAAGATATTCAGCACTGTCCTGCAGGTAAATAATGTAAGTTGGTCCTTTGCTTTAGACTATTTGTTCGGTAGTATCTGACCAAAATATTGTGGGATGATGAAAGTTTTACAATTTATAAATATGTAATAAACTTGTCTCTGTGCATATATTCCAAATCAAAATAAATTGAAATTCATATTACAAGATGGGAAATGGAAGATCAGTTAGTTTATTAATTTCAAAATTAAAAACTGAACAAAAAATAAATAAATAAGATTCTTTGGTAAGATATATCAAAAATCATTTATGCTATTAATCTATTATCAAAATTAACTATATGAAAAGAATGTTGTCAAGAAAAAGTATCACAAAATTCAAAAAACCTTAATCAAAATAAAGATTGTGTTATTAGATAAATTATCAATTCCTTTTTCCAATTTAAAACCCTTCCAGGCTCTTCATCCTTGTTTTGTGAGTTATTCTAATCCTTTAATTTTCATTTATTGGCAATATTCTCAACAAGCTGTCAGAAGAATGGAGCAAATGAGTCGGTTAAAACTTTTGGAAAGTTATGTTTTTGTGTTGAAATGTTGAATCATACAATTTTTCATGGCCGAAATAATTTATTCTGCTATAATAAAGTGTGTATACATAGGATCATGCATTCAGGCCGCTTACCAAGAATTACCAAATTTAGATTTAGCATCCTTGTTTTGAATATATCAAATTTTGACTGAATTAAAATTACTTACATATTTTATGCAAAAAAAAAATTTTTCTTTAAAAAGACTCAAAACTCTGTCAAAAGTTGAACAATATTTCACATAACACCAGTGAAGACTTCAAAAAATCTTAGGGAGTGATCAAATTTGAGTCCCCGGAAATGTTATTGCATCAAAAGTTTCTAGGGGTCCACTAGTTTGCCACTTATATCGAACTTCGTACGGTAAATCTCAAGTCATTTCAGATAGATCCATGAGTTCATTAATGAAATTGAAAAATTTGTTATATTGAGGATTGTTATTATGACGGTTTATTGTATAAATATTTTCTATTTCTTTTCCGAAGTTTTCAAGTTGCATCGGCCGTAATGACTAAGCTTCTTTTTTTTTTATTATTATTATTATTATAATGATGTTGGCTTTGATTTCAGTTAATGTAAGTCACCAACCAGGTCTCACCCAAGCTAAGCCTGGCAACCCTGTATGTTATGACAGCCCGGGGTTTGGAGAGATATTAAAAAAGAGAGGGGCAAGACTTTTACATATACTGATGAACACCTTCAAAAACATATTTTCTGATTACGCTGTTTAATTATTGCTGAAGGGATTACGGTCCGATTCAGAGTTGTGATTGAGTTAGGATGGAAGTAAAAATTAGTTAAAATTAAAATAATGTTGCGATACTTCATCTAAGGACAAAATTACAATTTTTTAAAAGTATTTCAATGTACACTTATGTGATGTATGCTAGATGTAGTAAATTAATTGACAAGATTTTCTAATAATGTGTGCAGTAGAGGTGAGGGCTATTTTCTGTATTTTATATGTAGGCAAGTTCACTGGTCCCTTTTTCATTTGTATTTTTTTAAATTATCTATTATTAATAAATTCAAAAAATGAAAATAATTAAAAATTTTTTTTTTTCATTTCACCAAGTAAACAATAATACAACATTTGATGAACAGGGTACAAATTAAGCTGAAAGACTTACAATATTTTTTCATATACAGTATGATTTTTTTATTTATTCGGTTTTAGAGATTACTTCCATTTTCATAATTTATTGATTGCCTGTTTTGAAGATTTTTTCTCTTTTAAAGAAGAAAGAATATGACATTACTTCCCGTCAAAAATTGCTTTTTGATTGAAAAACATTGCAAAGATCCCACGAGCGAATAAAAATTAAAGAAATAATAAGAAATTTAGGGCACTTAATAAAACATTTTTTTCCATTCACTTTGAGTTAGGAGACAGCGAATTCATCGGTATACATTGTCTTCAATGACTATCCTCGAAATAAAAGTCAACGACATTAGTGAAGCTTGAAATTTTAATGAAAAAATATGTACAAATTTTGAACCATTGGCAAATTTCGTTACTTATAAATTTCCTCTCTTTTTCAAGGAATACATTAGTATAGATTGTCTTTAATGAGTATCTTTTGAAATATAACTCAACAACGAAATCAGTGATTGTGAGGCGTAAAATTTAGAAAAAAAAATAATGAGAAAATATCTACACATCATCCTTTCTCTAGGTTCGAAACCCAACTTCTAACAGTAAAATCGAAATCCCCTTCAAGAATTAAAAGAACTGCAACGATTTTGCATTATGAGGCGAGGTAAACAAAACCCCAACTGGATTTCTTTGTGTCTTCTTTCTTGTGACTTGGGCTCTGAACTTGTGTTTACTAGACAACTCAAGCCAAAAGGAATGAAAAAAAAATGCAATAAAGAAACGAAGAAAAGTCAATATTGTAACACTGAGTAACTTTTTATATTTTTCTTTTCAAGTTCTTGTATAAGTGTTATTTTCTGATTGATTATGTTTAAGAAAAAATGTAGAAAATGTCAATTATTCATTTCTCTTCGAACTTGGCTTTAGCGACCAGCGGGAAAATCTGTACATAATTCATCACATAAAATGAGAAAAATAATTACATATGAATATCACTGTCCTGGTCACTAAAGCTAAGTTAGAAGAAAATAATAGCCATTTTTTATACTTTCTACACATAAGTAATAAGAAAATAACACTCAAAATCCTGTTTAGAAAAATCACGTCGCTCAGTTTCATCGACAATTTCATCATTGCCTTTTTTTGGTTTTAAAACGGACGACGGGAGACAATTATCGACATTAGGGTCGACGTCTTCCTTTCTCTTCGTAACTCCATGAACTGTTACCATTTTTGGATGTTTTTCATCTAGATCTAGATGTTTTTGGTTGCATCTTGATATCAGGAATTACTATTAAGAAGATTTTTAGTTGAAAAAAAAACGAATATTTTGAAATTTCTTTAGTAACAAAATGAGTGACATTTTCTGTGGAATGAGAAAAATGTTAATAAAGCAAATGTTGACGATTAAAGTCGCATCTAATCTATTGATAATAGTTAATATTTTTCCTGGATTTATATCTGGATAATGTAGATGCTTCTAGATATTTTAGACTATATTTTAGATGTAAATTTGAAAATAAATTTGGCAACACTGGACACCACTGACTGACGACTAGTGACTGCTGCTGGGTGCTTATGTAAGTAGTTAGTAATGACATTTCGGTAATGGCGGATAAATCAGGAGACTCAGTGGCCAGAAGCCGTTCATGGAGATCCATTCCATCCAATTGACCACAGCAACTCTAAATATCTACAACTCTTATCGATGACTATGAAGAAAACAAGAAAATTAATAAAGTTATATTTACTGAGAATTTTTTTTTTATATGGCTGCGAAAACAAGATGAAATGTTTTTTCTCTCAATTTCTTTTGATAATAAAAAAGGTATACACTTGAATTTAATACTGGATAAAAAGCTTGTTTTGATACCCAAACATTAATATAGTTTGCTTAAAATGTAGAGTTTTGCTGTTGATTTACGTTTATAGAAGAAAAGAAGAATGTCGCTCATTTTAAATTATATTTACACCAAGAAAATATCGGCTTAATAATTTGTAGATTTAACTGATGTCAAACAAAGGAGTGTGAAGCATGGTAAAAAAAATGTCCGTATAATACAAGAAATGCGTATTCACTTAACACACACACACATACACACATACACATTTCAGATTCACAAAAAGATAGTCGAAGTATATTAGACTTAATACTTATTCATATTCCGTGATACTTACGCATAGGTAACTTTAATTCTTCGAACATAAGAATTTAATTGTATATCTGCATTTTGTGTGTGGATAGACATATAAAATTATCCGTTCATCTGAACACATAAATGAGAAATACTTATAAAGGTTTATTTAATATTTACTGAGACATATGTGACAGGCACACAGTTGTGTATATATATATGTGTGTGTACGTGCGTCATATATATATCTAATACTATGAAGTCAATATGTTTCTTTGTTTCTAACTTCATGTTTTATAAACACCCAAACGACTTCAACCTACAAGCTGCAAATTTGTATGCATGAGTAATCTGGCCCTAGGATGAACATAGGATAGGTACCACTGACCTACGGTGACCTCAATATCAATTGATGGTCAGGTCAGTTTTGGTGATTTTAATTCTTGGGGAGGGGGGGACAAAGGATTTTTCTAAATTTGGCATTTTCAAATCTGTGAGGGAAAAATAATCTTTCATCAAATTCACTCAAGTCCTACCCCCCCCCTTAAAACCCTGACAGGAAGGGAGGGGGCGTGCTCACATGAAACCCCCCCCCCATTAATTTTATGAAATCTACAAGATATGACTCGCTTCTCTGAGTTGTTCAAATTATTTTTTGAGTGCAGGCCTGACAGGGTGAGGTGCATGAGAGCCTGTTTTGTTATAGTCAAGGTTTTTTCTCCCTGGGCAGTACCAGGTACCCTGTCTTATATTGAAGCAGCTAACCTAGCAGTTGCAGGTTCGATTCCTACAGCAGCCACCCCATTTTCTTTAATTGTTCAATCTATATTGTCTAGGCCAAATCATACATTCACCGCATATGATGGTAGATCACTTTAAATAGAGTTTTAATATAATATCACGCAATTTATAAACATTGTCAGATCATATATCTATTTCTTAATACTACATACATATACATATATATATATATATATATATATATATATATATATATATATATATGTGTGTATATGATATAGATGGTAGATCACTTCAAATGGAGTTTTGATATAATATCACGCAATTTATAAACATTGTCAGATCATATATCCATTTCTTAATACTACATACATTTGTATATATATATGTGTGTATATGATATAGATAGATATTTACAATTTTGTTGTTACTGATCAGTTTCACACAACCATTGCAATTGATGGATAGCTGTTTTTTTCTCTTTACACTCTGCCTTTATATAAAATTTGAGTTGTTCCTGTGTATAGGTTTTGGTGATTAGGGAGGTTGTGTTTAGTTCAGCCAATGCTGAATTGGTTCTGGGTGGGATGGATGATGGAAAGGGATTTTTGTTGGGTATGATATAGAAAAAAAAAATTAATTGGGGGGGGTCTTCATGTGAGCACGCCCCCTCCCTTCCTGTCAGGCTTTTAGGGGGGGGGTAGGACTTGAATGAATTTGATGAAAGATTATTTTTCCCTCACAGATTTGAAAATGCCAAAATTAGAAAAATCCTTTATCCCCCCCCCCAAGAATTGAAATTACCAAAACTGACCAGACCTTCAATTGATATTGAGGTCACCGTAGGTCAGTGGTACCTATCCTATGTTCATCCTATGTTCATACCCATGCATACAAATTTGCAGCGTGTAGGTTGAAGTCGTTTGGATGTTTCTAAAACATGAAGTTAGAAACAAAGAAACATATATATATATATATACATATATATATATATATATATATATATATATATATGTGGGTAACCTACTTAAGTGAGCCCTCTTTCAAAAAAATTGAATGATGTACAGTATAAAATAATATCCATGTACAAAACATTATGATAATACCCTGTATAGAATAACAAGCTACATGTATGTTATGAGCTATATATTAAAACATAGCTGAAAGGGAGGCAGTGTTTAATCAACACTGCTGGGGTACCATGTTGAAAGAACTGTTTTGTTTTTGAATCCCCAAAACACTTACATAGTGAACAACGGATGATCCAAACAAGAGAAAATTTACACGTTATACCATAATAATAAAGTATATGTAAAAATGAGAAAAAGCACCGAAGAAAATTACATATATTGTATCGACAGATATTGGGAAATTGGTGACTGAAGTAACACAAAAAAATTTGAAAAAGTTTCTTAATGTTTAGTGTTTGAAGCTTTCTAGATTACAAATATATATATATATATATATATATATGGATGGTAAAATGGATAATCTATAGCCACACTGAAGAGTTGTAATACAACGAAACAGCTGTCTGTGGATGACACAATAATTGATGCTCCCCTATTCAGGGTTGAGCACTCTTTAAGTGAGGTAACTCGTTCATTGTAAGCTTATGCAATGCTCTTCCATAGCAATAGAGCATTCTGGTGGATATATAAGCTAAATAAAAATATTGCATAATTTCAACCTTACTGACTGTCCAGTTCCATGGAGCAGAGGGAGGATACAAGCCTCTGGGTCTGAAGTGAAGGTTTCAATCCTACCTTGTGGTACTGGATGGTAAAATGGATAGTCTATAGCCACACTGAAGAGTTGTGATACAACGAAACAGCTGTCTGTGGATGACGAAATAATATATATATATATACATAATACATAATATATATATATATACATAATACATATAATAATATATATATATATACATAATACATATGGCACAGATCAGGTTAGTAATATAGCATAATATAAAGCAATGTCTGATATGTGATGGATTTATTCCCATAGAGTGCTCAATACATTCAACTTTGTACTTTGAAAGTCATGTTGTTTTAGAGTAGAGCTGGAAATATATAATAGGATGTGGATTCACTACACAAACAATTCATGTTTCTGCCTCCTCTGAGTCTCATCAGGGGAATGAGGCCCAAAGAGGGCGGAAACATGGACTTGTTTGTGTAACGAATCCACATCCTATTATTTTTTTTTTTTATATATATATATATATATATATATATATATATATTATACTCTAATAATGAACAGTGCGATCGATTGCTTTGGTTCACTGGATGTAATACTGGACTCTTCCACTCGAGAGGGGCTGGTTGCTGAAAAAAATAATACTTCCTACCCACCGTTTCTAACTTTGCAGTATTCTCATTGAATGAATTTAGTATTTTTTTCAAGATATAATCCTAATACATCTGTGGATTTTCCCACTACGATTAACAACTAGATCATATGGAAAAAAGAAAAGATCAGAGTGGACATGGGTTCAATCCTCATTGGATATCCTCGTATAGATGGTCTGATGCCATGTTACTATACTTATATGATAAACAGTGAGATTGTTTTGGTTTGCAATCCATAACACTGGACTCTCTCACTCAGGGGTAAAAATTTTGTTGATTACCTCTTTCCAACCTTTTGAAACTATGGACTGTTCCGCTGAAACAAATTTGTAATAATATTTTCTAAAAAAATTATTTCATAGAAATTCAAACACATCCGTGAATTTTTTCACAAGTATTAATGAGCATATATATTCATATATACATATATATACATATAAATACACACACACACACAGACACACGCACACACATGTATATATATATATATATACATATATATATATATATATATATATATAAATACACACACATATATATCAAATAGTTAACCCCCCCCCATTCAGGGTTAAGCACTCTCTAAGTGAGGTATCTTGTTCATTGTGAACTTATACAATGCTCTTCCAACATGGAATAGAGTTCTCTGGCGAATGGGGAATATATATGTGTAAATAAATATATCGCTTAAATTCAACCTTACCAACCGTCCAGTTCCGTGGAGCAGAGGGAGGATACCAGCCTCTGGGTCTGAAGTTAAGGTTTTGATCCTACCTCTAGGTACTCATAGTCTATAGCCACACTGAAGAGTTGTAATACAATGAAACAGCTGTCAGTGGATGACACAATAATATATATATATATATATATATATATATATATATATATATGTATATATATAAATTCATATATATATATATATATAAATTCATATATATATATATATATAAATTCATATATATATATATATATATATATAAATTCATATATATATATATATATATATATATATGTATATACATATATATAGGACAGGTTTTAAATCAATATGCTCCCCCACACTAGGATAAGCTTCTCTATTCTTGTCAAATACATGCCACACCATAATGTAAGTTTTACAGAGAACAATAATGATTTTAATTTTCTTCAGAATTCTTAAAAAGTCAGTTGTGTTTGTTCATACTGTTTATATCTTGAAATATCATTACTGTACTTGAATTAAATAAGTTAATTTATTATAGAACAGTGCAAAAATTATTTCTCTGAAATTTTTAAGCACATATTTTCATAGCTTTCAATTCTATCATATAAAATCTATTTGCGTTTATATCTTTGAGATTCTATAGACCTCAGACAGTGAATCATGAAGCCCTGCAAAAATGTTTCCAGTTGGGCCTCGCAGCCCCTAAAGCTGGTCCTGTATGCATAATAATAACAGAAGAATAAAAATGTTTGCATATTGTCAAAGAGAGCATTTCTTTACATACCCTAATTGATTTTTATCAATACGAATATAGACACCTTGATTTATATACATCACTACTCATAAGTTAACGTTTAATTACTCATATACATAAATTAGCCTCACCCTTGAAAAATATATACATACACATTAACATGTATAGAGTACACACTAAAGCATTATACATATACAATAACCTTTATGAGTAAAGTATATGCAAATTATACATTGATGTATAGATAGAAAAGATTAAAAGACATCACACATGTGTAGACACACATACGAATACAAAAAAAGAAAGTTCAACCCACCAGGGCTGAACCTAAACAGTGGAAACAATAAAAAAAGTGAAATGTCATGACTAAATGACATGTTTGAGAATTTATCAATGTAATAAAAATATTTATTTCAATTTGTATATGGGGGTGTACGTTCTTATAATCCATCAAAAATGGCACATGGTGGGCAGAGATTTTTTTTAGATGCTTCAACTTGAAGGATAAAACAAGTCCGGGTGATTTTCAACAGTTACATCATGTTTTAAGAGGTTCAATTTTTTTATAAAAATTTAATGCTGAACTAGACCTTTATTTTGTGTTGAGTCGTATTTTGTGTTAAGTCAGAATGACATTGAAATGAAACATTCTGACTCCATTTGAGAATTTGATGATATCAGTGGATTTTCTATTCTGATAACACTTTCTTCAGGAAGTTTTTTTACCTGACCTCATATTCTGATGAAACTTTCTTTTGGAATTTAATTTCTTCATCTCACTTCATATTCTGATCACCCTTTTTGTTGAAAGTTGGGGTTGAAGAAAACTTTTTCATTTTTTATAGGTAAAAAATGAGGGGAACATTTTTTTCCATTTTAGGGATCAAAATGGAGGAGAAACTTTCTCTTATTTTTCAGGGGTCAAAAGTGAGGGGAACATATTTTTTCATACTTTTAGGGGTCAAAAGTATGGGGAAAATTTTTTTTTATATTTTGCTGGGGTCAAAAGTAAAGGCAACATTTTTTTTCCCTTTTTGGAGCTAAAAGTGAATCTAAAAATCTTTTCCTTTTTTCAGGGTTAAGAGTCAAGTTAAACTTATAGGAAAATTACTAATTATAGCGTATTTTCGATTATTTATATTTTTGCATATAACTATATTATTTTTACTATTATTATTATTATTAATTTTCTGCTCTTATTTATCATTATATAAATATTTGTTGCTTTATATCACAACATTAACTCAGATCGGATTCCCTTAGGCCATGAATAAATGAATTGTCTGCATGGATTGAATAAAGAAGTTTCTGGTGAGAATTGAACTTGCAATCATCTATGCTGGAAGGTGGTTTGGTTAATGCCCGACCACTCTTATAAATTTAATTACTAGTATTGAACAACCAGTTAATAACAAATTGGTGCAGAAAAGATCAGGATAGGGGATGAGTTTAAAGGTTTTATTAGGGCCTGCACTTACCACTAGTTCCTGTAGCACAGTGGTAAGAACAGTTGGGTGTTAACTGAGCCACTCCCAAAATTTTCTTTAGCCAACTGTTTTCTTTCTCTAAACCAGAAAAGAAATACAAGTTATTCGATGGTATTACTATTTTAAACTGTATCTTAATTGAAAATGTGACATGTATATAACTTTTGACAGCATCAAATTTTTTTTACATCATACATCTTATTCAACAAAAAACTAAGAAACACCCTTTTTTTCCCTGTATCATACAGCAACCACGACTTAGAATAAATAAATAAAGTTTAAAATTCAATCTTTTTAATTGCACCATCGATGAACGCAATGAATATTTAAACGTAAAATATTTTTTCTCCACATCAAATTGCAAATGATACTCAGTATAAAAAAGAAAATTGTTAACCATCTTTTTTACATGCGAATTGGAAAGAGATTGAAAAACAATAATTCTAGAAAACCTAAAATCAATGTTTTACCAACTCACATTAAAAAGGGTAATCCTTGCAAATCAGGCACTAATAAGACTTGTCTCCCTTTATGGCTAAAAGTGGCAAGAGTTTTTCATTTTTTTTCATTTCCAGCTAACTTTATCGCTAAAAATATGAAGCACATTTAGTACGTTGCATTTAGTTTCTTCTACAGCACATTAGCTAATTATGATTATTATTGAGGTTAACAAATTGAACTTCAAGAAAACCCTTTGACATAAAGGACTTCAATTCATTGCTTTCAGCCATAGTTAGTTATTTATTGGTAAAACTCTCTTCAAAATGGCCACGATTTGAAATTTTTTTCCATTTCAAGCTTTATGGCTAAAAATGCCATATATGCTCATTTAAAGCCAACTTATCAAATGAACTAACTACACCCAAAGATTCTGGAAGAAATTATTTTATCAAAATTGTATGTTTACTCTAATAAAACTCGTTTTTTTTTTTTATTAAACTGGCCAGATTTTTGGCCATCATGGTCTTGAGAAAAGTCAGCCGGGTCTCGCCGAAAAATGGCTTCAGCAACCCTGCTTTGACGCTTTTTTTGTTTTGTGCTACTTTGTTTTACGTCGTTTGTTGTTTAATCTATGATGAAAAAATTAACTACCAAGTATTTCCGTCCTGTCATCTGAAGCTGGAATGATTTTCAATAAAAAACCCTTGATTTTTTTTTCAAAGGTTTGGAACACTGATATTTCATTTTCCACCGAGATGACCTAGATTTTGTGTTGCCAAATCAAAAAAAGATTTTCGCGCTGATTTGACTGCTGAAAAGTGTTAAATTATTTTTCAAAGTAATCTCCTCCATAAAAAAAAGGCGAAACCCAACAAGACGCTTAAAATGGTAGAAAAAAAATGCCCCAAACATTCAAGCACGCCTGCGCTGATTTTGCCGTTTTTCGTAGTGCCATAACAAGACACGCGCTATATATAGCGCAAAAAGCCCTTAATTATCAACCCTGATATAGACAATTGAAGCCAAGTAAGAACAAAAAGAGAAGCTTATTAAAGATTGCTAAATACGAAGTTTTAAAAAAAATCCATCTTGAAAGCAGTACAATTGGTTGGTTACAACTTGAAATGAGCTGTTTTGTTTGTTGTTTAAACAATCAATTCACAAAGGAATAATTCTGATACTTTTCTTAATCATTCGTCGTAAATTTCAAGTAACTTGAAAGTTGAAATAAACGCACGTGCGCGTTGTTATTGCTCATGTTATTAGAACGAAATTATTTCTTTGTTTACTTCTAATAAACTTCATACGTCCGTCATTTTTTTTTTTAATAGTCTTCCTTTCTTTCCCTTTACTACTTTTCTGTTTCTCAAAAAAACATAAACAATAATGTGAATAACTCATCGAAAATATTTCTTTATTGAATAACAAATAATTTCATAGAAAATGCGTAGGTTGATACAGGGGGACAATTGCCACAAATGTTTTCCACTTGGCTGTTGGAAAATAAGTGCGGAGTAATAACAGAATTCAAAAACAATAGCCTAAACTCTCAACAATGGATAATGGAGGAGAATTAACAATAATATTCTGAAAATAAAGAAAAAAAAAATTGAGACTAAACTAAAGGGAGGGCATTTTAGTCATGGACCAAGGGAAGTAACTCTAGCATTTTTTGTTTTATTTTTTAGAAACTAGCACTCTATGCCCTAATTTCGTTTTCACATTTTTTCAACTGCGTTTGTATCGTAGTTTTCAAGAACGGCAGAAATTACTTATCAAGACCAGATTCTAATATGTCAACGGTGTTTGAAAGGAATTCGGTGATCTATATAGTTAGTGCTTTAAGAAGGATAGCAGATTTCTTTCTTTGTTAGGAACGCTGTTTATCTTAATAAGAGAGAGGATAATAAGAGAGAGAAAGTGTTGATGAAGATAAAAAAAATACAGTATAGAGAGTGGGCAAAGGAAGAGGGAAAAAAATTTTCCTCTATGTCTCACTGAATCATATCTCTTTTCACAAAAATCAATTCTCAAAATAGAAATAGGAAGTACAAGAAAGAAAGCAGACAATACTGTTTATAACTAATGTATATGCTTCATATACATATTTATCATTTTTTCATTTTCCAATGAATTATGTTGGGTTCTGGACAATATTTTCCATTTTATTTTCAATGTAATAATCATTTAAATTTGAAAAATCAATTAAAACAAATAGTTTTATTGCAGAAACAAATATTGACAAATATTGCCGACTGTTGTCAAAAACTTTATAAATAACAACACAGGTTTGGAACAGAGTCATTTTGTTTTCTTGTTTTGTCCAGAGAGTCTGTTTTATTGGTCTCTTTTTCAAGGGGTTCAAAGTGAAAAACAGTATCAAACAGAAAATTTAAACGTTAACCAGAGAAAGAGACTGTCAAAAAAGACTCTTTTTCCTCACAGACATTATATTTTACTCTTGAAGAAGCCTATACAATGAATTGGCCAAACAGATGAGAAAAAAAGATTAGATTGTCAGAATAAAAATTGGAACGTTAATGACTTTTCTCAGAGTTGAAGACAATTTTGATGTGCTAGCCATCCAAGGTACCTGGTCTTTGAAAACTTAACTCATTTACAAAACAAAACAGAACGTTTTTCAAACTCATAGAACAAAACAGAACATTTTTCAGATGAAAGTTATAGAATGAGGATAAATTTTTCGAATGAAATGCCAATGAGAAAAAGACAAAAAGTGTATTGTAAATCTATGTATAATACATAGATTTTTTTTATCAATGTCCAAAGAAACTTGCTTGTTATAGCCTCAACATTTTGGTCATTGTACCATTCAACCTTTTTTTGGTGTCTGTCATAGATAATAACCTTCTGAAAATTTCAAACCAAACCCTTATCTATGGAAGTAAATAGTTCACATTCTGCTGTCCATGCTATAGGATATTATCCTGTATCAGTAGAGTCTTCCTATATAATTCACCTTTCCCAGAGGGTTACCAACTATAAGAGACATCTGAAAGAAGCCAAAAAAGTGCAATGGCCAAAACAAGATGAGGATTCTTGTCTGAGTAAATAAGTGTAGAATTATTATTATTCACTTATTTAGTCAGAGATACTCTGAGAAATTCAGACAAAATTTATTGTATTAGAGAAGTCGGTCAAAAGTTTTCATCTCAATGTAAATCCCTTATTCATTTCACTTCTTTTGTTTCATTGAAATAATTTGGTTCACTCTTGGAGCTAGCAACTCCATCCTGTAAAACCTACTTGCTACTGAAACCTGCAGAAGCATCATCCCAGGATAAGCCTCAGTGATCCTCCAAAGTGAGAGCCTGGAGTTATAAAATCTCACTTATTTTATCTTTTGCAATTGCCCTTGGTAGCAAATGTCTTGGGGGGAAAATGTCCTTCATAAGCCAGCTGACAATGTCTCAAGATAGGTACTGGACTGGGGATGAGATAAGTTGGGAGACCAATGGTAAGGATCAGTTGAGAGTGAGGTAAAGGCCAGCTGACTGACGTTGGCTTAGCCAGTTTTGCCAATTCATCATATCTCCTCCTAAGTCTCCTCCTTTGCATTGGGTAATCTATTTTTTTTCAGACGTCTTTTATGATGGGAGTCTCTCAGATGCTATTGATATCAATTCTTGGTTGGCTAATTGGTTCAACTGAAGTCATACTCACTAATTGTTCTTCCTGTCAATAATTTGTACTTCATCTCATAAGGGCATGAGCCGACCCGGCTCCCTTCCACGACGATTGAAGGAAGCGATACATACTTTCTTCCATCAGAGCTGACTAAGTATTTATTTCAATAGCATCAGGGAGCCTCTTATCATAAAAAACATCTTTTAAAAAAAGCAAAACAAATCACCCAATGCAAGGGAGGAAACTCAGAAGTATCCCAATAACACAACCCAGATATACAAAAAAACAGATATGACGTGTCCAGTCCAATTGAGCATGCATTCTAAGAGGTGATTCCACATTTTAGACCAAAGAACCTCTGACGAAGGCTGGAGGGTACATGGCTGAAACGTAAAAAAATAAACACATAGACGAGGAAAATAATCTGGTCGTATTATACATAATGATTGGTAAAACCTAATAAAATTCAGACTAGAATTGAACAAAATTAATTTTAAAAATTCACCATGAAACCAATAAATAAAAGATATAAAGAATAATATGAAAGAGATCTCATTTTTTTTGTTTTTTGTTAATCATTCATTGGGATTATTTCGTTTTTAATTTATAAAAAAAAATTATCTGTTAATTAGAAAAAAATGAATTGTGCTTTGTCAGACCGACCTGCATCTGAGCCTGATACAAGATAGATCAACATGACACACGAGTTGACCGCAAAATTTCTAGGTTTTGTTCCCTACCATCGTAAATAGCATGGTTTCCAGATCTAGGGTCACGACTCAAACGAGGGCCACACGAATGCTCCAGAGGGAAAACAACTTTCGATTCTGAGCTTAGGAGATAAATTTTTGATCCAGAATTTTTTCCAATTATTCTTCACACGAATGGCACATAGATTTAATACAATAAAATTAACCATTATACAACCCTTGGGTATTTTTTCATCCCGTGTCGCCTTTTCGTTAAAAGAGCGTTGAATTACCTCCTTTTAAAATCATTGAACACATCATTTGGAGACTGTCAACTCGACCTATAAGACGTGTCACCCTTACTACGCAAACCAAGGTCAACCCTTTTAGAAGAAATTTATTTAAATCCTCTGAAGCAACTAAGTAGACTCGCAAATTTTCAAGGTGAGTTTGTTTTCAAATGTCCAACTGATGAGTTTTCAATAATTTTCAATAATTGTACTTTAAAATTTCTCAAGTTTATTTTTCCTTGTTTCAAATTTGGTCGTACTTGAGGCAGTGCTAACAGTGTAGCTGCTCAGGGCCCCAAGATTTTTAGCCCCCCCCCAATGTCTTGAAAATATTGTTGGTAAAATCGTGACATCAATGGGACAAACTAAGTCTTTCACGAATTTGTATTGAGTCAGTTTTATTACGAAATTTTAATTTTAGTGACATCATTCACAAATTAAGTATGCACTTGCGAAAGCAAGAGGAGTTCGCATTTGACCAATTAATATCATTGTGTTCCAATTCGTTTGGAGATTTATTATGATACATACAAATACTAATGATCGATAAAGGACTTGAATTAAACATCATAATTTTGCGAATATTTTATTTTTACTCTAATTAAATTTGATACCTAATAGAGCACCCCAAGTACAAAAAGGTGATCTTTGTCGGGTGAAGATTCGTAAAATCGAATCTGATCTTCTTGGGAAACATTCTTTATCGTTTTTTGAGAAGAAGTGACATTTTTTAGAGTAAGCAAGTGGAGAAATTAAGGCCAGAATCATTCAATTGTTGTTCATCAGGAAAATCGATTTCGTTAATTTGGATCTTACGAATCTTGACCATACTGGTTTAACGGCTCCAAAATACGGTTGCATAAGACTGGCTTGAAAATGGCATATATTGGCTTGAATTTCAATTTCTAGCTAACTTTATGTCTGATTTTTTAAAAATTACTCCTAATACTTACAAAATGTAATAAAATATACTTTTGGGGGTCGATGTATGACTTTTTAGATTGTATGACACTTTTTGATATACACGCTCTTATCAGAAAATTGAAAATCTAGCCATTTTCAAAACCAGTTTTATTCAACCATATATTTTACATTTTCAATTCCAATTCCAGGAAGGTAACTGAATGAAAAAATCTAGCGACTTTCAAAGCCAGTCATATGCTGCCGTATTGTGGACCTGTCAAACCAAAGCTTACTATATAAAAATAGAAGGGCTTCCGAGGAAACTTCAGCACTGGGTCCCATTAATGTTGAATTCGGCCCGGGGTACATTGACGGGGCGTAAAGTCATCATTTTTGCATAAACGGTAAAAAATTGATAAATTTGACTTATTATGGAGTTATTTTTAGTTGTTTTCACACACATCTCTGTAAGAAAAAGTTAGTCTGTCCCTAATTAACCGACATCAAATATTCTTTTTTTTTTTTTTATCAATTATCCGGATGAAAAGATATCCGCAGTTTCCCTTTCTGTGGTACTTTATTGTCATCGAAGTACAATCATTTATCCTTTTCTTTTTAAATCAATTCTCGTGGTAGATACAAAATTACGTCATCAGCGTTTACAGGCATGGGATTATAGATTCAATTTTTTTTCTGTAGATGTGTCCAGACGCATTTCTTTAAGAACGTCTGTAGGTACGTAGGTTCGTCCCCGATATGTTTGGAATCAATTTAGTTTGTCAGGCTTCAGTCACGCTTGTTTTGTTTTTGTTTTATTTTAATTCAGACTCTTTAGTGTCAAATCAAAGACAAGAGAAATAACCTATTCATTGATCACCCATTTTTCCAACTTTTTAATTGATCAATCCCACCATGGCATGCTGTCAAAAGATGTTGGTCACATGACAGTTTCTACTTGGTGACTAACCAGACCTGTCCTGTATTTTAGTTAGTTCGGACTTGTTCCCTCATTTTTTAGTCATTTCCTTTCATCAGACCTTTTTTGATCACCCTGGATGAATTGTCTCCCAGGGCGTGGGATGAGAGTTCAAGACATGTTGAAACCTGATTCTTTATTTCTGATTTTGTTTTGTTCACCTTAGCGGTCAGAGACTGTGTTGACCCAAAATTCACTTGAATAAAATGTAATGTGTACAATTCTTTTAAATTTGAATTTCTTTGTGCAACGCTTTTCAATATGAATACAGATACCACACTCTGATCCTAGGTTGAGTGCACAGAACTCGGATCCCACGCTGTGCCAATTCATTCATAAATAATCTCGTCATTTTTTCTTTCGGGTACCGTGCCAGAGATTTGATAAAGTGCGACAATAATGGAAGAAAACTTTTAATTGAATAATAATGTCAGTAAAGTTATTCTTGGTTTCCGACATAGATAGAAAAACAGTAAATAGTTTCCAATAAATATTCTCACTTAGTGTAGGGGGGAGATGAACCAGACGTAACTTGGGCCTCACTGTTGGTGGTAGGGACTGAGCCTTAACCCCCCCCCCCACACACACACACAAATGGTTGATTATGTATGGTATATGTATATTTCATCACTACACACCTGGATACTAGTTTTAAAAAATTATATACACTGAAGACTCGTTTGCTTTGACTTGAAACTGAACATACCGCGATCTGTATTGTTTGTTACCATTGAGCCGAAATAGATACAGCGCTGTGAAATGATTACAGAAATGGTTTTGTCTTATTCATTTCCTTTCCACAGTTGGCGTTAACCTGATTGAGTAGGGGTCTTTTTATTTTTGAATTAGGCTTTTATTTTGGGAGCCAAATTCTACGTTTTGAAAAATGAGGTCCATGCGCAATGCGCATTATAAAAAATGCCACGATATAACAGGTCTACAGTGTAGTTTAAATCTAGTTCATTTACCACGATCTCCGACGATCACTTAAAGTCAATTTGATTTCTACTAATCATTAATAAATTGCTGTGTAGTCTTATTATTGCATGTATTAATTGCTATATGGTATCAGTATTGAATGTATTAATTGGTATATAATATCATTATTGAATGCATTAATAGCAATATAATATCATTATTGAATGTATTAATTGGTATATAATATCATTATTGAATGTATTAATAGCTATATAATATCATTATTGAATGCATTAATAGCAATATAATATCATTATTGAATGTATTAATTGGTATATAATATCATTATTGAATGTATTAATTGGTATATAATATCATTATTGAATGTATTAATAGCTATATAATATCATTATTGAATGTATTAATTGGTATATAATATCATTATTGAATGTATTAATTGGTATATAATATCATTATTGAATGTATTAATAGCTATATAATATCATTATTGAATGTATTAATTGGTATATAATATCATTATTGAATGTATTAATAGCTATATAATATCATTATTGAATGTATTAATTGGTATATAATATCATTATTGAGTCTTTATGTAGCCTGATAAATGAGCTGCCGTGATTGTATATATGTTTCAACACTTCAACATATACTGGATCTACACCTTGCCGACTGATGGCCTCCATGACCTTAGGGATTTCTACTGAGTCGAACGCACTCGGACCCCTTCCAGCTCCAGAAAGGAGTAAGACAAGGTGATACCAGCTCACGTAAACTCTTCACAGCCTGCCTCGAGATGATCTTCAGAAGGCTAGACTGGGAGAGTAAAGGAATTAAAATAGACGGCGAGTATCTGAGCAACCTCAGATTCGCAGACGATATAGCCCTTTTCGCAGAGAACCTACACGACCTCCAACTAATGATAGATGAACTAAATGAGGAGAGCAAGAAAGTCGGCCTACACATGAACTTCAGCAAGACGAAGATCATGTGCAACAACCACATTGGAGATAAGAACACTAAGATCGAAATCGAGGACACAGAACTCGAGAAAGTAGACCACTACATCTACCTGGGGCAACGAATCTCCATGAGACCCTCAAAAGAAGAAGAAATCAAGCTAAGAATCACACTAGGATGGCAAGCCTTTGGCAGAGCTAGCTCAACCTTCAAAAATAATAAGATCCCATTAATCCTAAAGAGAAGGGTGTATAACCAATGCATCCTCCCAATAGTCACTTATGGAGCTGAAACATGGAACTTAACCAAGAAACAGACCCGTAAGCTGAGAACCATGCAACGTGCACATGAAAGAATAATGCTGGGCCTCACATGGAGAGACCACAAAACAGCACAACACATCCGGGAAAAGACAAGAGTTAGAGACATCATAGAATCCATAAAAAAATCTCAGGTGGCGGTGGGCTGGCCATGTTGCAAGAATGGCTGACAATCGATGGACATCACGACTCACAACATGGATTCCCCGAGACCATATGCGCAACCGAGGCCGGCAAAATATTAGATGGAGAGATGAACTAGACAAGTTCAGGAAGTACTGGCTCCGTGACGCCCATGATAGAGAAGTGTGGCAAATCCTGGGGAAGGTCTATGTCCAACGACGGACGCTGAAAGACTGATGATGATGATGATGATTATTGAATGTATTAATTGCTATATAGTATTATTATTGAATGTATTAATTGCTACATAGTATTATTATTATTACATGTATTAACTCATTTTCTTTCTATTATCTGGATTTTATTTTCGTTTTCATTTTCAGATGTCACCCACTGAAACAGTTTTGGCTCAATATGAAAATGTGTCACGTGGACAACAGATACTCTATGGTCACATCATTAGAAAAATCGCTGCAAAAATTTCAAATATGACAGAAATAAACGAATGGGCCTCGATGGAGAATAAAAAAAATGGTTTTCCACCTGTAACGTATGCTACTGTAAGGAAATGTTGTGATATTTTGAAGAAAAGGAGGATTAACAGCTATAATATTGGAGAATTTGAACAGAAATGTCAGATAGTGGCCCATGAGGTTACTAAAGTGCCATCCACCAGTATAATGTCTTCCACAAGTACAATGCATTCTAGTAGTTGTACACCTTACTACAATACTAGACTATCCTCGAGGACTATGTCTTCAACATTGGAGTGCCGATACTACAATTTGGCCAATAATGTTGGCCAAAAAAAGAAAATAATCAGAAGATTGAAACGCAATGCTTCATCTAATAAAATTAAAAATAATATTACTGCTACTGCTGGTGCAAATGAAAGCAACTGAAATTAAGATGAAAGAAATACTAATAAAAAAGATGGTTGACAATGCTTAATCTAATAAAAATTCAAGATAATCTTACTTGTAGTTCTGCTATAAAGTCTCAAGTTGGAAAATTATTTTAAGGCTGACATTTGTTACAGAAGTATCATTTATTTAGTGCTCAAGTCCTGTTTTTCGGCAAATTTGGACTTATTTTCTCTTCTTTGTTGTTTTTTTTTTATCAGACCATTTTGACCAATGCTTGGGACTAAACAAAATACTGTTAGTCCTTGATTTATGTTTTCTTTTTTTTCTTTTTGTTATATTGTTGGTGAAAAAAAAACCAAACCAAATATAAAATGAAAATCAGTGAAGTGTATGACAATCATATAAATGCATACAAAACAATAAAACTTGATGATTTTTTCATTTCAATATGTCTTTGAGTTTTATTACTCCTTTCCCATTTTGGGGTCTCACCGTTCAGCTTATATATAGTAGTTTTGCTTCAAGTAGTTTCATTTGGAGTTGTATGAACTGCCAAAAAAGGTCATTTCCCAGCAGAATGTTCTGTGGTTTGTCTTGATCATGAATAAAATTCTGTGTTTTGGAGGACAAGAAGCAGAGTACTCGGTCATTTAGTGAATGAGGACTAAGGAGTTTATAGTATGACTGATGGATATGTATGATTTAATTCTGTCAAGGTTGATCATAAACATAACAGCTTTTTTTTACTACCTCTGGGGCAGGTTAGGTAGTTATTGGAGTGTGGTTTGCCCAAGAACTCACCTGCTATATTCTCCACCAACAATTGATGGATATATATGTATGTATGTATGTGTGTGTGTGTGTATATATATATGTATATATATAAAACTTTTAATTCATATGTATATATGCATATTCTCCATCAACAATTGATGGATATATATATATATATATATATATATAAAAAACTTTTAATTCATATGTATATATGCATCTATAACTTGTAATCTGTATGCATATGTATATAAATATAGCAAAATGTGTTTCCATACATATTTTTTTGTGTGTGGGTGTAGCACTTTCCAATGAGTGCACAGAAAGTACACTACATGAAGTGTGAGGGAGTGACACTTAGATTTGAGGTAGAGCATTTAAATATTCCGATTCTAGGCAAGATGGCAGGTGAATTAGCATTTTGTCCTGTGAGGTTTGCATTCATGATCTTCAACACCATTTATGCTCAAATTCTAAATCAAATTGATTAAAATGGGAAAAAATCTATAACTGAAATTTCCTGAAGTCCTATTGATGAAAAGTACTGTCTTTGATTTTTTAAAAATTTAATATTGAAATTAAATGTAAAGTGAAAATTTCATTTTTTCATTTTAATAAATCAGCATATGATTAAATTTAATTTTTTTGCTCTGTGAAATGAAAATTTTGAGACAATAGATTTACTGATTTAAAATTAAAACCACAAATAAATCTAGCAGAATAGCCAGTCAGTAGGACAGGAATTTGTTTACTATCAATAATATATTAAAAATTGTATAATACATCAGGGAAAAATTATTTACAGGATCTTCATATGCTAACTTGACTAAAATAGTATTTTTCCTTTTGGTTCAAAGACTTATCTCCCTTTATCCTCGAGTCATTGTTATAGGACAGAAGATAATTTCCTTCACTGAAATCACTGCAGTTAATAATCAAAGATGTTTTTTGTAATTTGATTGAATGAAATAATCTTTGATTCTAAGATAAGGTAACACAATCTTCCTTACCCCACCGGCAAAGTATCAGAACAAATGTAAATGTCAGTCCCCCCTATATTTAATGCCCTAGAGCAGTGATTTGGAAACTTTGAAACTCAAAGATGCTATAAAGAAAATATTCTGGCGGACCCCTATTTTCAACATTTAGTTTTTAGATTTATTTATGAATAGGTCTGTACGAAAATCATGTTCTCCAATGGATGAAGTTGTTTCTCTGCCATAAGATTTGCAATTTTCAGGTTCAGATGGAACACTGTCCTTGACTCCTATACACTGTCGGACCCTTAGAAGTTTTAAAATTACTGCTCTAGAGAAGTAATCTGAATGAAGATAGATATCAAATTCAAAAGTGATAGTTACTTGATCTCTACCTGAAAGGGTCTGAGTATAAAGCTGCTTTGCCTTGGAACATCTTAAATTATTGAAAACCTTTTTCTTTTGCTTGTTTCGATTTTAAGTTTTTTGCTAAGCTACTGTAAAGGGGGTAACTAGTGTAGATCAAACTCATTACACGATCAACAGTCTGCACAACTAGTTTGTCAACCATTACGCCATGACTAATATAAACCAATCTTTACTCATCTGTACGAAGAGAAGAAATTCGGGATTTATTGTGCAAAACAAAATGGAGTTAATTACTCAGTAAAAACTGTCACATGACCAACATCTTTTAGCAGTATGCTGTGTGTTGGGGGTGATGATTAAAAAAATGTTCAAAAAGTCGAATATTGAATAAGTTACTTCTCTTGCCTTTTGTTAAGCTGTGAACAGTGCGAGAGACTTGATTCAAAAAAAAAAAAGTGCGAATACTACCAGAGACAAATTAAAGTACCGATTTAGCATAAACTGTCATTGCAAATTGAAACATTCCATATATACATTCCACAACACTATAAGTAGGAGTTCAATTGTCAAAAAAATTCTTTGAATACGGTGTAAATGTTTAAATTTCCAACCCTCTAGCTCCATTGGAGTGGTATATGTGATACATAGCCTGCCAGACTAAGTTAGAAACTGAAGAAAGCTATGTTGGAGGTTACTTCCTTCTGAATTGGTGTTCATGAAAGTACAACTCTATGTTTCCAGAGTGTTGATTTTATGAACATCCTATTTTATTCAGTGTATTAGCCTCAGATTTTGAGTTTCTAATAGCAGCTTTGCCATTTTTTAATTTTTTATTTAGAATTGTGGCCTTTTATATGATGACCCATCAGAACTTTCCTTAGACAATTTTATGAACCCACAGGTCATTTACAAAGAAATATGGAGGTACTATCCAAAGAGTGGGAGAAATAGATCATCAAAAGAAAAAAAAAGGACTTACCCCAACCATTTCCTTCATCTTAGTCCCTTGTCTGCTGTTTGCACACGGGCTACAAGGTAGCGGCAAAAATCAGTACTATATTTGTTCCATGTGCTGTTCAAATTCACCAAACTTTTGGGTAGTGTCTTGTACAGCAATTTTTGATACCACGTGCCAAAAAATAAGAAAATTTTGATAGACGATCAGTTTTTGTTAGACCCATGAACTAGTAGTAGATTGATTGTCAGGTTGAATATTTCCTCTTTATGGCATTTCTCAGGGAAATGGGACTCACTTGGCAGTACCCATATCCTTTTCAAATAACATGCAACAGATTGTACTAAGCTACATGGATAATCCCTGATCTGACCTGTTATAAGAAATGCAACTAGTTTGCCTTTGAACAGATTATGTGCTGTTAGTTCAAATAGCATCTACATACCTATAGACATGATTCAGTGATAGCTAACCTTTTCAGCACCCTATGTTAATCTTCATTTTTTTTCCAATAAATCATTTATCGGAGTGTCACTTACAAGTGTACTCATATTTTAGTTTTAAGTAAAATTCTTATAGATAAGCGGTGTACTTTTCTAATATATTTATAAAACTAGGAGTTTATTGAAATATAACTTGAAATTTCAAGATGAATTTATAAAACTAGGATTATAAAATGAAATTGAAAAAGGTTTTTCTCCTAAGTCCATTGTATGTCACGTAAAAGCCTACGGTGTGTCACTGCTGACACGTGTCATAGGTCTGCCATCACTGTTTTGGAGTAAAGTTCTGTACTTTCCATTATATAATAATCATTTATTAAGTGCAGCTTGATGTTTGGTGCAAGGTCACATGTATGGGTCACCCACTGAAGATTAAACTCAGTACTCAGCAATGAAGATGTACAAAACCATTATACCATGATAAGGCACCCAAGACCAGAATATAAACATATTTATGATTTAGCAAGGTATATTAAGGAGATATCGATTGGTGGTGTGATTATATCTGTGTATCTGGTGCTGCTAGAAATTATTTGTCTTGGTTGGTATATAAATGACCACTATTTTTCTATGCCTGGAGAAAAATGTTAGCTTCTTTTCTTGAATTATGTTCCTGATGAAGGCTGAAGAATGGATCTGCCGGAATGTCAAAATGGGAAGAGGAGATATAATAGTCTGGACAAGAGTTGGAATCACCAAAGTGGGCCAGCATTTTTATCACATGGTTGAACATTTAATTTAAAAAGCTTCAATAAAAGATTTCAAAAGATTTTATTTTTATTAAACACCTTTGTAATAAAGGTAATTTTTTTTCTTTATCAATTTTTTAATTCATGACAAATGGAAAATTTCATGAAGTTTAATTTTATTAAATTTGACTAGTTTTTACCTTCAGCTTGATTTTTGTTGTTTTAATACAACTTTTAATTTTGGCCATCGTTTCTATGGCAATGAAGAACAGCATGATCGGAGACTTACTCTTTATTTTTGATTACGATGAGGAGGAGGGTAAAAACTAGTCAAATTTGATAAAAAAAAATAATGGGTTACAATACTTCATTCAATAATAAAAATGGTCGATATCTGTTTTTCAAAAATAGGTTGACTTGCCGAATTAATCTTTATCTTACTGTTAATAATTATTCATTCTTTTAACCTTGCCATTTATAAAACAGTCCCTTGCACACACCAATATCTTTATGTATGACTTTTTTCAATACTGTATTTCTGGAGTGACATTCTACTGTAAATGAAGCTACCAGCAAAGTTACATTTGAAATTTATCTGATTTTTTTTTCTTCTGGTTAGTAAAGCAAATTATAAATAAACAAGAAACATTAATTGTCATTCAGTTTCTGTAACAATTGCACGTATCACCAGGTATTTATATTCAACTAACAATATCTACCATATATGCTGGAACATAAGATGAATGATTTACAAGGGTGTTAGGAGGACTTCTAGCTATAGCAACTTATTCAAGCCCTATAACTCTCCATATCAAACTTAGTCCTAAGACCAGCACATTGGGCACAATGTACTATGCCTAGTTTTTTCTCATAATTGAATGAGTGTCTACTTGCAAATGCAGTAATTATACAATTTTTCTTTTATCTCAGTGAATGATATGCAAAAGAAACTGAAAAATATATATTAGAATTGGATTGCAGAATTAAACGAGTTATCTCCCTTGTTTAACTTCCTATACAGATTTCTCAACTCCAAGCTAGACATATCATTCATTTTTTTGTGACGAATTCATGATGCACAGTTTGTTCCTTCGTACTTTCTCTTATTATAATGAGAAAGTCTTATCAAGTAATTTAATAATGGAACGGCATAGTATAAAGTAATCACTGAAATAACTTTTCTCAAAATATTGAAAAACAACCAGTATCCAGACAAGAAAAAAAGTTATTGGTAGGTAAACGTGCTGTGGAGTTGTGGTCACGATACTAGTCCATAGTGGGCCATTACTACTGCAGTGAGTTCAAGCCTGGCCGGGTATTCCACTCTGGCAGCCTTGTGCCAGGCTAAGCCAAACTCAGAAAATACCCAGTGGCCTGCCTCATGGTTGAGATCTGTCTATACAATGAACAGTTTGGCCTTTTCTGTTTGTTTCTGTCCGTAACAATGGACTTTTCCACTTTAATGTTACAAATTTGCTTACAGAGATATCCTCTACGCATCATTTAGAACAATGAACCCTTCTAGAGCTCAGTAGGTTTTTTTTTAATCCAAATCATCATAGAGAAATTAAAATATATTGACTAGTTATTTTATAAATTGATATCTCAATTTTATTAGCTTTTCATCGCATTGTTCTGACATTAATGAACAGAGCAGATCAGACATAAAGAATAGTGATTGTCGTAAAATAATTGTCTGAATAGTTGCAATGAAAAGCAACAAAAATTAAGTGTAAGAAATACTTGTCAAAAATCAATAATGGTTGACAAATGCTTCATCTAATAAAAAATGAATCAATACAATATTACTATAACTAACAATACTAATGTACATAAGAACAATAGCTCAGGTAGCTAAATTGGTATAGCATCCGAAACAGAGTCTCATCTAGAGCTTATTCCTTATGTTTGATCCACACTGTTTACAGACTCTGTTGAATGATGGTCCAAGTAGTTGTGATCCAAAGTATTTTGTGTTCAAATTAGGCAGCAGCAGAAATTAGTCCCATTTCATTATTGTTTGCTTTGACCTCAATTTCTTTCTTCTAACAACTTAATATCTTCAGATTATGACCCCAAATAAAGTTAATCTATCATCACTGATAGCATATAAGACCCACAACCACAAAAAAAAAAAAAAAAAAATGTCTCATAAGGTAAACGTAACCTTCGTTGTCCAGATCCACATTGGCTAGAACTTGATACATAAAAAAAAACTAGGTGATAAATAATAGTAATTTAGAGAAATGCATTTTTTTTTCCTTGCAGAAATAAGGGAAGTTCTATGCTTAAATTTACAGACAGCCATACAATCCCGATTCTGCTTCAAAGGATTGGTAGAAATTTATGGCCAGCTCAGCCTTTATAACTGCTGATTGTTAACATCCTGTAGTCCAACCACAGGTCAGCCTTATAGTCGGAATACCCTCATAAAGAGGTGGCAGACCCCCCCATGGCAAGCTCAAATCTGCCAGAAGGACACTCATGTGAAATATACAACCCTGGAATCTTGCTCCTATCCATGCCAACTCAGTGGATCATAGGGTATTAACCCTTGGTTTAAAGGGTGTGATTGTCTCTGGGCAAGCTGGTTTCACCTTAAAAATCCATTGCTCATGTTGGAGGGAAAATCCACACAGGCCCCGCAATCTATAGTCCAACTGCAGTGGAAATCTTTTCCAACAATCTTCGCTTGCAAAGCCAAGCCATTCATTTGCCATCAAATACAGCAGAGACAGTAGACGTATTTTTTCTAAACAATAACTAATGAATCATTAAAAAAACAATAATCAAATGTTACTATAAAATGAAAGGCCTTTTCCTTTCTAAACACTTTGATACACATTATTGATAAATAACACACAATTACCTCCCTTTATCCATAAAAAATAATTCTAAAAATTGTATATTATGAAAAGCAATTTTTTTCAAGAAAAAGAACCAATTTTTATTGATTGATCAAATGTACTTGGAGGGTATTTAGAATACTTGCTAAGGTATTCTTAAATTGGAAGAGGAAATAAAAACAATAATTCAACTCTTACAATGCCATTAATGAACTTTTATAGATAATGTATTTTCTTGAGAAATTTCATTGAATTTATGAATTTAATCTTAATATCCTGTTAGAGACTTTTTAAACATAAATATATGGATCATAAAACAAATTAGAAAAAAAAAAACATGTAAAAGAATTTGGTCTTAAATCAATAATTACTATTCATATCTAAGTTTTTTCTTATACCCCCCCCCCCAGCCTTGATTAGTACGTAGGTTTCCTGTAATCTATGTCTGACACAGAGGAGGAAAAAATGGATATTGCTATAGAGGTGCCGTCTTGTGTCATGTGTGTATAAAGATTTCTGGTTTAGACAAGAGAAGTTTTGTGTAGGGGGGTCGTAGGATCACTTCAGATATTACATTTTTTTGACAAGGAATCCTCACATACTGTAGTTGATGGCACCCCTATCTTGCCTTTTTAACGGAATGCTGAGAAAAAATATTTTAATGTATTTATGGGTAAGCATTTGATGTTGAAATATATATATTTCAGTATCACAAGAAACAAACAAAAAAACTTGGATGATACATACAGATAAGAAAGCAGAAAAAATACTGAGAGATATTTTTTTTGAGGAAAATTGGTCTTACATGCCATAGATTTAAATAAAAATTGAAATCTCATTTGGTTTGGAATTGCTCAAAAGAAAGTGGGAGGCACTTGGATTCCCGGGGAAGTATTTCTTAATGGGAGGAACTCTGGTCATGGAATGAACGTATAATGGGAAGTAGGATGGTAAAAAAAGTACAAGATATCAATTCAAAATGGAGGAGGAATAGGGGAGAACCCAAGATTGTGCGGGGAGGAATGTGACCTAGGGCTGACAACCACTACTTTGGTGGAAGACATTAAACTTGATTTTTAAATTTCGAAAAACAAATGCCATGGTATTTCAGATGCCTAAAAGAAATATTGACTTACTGTAACTCTGTCAAAGCATATTTAAGATTAAATGTGTAAATATGGAGAATCATATTTTGGATAGGATACAGTAACATTCAAAATCAAATAGTTCCAGAATTTTTTTTTCTTTTTAAAATGATATAACTTTTATTATTGGTCAGCAATGGAAAGAGGTTCTATAATCAAGTCAAGAATGGCTAATGGCCTGTTTAAAATAAAGTGGGGGACACCCTGTGATGATTTGAACTCTCCACAATACTAACAGTTTTGGAGATTAGCTTGAAACCACTTGTAATTAACAGTAGATCTCTTCAATGAATGGAAGAAAAAAAAAAAAAGGTGTAACTTTTCTGTGAATTGACTAGAAAAAAAATTTATATTTTGGTAGTTTCATATTTATGAATAGATTTCACAAAACTATAATTTTAAAACACACTTACATCTTATTTCCTTTGTCTTCAAAATTTTTGCCATCCTGCAGAAGCTTTAGTGTACTGACGAAGCTACTATTTGAAATTTGAGAAATTTATTCACAAATATGAAACTACCAAAGTACAACTCAAAATCACATTTCATGGAATCATTGCCTGAGAAGACCAGTAAGCAAAAACAGAAAAAAAATTCAAATCAATCCAAAGGGAGATAATTTTGTCCAAATTATTTCCCTTGATATTGGTATTCAAATTTTTTTATATGAATTCAAGAATTATCAATACATAGTGAGTCACTCTTTCATAAGTCAGGGGCACTAAGTGGGCTTTCAAACAACTACTCAATAGTGAAGTGTCAATCAATTGTATTATTCATGTATTCTGTTATGGCTTGGTGAATGAAGATTCTACTGGGGACTGCAGATCTGCCACAGGACCACCAGTGGCCAGTGAGGCCCACATGAGGGACAAGGTTTTCCACAGCAGCTGCAGGAGAAGGTCTGGTGACTGAAGGAAGTTTAACAGTACTACCTTCTCTCTTCAGCTTGATTCAGAAAAGGAGAGCTTGTGATGCCATGGCATACTCCAATTCCCATTTGCTGTAATCGATACCATGAAACATAAAAATACAGGGTAGGCAAAAAGACACTCTCCATTGGAATTCCTTGCTAGTGAAAAAAGATCACAGATAAACAAAAGTTAAATATAATTTCAGATAGGGAGTTAATTGCCCCCATGTGTATGCGTGTGCAAATGAATATCATTACCTTAAAATTTGTTGGTAATTAGGAGATAATAATTATACATCCACTCTCAGCGAGCCTCTTCTGGGAGATCAGAGGACATTACAATCTCAAATGCTTGCCAGACATATGCCAAAAACATCAAATTATCTACAAAAACAGTTTTAAGGGCTTCGTAGAAGTCTGAACTGGTAAACGAGTTATTTTTAAATTGACTGAAGTTCGGGATGCAGAACTAAAACAACTGCATTGTAATTTAATAGAGGCAAGTACAAAACAAGTTGAAAAAATGCATTAATAAATTTAAGAAATCTCATTTGAAATAATTTACAGTAGCATAACCCCCCCCCCCCAGGAATAACAAGATATTTTTTTTTTTAAATCCATCCAATGCATTTTCAAAATAATTATGCACGGCTCTATTTGGACAAATGTCCTTATCTTGATTATTTTAGTCACAAACTTTCAGCCATTGTACTCTTCTTCAGGTGTATCCTATAGTTGGCAACTCATATCAGTTAATATCTGGTATGGACAATGGAATGAGAACAATCTACACCCATGGATTGAATAAAGGGTTCAATTTGAAATTTTCAGAAGGTCACTAACTACTACAGAAATCCAAAGAAGGCTGGAGGGTACAACAGGCAAAACATTGTAACTGAAACAACCTAGAGGATACTAGTCTGAGTAAATCAGTGTGTAATAATTCATCTCAGAAATCGAGGCATTTAAAACAGTTTGAATGTATTGAAAAGGTAAAAATAATCTTCAGGTAATGTGTTTAAAAATGTTTCCTATAATCTAAAATGATTTTACTAACTACTCTTGATGTAGATATAAGTTATATAAGGTTAAA
This sequence comes from Thysanoteuthis rhombus, assembly GCA_963457665.1. NCBI lineage: Eukaryota > Metazoa > Mollusca > Cephalopoda > Oegopsida > Thysanoteuthidae > Thysanoteuthis > Thysanoteuthis major. The sequence goes on along the minus strand of OY735238.1, from coordinate 16,741,207 downwards.
CTCATGGAGTAGCCAGAAAGAAATAAACTCACCATCAATGACTTGTAAGATCAGTATACTAACACTCAGAGGTAGATATTCCTGATGTATAGTCTTAGATATTTTACAACAGCCAAAACCTAAAGTATAAAATTTTTTAAAGTTGTTTTACATGTGAGATGGTGCACATGATAAGTGCCCAATGAACATTTTTGAAAAGTTGATATTTTCCATCTACACATTCATTTTTTAAAAAAGATTTTGAAGCTTGAATACTCTGCTCGATGATTCATAGAGAGTTCAAGCTTCAAAATTGAATAAAACTGAGGTTTGCAGCTCTGAAAATATCAACTTTTCTAAAAAATGGATCATTGGCTGTGTTCACTCATTTATTGCACATGGTTTGCTCAGAATAATTACCATATCTTTGTCCCTTGTTTTTTTTCCACAAAATTCAGACGCGTACGCCAGAGTTTTGAATGAAAAAACAAATAAGGATGAAGAAATTAGTTTGAACAAACCACATACAATTTTTTCATATTTGTTCTGTGAAGAAAGGCTTTCTGCGACATTAAATTTGAACATAGGTGGTAAAAAAGGAAAAAGCTATTTGTCATTCATGAGAACACACCAGCCAAGTAAAGCACTGCTAGGTTTTGAAAATGTATTTGTTTAGAAGTCATGAAAAAAAAAAAGAAAACGGCTTTAAATAGAAATTTGCGAGTCTTTCCGGTTTAACGTCTATCTGCAACTGGACCTTTTTCTGGATAATCAAATTGAAGGAAAAACAGCAAAGATGATTTAATGTTTTTGTTTTCAGTATCAAATGGATTATTTCAGTGCAATATGCAAAAAGGAAATAGGTTTGGAAAAATGTTTATACAGGAGTTATCTCCCTTGGTCTCTTTTAGTTCCTCAGCATCAAACAGCTGAAGTGATGGTAAAAGGTGAGAACTTGAAAAAATCATATAAAGCAGAAAAATAAAGAGATTTAAGGTGGGAAGTTAGATGCTGTTTTATTTAAAACCTTTGTATTTAGGAGCATCATCCTGCCAAATACAAGGTGTCTGTAAAGTCTATATTCATTTTTTGTTTAAACTTTAATTTATATTTCCTTCTATTTCCAGACTGAATACAGAAGTGTGTTTGTGTGTCCCGAGCAACCTGACCATCAAACACCATTCAAAAGCCTGAATGAACTTCTTGTTGCTTATTAGAATTCCCTCAATTGTCAGATATTCCTGAAAAATCTGACTTCACATCAATTAATTTTCTTATTTCGACTGTTTTTATTGTTTAATTCTGTCATTTTTCCATTTGAATGTGGATATTATACCTACAGTCTCACATATGATAGGTGCTGTCTGGCACTTGCTACCCCTGGGCGATAGTCGTGTGTGTGGCAGTAGTAATCAAGACAATTGAAGGAAATAAATGCAAAGAAATTAGAGGTGCATTTAAAGTTTACAGAGAGATATACCTTTGGATCCCACATCATGCATAGACAAAATGCAAACTAGTGAACAAATTTAACTCTTAATTTCATACAAAAATAGAATGTTCATTTCAAAAGAAATAACTTGATTGAATTATCTCCCTTTGACTATTTAGCGAAATGATTTTTACAGAACAATATTTCTTACGCCATTCATTGAGGAGTCCCTCAGTAAATTACAAGCAGTTGATAAATTTGAACTAACAGGTTCAGTACATGCTGAGACAGAAATCGGATGACCGTATACATCAGAGGGTAACGTGAATTCCCTTCGTCAAATTGTAATTGAGGATCTATGCACGTTCATGTGTTTGTCCCAAATGCAGCTGAATGGCTTGAATCATGTAAGGGTAGTGTTGGGTGTAAGGTTGAGGCCCATTCTTGATCATGTAATGAATTCAGTCACTCTATATCTTTACAATTGAATATATGATCTTCGTGTTTCACCAAAACAGATTGAGACTTTATGGACATCTTGTACTTCCAGATACTGTGACCAATTATCAGAATTCAAGCCCTGAATTTAGGGAAAGGACTATGTGGATGAATAATACACCTACTTCAAAACCCAAGTCTTTTTAAAGCTTATAATAGAAAGAAAATCTATAAAACTATTATTTTGAACTACTGACCACATAACCTGTATCTATTGATTAAATCCAGTGGAGAAACTCAAGAGATTCTTAGACACATCTTTGTGATTTGCACACCCCTTATATTCAGTGTTTAGCTCCCTTGTTAATCATCTGACTACAATTGAATAAATGTGTATGCTTAGATGAGTATGCACTGTGATTACTTGACAACTGGCCATTGTATGATTTTGACATTCGCCAGACATATCAGTCAGCACACACGGCCGTGCAATGTGGAATTTGAAGTTTTTTTTAGATTGTCAATGTTGTAGTGAACAACCTGTCTATATATTTACTTAAATTTGAATTATTACCCTTGGATAGTTAAGATATTTTGTGAAGGGGGCACTATTAAAAGAAGTAGGATGCTATATTGGTTTTTCCTTACGTGATGTATAAACAAATGAAGCCACGTGTGGTTTTTAGTGAAAAAGTGGGTTTCATCAATTGCTGATTCAGTAAGAAGTCATCTATCTGTAAAGTGAGTCTTTATTAATTCTGATGGGCACTGAAATCTGAAGCACCACAATTACTTGACAACTGGCCATTGTACTAGGTGAAAAATCACCAGATATATCAGTCAGTAGACAAGGCTGTGCATTGTTAAATTGGAAGTTATTGTTTTTTTGATCAGCAGCCTAATTTTAAAAAAAAATTAAAGATAATTTATAGAAACTAAAGATCAATTATCTCCCTTGACTTCTGCTCTTTAGAAGCCTGTAAATACAAAATATCTAAATTAGCAACACTGAAAGCAAGTAAATAAAACACTTTGAGGCCATAGTTTTGTATATGGTTGGAAAATGCTCGACACAATTATTGAGTCCAGCCCCTCCCAAAAATGCACCTTTGAGAAAAAGACACTGCTCTTGTAGTAAAATCTAATTATAAGTAAACTCAAAATTCAATAAAGAAAGATTTTACAAAACAATTTGCTCTGAATTTAAGATTTAACTTTTTCTATTTACATATATTTAGCCAAAAAGAAAAAAAAAAAACATTTGTAGGTATGAACAATATGGATGCAATTTCTCCATAAATTTAAAAATTTGGCAAAAATCAACATCTTTGATTTTAATAAAATGTTCAATACTTATTTAGTAAAGGACAATTAAAAAAAAAAAAAAAAAAAAAAAAAAAATACATTGCAGCTTTCATTGATTTTTACGCATTCAAATAATAAATTGGGGAGGGGGCATAATTTTTATGGATTACACTCAGTTCCTGAGCACTTGAAAAAAAAAAAAAAAAAAAAAAAAAACATCTCAAGGGATTTATCTGTTAAAAGTGTAAAAATCAATGTAAAAATAAAATAAACCTTCAAAATAATAAAGGAGGGGTTGGGAATCATGAAGAAAAAAAAGAAAAATTTCTGATATACTTGGAATGAAAAATTTGTCCTTCAATAAATATGGCATTCCTATCGTTCATACTTACTATGAGTAACAAGGGAGATAACCACTAATTATGAGTAATACACAGGTAGTGAAAAAGTACTGATTCTTGCAAAACATGAAATTTCGAAATCAAAATTACTGAACAATAATTTCACAAAATCCACTTTTCTGTTTAAAAATCAAATATGCAAGTGTTTTTTTTTCTTTTTTTTTTCTTCAAGATTGAAATTATTTTACTCTGTTCAAATGCTAGAAGCATCATTTCCTTGGAAAGTCAACCTTGTTATAGTTAGTAAATCTTTATTACTAATGACTTTATGTAAGGTGTAACTAAAACTACTGCTGATAATTTGATGTTTCCTCAATCTTTTCTGGCTTTAAATTTGTGGTAAAATGAATGGGAATTAAGGTATAACCAGAAACAGTTTTGATCTCTCATTAGGATAAAAGCCAAATTTAGGGCTTTTACACACACACACAATATATATATATTATATATATATATATTATATATATACACACACACACACACATCTGTTTCTAGTTGTAGGCCACATTTTGTAATTTTGTAACTAGGAAGCTGAAATTTGGCATTTTCTGAGGCAAGGGTGATAGGCTATGTGACTTCTTCTTCCTAAGAGTGGATCAAAACTTTTTTTTTTCTTTTCGCTTGATTCATGATTAGTTTTTAATAAATCGATTTGTTTATTTTCTGAATTGCTTGGATACAACAATTCCGACTGAATCAACATTCCCGACATAGATTGTCAGCATCTTTTAAAAGTAATTGATACAAAATATAGTGAACTTATGTGATCATATATTAGATAATTATGAACTTGAGCAAGATCAGTTAACTCTGCTAGTTTGTTATCATTTGAGGAGGAGGAGTTAAAAGCAGACCAACTGGAATCAAAAGCAGACAAAAACAATTTGAGAAAACCTAAATATTTTGTATTTGTTAGTTAAAAAATATCAACTTGAATAATATCTCTTTCCTTTATATCAGATCAAGCATTTTTAATCAATACTATTTATTTTGGACCAGTATTTTCTTTCATCTTTTTCTCTTTTCATTGACACTTGGGGCCATCAATGGGTTTTGAGATTAGATTTCATTTTTTGCCAACTGTAAGGTTCTCAGTGTTGAGTCAGTTAGTGTAGCTGGTACGTTTAACAAAGCTTCACTGACTGAGAACTTGTCTTTTATTTCAGATCTGCTCTGTTGACTCAGTCGGGTCATCAATCTACGGCAGTCATCATCATCATCATCATCAGTCTTTTAGCGTCCGTCGTTGGACATAGACCTTCCCCAGGATTTGCCACTGTGATAAAAAGCAACATTATTATTATCAAACGGCAACAAAAAAAAAAAAAAATTACCATTATGAATTATTATTATTATCATTATCATCATCATGAATGTTCATGACATGGAGAAATTGGTACACTAAACGAAAAATAGTTCTTCAATGATACAGACCAGACCACAAGAGCTGATAGTGAAAATAGTGGGGACAGGGGATATCAAGTTAAAATCAGCCCTGGCGTATGTGTGTGACTTTCAGAGTGGGACATGAAAAATAAATCTAAAAATTGACACCTTCAAAATCAAGGTTTTTTTGCTGACATGTGTAGTCCAAGAATAGAAGAATGGCGATTCAATTAACATTGCTGGAATGCTATCACAGCAGCATGTGGAGGACAAAATGGAGACAAGGCGCATATTCTTACAGGTCGGGAGGGGTGTTATGTAATTAATGTCTTTGGCTGCTCATCAAAAACGTCAATGTTCTTCAGTGTTGAATGTGCTAAATCATAAAATAACATAGGTTTAATTTAAGACATCCAAATTTTGCAAATTCCTACTGTGCGTGTGTATTGATGGGACAAAACTAAAATTTACCCCGCCCTTACTTATAATGAACTGATCTTATGATCTGAATAAAATAAATCTTAGTTTATCTTTGTACTGCCCATGCAACTGTAAATATTAGAATATGCAGAAAAAAAAAAAAAAAAAAGAAAAGAAAAAAAAAGGGGAGGTATCTTCGAGTACCTATACTGCAGTATACATCAATCACATAGTCAAGTATGCAAAAGCAAATGTACATTTAGGAAATTTTTGAGAAAAAAGCATTCTGTATTTAATGGCATGTGGCTCCCTTTATTTCAGATGGGAATATTAAAATAAAAATTTTTTTTAAAATTAAAAAAAAAAAAAAACCCCACATTTCCCTGAATTTTTATTTATCATCCAGCTGTGTTCAACTCCTCGAATTCTTGCCAAAATGAGGCTGGATAACGAACGTTACGTTTAACTTTTGAGCCTTTTTCAAAGAAGGGGTTACATATGCTGTCAAATAAGGTAGTTTACAGCTTCCATGGTGACCTACAATCCTGACCCCACAACATTTTACAGCACCCAGCATACAATGAGCTGTTCTTCCAACCATGTGCGCTTAAAAAACATATTTCAAAGAATAAAGTATAATCTTGAAAAATCAGAAAACAAAACAACACATTGGCAAATTTTTCTTTTTGAATTCTTTAAATCAGTTCAAGAAATTCCCTCTGTTCTGATGGAAAAAAAAAAAAAATCTCATATTCATATCTCCACTTTTGTTTTTCTTATAAGCAGAGCAGTAGAGTTTTTTTTTTTTAATATATATAATTTGAAAAAAAAAAAAAAATTATAATGATAATCAGTATTTATAATAAAACAAAGATAGCCACAGTATTTGTTTTCTGTGCACCAACCAACAAACCTGAATAAATCTGAAAGTTCCATAAAGTCTTAATTTTTAAATTTTTTTTTTCATTTGTGTGTGTGTGTGTGTGTTCCCAGATGATGATAGGTAAATAGCAACATTGACTGCCTCCACCGAGCTCTGCCAGCCTGACGACCACTTCAACCACACTGGTAACTCATATCTTCAGACAAAAACAAGTGAACCACTCCAGGGCAAAAATATTCTGAGCAGGATTGCCACATTTGGATAGAAGGGGAGATAATCAGAGCTTTATCTCAGTGTCTTATCCAACACAGGCATTGGAATGGAGTTGAATTTGGAAATTGAGTGAGTCTGGAGGCAGAGGTTCAATTCCAATAACTGTGTTGGGCAAGTCTCTTAGATAAAGCTCGGATTATCTCCCCATCTGATCAAATCAGGCACCCCTATTTCCCAGGTCATCTTTTAAGGAAATGACCCAACACTCCATGGCAAGAATTCATTTCACACTAGAAATAATGTTTCTGAATATGTTTTAAAAAACTTTTTAAACTCAAGGATTTGCTCAATTCCTATAAACTATATAACTACCAACTGAAATTTAGATTCTTGACATGCCCCATGTGACCAGAGTCACATTTTAAGCTATATTAAAGGTTCCATACAAAGGTGCAGAATGGTGTAACAGTTACCGGCACAAAATGGGGGGGGGGGAGAAAAAGGAATCAGCAAACCTAGTTTAGCCAAGGCTGTTTGCATTCAATTTGGACTAATACCCCTGGGAAAGGCATGTATCCACTTTTCCCTCTAGCTATGGATAAAGAGTTGGAGCCTTATAACCCTGTAAGGCATTCAAAGTATAGGGAGATTACTCCGATGGATAAAACCTAAAGCTCAGCAATTGCCATAGCTGGTTCCAAACCCAAAGAAAGATGGGGGTTGGGCTTGGGTCAAGCAACTCCAGAGTAGTTGCGGCCCTATGCTTCACAAGAAGACTACAGGAATAAACAAAAACAAAAACAAAAATCACAAGAAAAGGCATGTCATAACTTGGAAGTAAAAATTTTGAATAAAACAAGCATTGTCGAAAATGCTTTAAATGTGGAACTAAAATACCATCCTTGGGTACCATGGATTTTACAAGACTAGATTTACTGCAGTAAGTCATGGTAACAGTGATCTTTTCAAGAATTAAACACTTGTTTAGATTTTAGATAAGCTATTTTTAAAAAAAGATTATATTCCAAACTGCTATAGATGGAACATGAATTTTTTTTTCCACATTTACATGGAGGTGAGCAGTTAAAATCTGCTAACTTGACTGTTCAGCTAAGTGTTGTCAGATTTGACCTAAAGGGGAGATAATCCGGGCTTTATCTCAGAGACTTACCCAATGCAGGCATTGGAATAGTGTCAATTTTGGAATCTTTTGTGAGCCTGGAGGCAGAGGTTCTATACCAGCCTCTCGAGACGAGGAACCTTTTCCGCCAGACTTGCTTGATTTCCAAATCAAGCACTATTCGAAATACCTGCAATCAGTAAATCTCTCGAGATTTAGCACGGATTATCTCCCCTTCTGGCCAAATTAGGCTACTGTGGTTCAGCTTCTATAGTCAGGAGATTGGAGAAGATGTAGTGAATGCGTTTCTTTGGCCAATTCAGAATAATAACGAAAAAAAAAAAAAAAAAAAAAAAAAAGAGCCGGGTTAAAAATAAAGAGAGAGGACATTAAAATAAGTAGTTACGATGATAGCGACGACAGCATCGACCATTGTGAAGATGAAGATGACAAGGTGGAATCAGATGAGGGATTTGCTTGTTGCCAGGTGTGAAAAGAGGAGAGATTGAAAAAAACAAACAAAAAACGAAAAGGATAGGGAGGAAGAGCTGACCAGTCATGTGATGATTTCTTTTTTTTATCTTTTTCCTTTTTTGAATCAAAATGGTGACAAAGCAAATGTAATAGGAATTCTTTTGGGATAACTTGACTCGTCCAATGATTGATATCCATTCTTAGAAGATAAACAACACTCATTACTTTATCTGTGCCTTTTTGTGTGTGTGGACATGCATGTTAGTGAGCGCCTCTCTATGCATGTGTATTTGCGTGCGCGTGTGTGAACATATATGTATTTGCACGCGTGTGTGAGCATGTATGTACTTGCATGCACGCGTGAGCATGTATGTATTTGTGTGCACGTGTGTGTGAGCATGTATGTATTTGTGTGCACGTGTGTGTGAGCATGTATGTATTTGCGTGCACGTGTGTGTGAGCATGTATGTATTTGCGTGCACGTGTGTGTGAGCATGTATGTATTTGCGTGCACGTGTGTGTGAGCATGTATGTATTTGCGTGCACGTGTGTGTGAGCATGTATGTATTTGCGTGCACGTGTGTGTGAGCATGTATGTATTTGCGTGCGCGTGTGTGTGAGCATGTATGTATTTGCACATGAGTGTTCAGATGCATCAGATATGGAAAAAGTAGATTAATTTTAAGATAAACCTTAATTCAATCTCTTATTTCAAGTTCAATAAAACTATATTTCATATTCAGGATATAATAAAGATTTTTTTTTGCTTTCTTCTTTCAACTTAGGCAAAAACGGAAATATTTGACAAAAATTGATTTTTTATACAAAAGATAACTTTCTCAGGTATATTCAGATGCTTAAAACACAAACAAACACAGCAATAAAGTAGCTGGAGGTGGTGTTCGTTTACATTCAGTGCAGTGGAAACAATCTATAAGTCCCAACAATTTCTATTTCATTTTATGGTTTGTTTTCTTTTCCTCTCTTTGTCTGCCATTTTTTTGGTTGAAGAAATTATTTTGCATATGGCCCAAACCACAGCATACAATCCTTCGAAAGGATTCATTGTGGAAAGGTTACTGGCATGGGCAGGCAACGTGTGGTCGTGGAGATGTCCATTGGCGCCGTTTGGACTAGTCTAGCTAGTCTTCAATTTTGTTTTATTCTCTCTCCATAATCCAACAACCCTTGGTAGTGGTGAAGTCTTGAGAGACAACAGGCTACAGAACCCAGAGAGGATTTTTAGGGATTGGTGGGGTTTTGGGGGTGGGTAGAGATCAGGATGTTATAGTTCGATCTGTGTTTTCCTCAGGGTCAGCCCTACGTTCTTGGATTGGTTCCCGACACATGGGACACCGTTCAAGTTGGAGTGCACATGTTTCACAGAATCCCCTGAAAACAATAAAATAGATTCATGAGCATTAAAATGAAAAAATATATAGATATGTCAAGATAAGGAAGGTATTATCATTATAATATGAGAACAGCCATGATGGGATGTTTTCCATCCCCAATCTTTTTCCCGACAGCACATCAAAGAAAATAATTTATACAATGTGAGTGACTAGAGAGAAACTTAAAATAATTTAAAATAATGCTTGGATGTTATCACTCCGAATTTTGAAAAAGTGCCATGTTTCCTGGCATTGAAGACACTCCAGCCTGATAGTTGTACCAAGATCTTGACTTGTGAGATTTAAAGAAAAAACATGAAATTAAGGTCTCGGCACTTTCACCTACTTCATTATAAAATTTATGAGTGAAAAATTTCAAGGAATCAGTCTTACTTCAGTTACTTTATCTTCCCTTAAGTTCATTTGCGGAGAGTGTAAATATAGGAAATATTGATATCCATCATCTAAATAATTAGTAGTCTGTTGGCTCATCTGTAGTGGTATGAATTTTTGTGGTTATGCATATTTTTTATTATTTATAATACTTTTGTTTATTTATTATTTGACAGCTGTGACGATAACAACCAAGATAAGAGCAGAAACAGAATAGCCCGATTCCAATCCAGCAGCAAATAGAAAAGAATAAAAAAATGATTGTTATTCAATGACGAATAGAAAGTTTACTTATTTAATGTCTTACAGAAAACCAATATGAAAAAGTTTGTTTCAGTGAAAGGAAAAGAAATGTGCTTTATTTGAATTGAAATGCTATGAACCAAAATTTTCCAAATTTTTTGCATTGGTGACACTTTTTGAAAAAAATTTCGTTTTGCAACATATCACTTGACTTATTAGCCAAACCAAATATACAATGTCATACCAGTGCTTTGACAGACTCAGGAAATGTATCTTTTGAAAGATATGCAAGATTATACTTTAATTTGTGATACACCTAGGTGACACACTAGAACGTTGAAATAAACACTTTGGAAATCCCTGTCATAAACAAATCAAATTCAAGTTGAAACAGGTTTTATAACTATCATCATTTTAGGTCTTATCTATTTAGCCTTCCTCTTGTTTGGAAATATAAGATTCCCCTCTTAACTGTAAGTAGAACATTCACATAAAAACTTTTTGTAAGCCAAATTGACATAAAGCGAAAAAGCATATGGGAAAATTTTTGGAGCGGCCCAAGACCAAAAAATTGTGATGATGGTATGTTAGGCAGAGTTGTTGGAGGTTACAATGGTGGGCAGTACTGGAGACTAGATTGTAGAAGCAAGAGGAAGATGGTGTGTGGTGTTTCTAAAAGGCATGCCGCAAAACAAATTCTGCACGCTATTTTTGCTTTCCCTATTTTCTGTAAAAGCAAATTTTCAAAAAGTAAGGGAAACCTGTATATGTAATTTCCTTAGAAGTTAACCAATATGAAAATTGTACTATTTCATTCTATGATTATAATTAATTAGAAAGAAAAAATTTCTTAAATGGCTCAAGCTAGAAAAAAAAAATGTTGGCACTTGATTCCAGAAGAAGGCGGGAGTTGCCATTTGGTATTTTTCAAGACCCAAATTGAGTAGATTTGGTACTCAAGGAAAATTTACAAAAGACAACAATCCCTGACACATAAATGATATTATACAACATATATGAAAAACAGATGAAAAATATGTGCTTTAATCCAGTTTTTCTGAAAGTTTAGTCTGATGATGGCTCTTGAGTTATTTGATAAACAGTAAACCCACACTGGCTTTAACTAACTTGTGGATCCATCCAAACTGACTTTTGGTTTACAAAACAAAGCCTTATAAATGCAGCTTACACATGGACCACAATGAACAATCAAATTTACTGAACAAAGTTCGATAAATCTGAGAACCAATCAGCGAAAACTGATGGGATACATTGGCGTGTAGGAATTCTGGCACCTGCTTGTGTAGTCACAGCATAGTCTCCTTGGATACTTGTTTGCATCAACATGTTTTTTGTTCTTTGTTACTGCATTGTGTTTTTTGATGCATTTCTGACATAGTACACCTACTCCTTTAGGGATGCATGAAGCATATATTGTCTCTGAAGACAAGGCTGGAGGTTGGCGAGGAAGAGGAGCCTGGGAAGAGCTATGTTGAGCTCATGGAAAAGATGACGATCTACAACATTCTGAAAGAGAAAGACAAGATCAGGGAGAGAAGCTGGAGTCGAGACCTAACAATGCAGAATTATTCAAGTTGACCCTGGATAAAGCTGTCTTTCAGTGGTACATGCAACAGTGAACTGAGGGAGTGCCATCCTGAGGCTTGGATATTCAGCATGCTGTAGAGAGGCTGACTGCTCGTTTTGGCCACGAGAATTTCAAGTGCAGTGATGGCTGGCTGCAATATATTAGGAGACAACATGACATTGTAAACAAAGCCATAACTGAAGATATGTTGAATACTGGCACTGAAGCTGTGAATCCTTTCACAGATGAACTGAAGCTCGTTAAAAACGAGCTGCACCATTATCAAATCTACAATGCTGACAAGACAGCCTTTGGATTTATGGGAAGGTCAAGAATAGAACAAGGGACAACCAAACTGCCTTTGGATTTACCGAACAATGATCGTTCAACTTCAACAACCACCACCTCCCACCAATTAGTTCATTATAATGAGGGCTTACTGTATTTTAGTACTGAAGCTATCTAATTTGGTCCCAAGATCTTACTATGTAGGTCATAAGTGGTAAAAGGCACCGAGCAGCCCTGGGAGAGGAAACGAAAGAGAGACTTACTTGTGCCCACATGGCCACAAGACCACACTGGCCTGTTTATCACAGCATAATGTACAAGATCCCTCAGGTAGAGACTCCTTCTGTAATAAGGCCATCTTCATATGCCTGGAAAATAAACAGAAAAATAAGACAAAATATTCATATGGAAAAAGGTGAATTATCAAGATTTTTCACTGGATAAAAAATTGACGCTTAATATCTTAATTGCTACCTCGGATAGTGCAACATATAGGACTACAAAATGAGTAAGTCCGTTGTTTGGTGCCATGAGGCAGAAATAGAGTCTAGCGTGATGTCAAAGATGTTTATATTGTCTTGAATAAAACTGTGGACTTTATGAGAATGCATGTCAGAGGCAATACGCTACATGTCACAAGATGCACATGTTCATTGTGTGGAAGAAAATGTGTTATACTATATAAATTTTTTAGCATCACATTAGGTGGGGTTTAAAACCTGCATATTCTTCCCATAGAGCAAACCTAAATAAAAAAGTTGTTACTTTATAAATCAGAAGACATTACAAAGTAAAACTGATGCTGACCCCATATAAAAAATTTTTAAATCCATTTTTTCTTTTCTTTACTATTTCTAATAGTGAGGAGGATTATAAATACAGTCATGTTTGATTTCAATCTAGACTTCAGGTTTTAAAGCTCGTAGGAAGGGAATATACCCCTCAGGCATTAACATATATATAACATAGGGACCTCACAAGTTGAAAGGGGGGGGGGCATCCGCTTTAAGTTTTTATACGTTAGCTATGCACAATACTTATCCAAGCATAAGGTATGTTTCTGTACGTAAAAAGCAGGATTATATGTTACTTTCATTATCTTCATATTGTTTGGGAAGATTTTGCAGACAATTGAACTCACTGTTGTAGATGTTAACTAAACGTTTCAGAAAAGTCATTCTATGGCTTTCTTCAGCTGTACAATCTGAATGTGAAATTTTTCTCTCCAATAGTTGCAATGCATATAAAATAGGATTTGGGTGCTTTTCTTTCCTCGTTCAGCCTGGATTTTCATACTTTGTCTCCGTTGAATCATATAGTTGAATTCTGGAGCTATCTGACATACACTCAGAAGCAGTCGAGTGCAGAATCCAACTTTTTATGGATTCTGCTACTTGACCCATCTGAAAACTATACTTACTTTATGGGCATTGTTTGAATGTGTACAAAGAGATTCCAAAGAGGAAAATAAAAACTTTCATTTGCCTGTTAACCGATAGCAGAGAGAGCAAATGAGTCTCCTCACACATACACACATCAATACATTCGTGCATTTGAACTGAAAGATGGTCAAATTTACATACCTAGGCAGGATGACCTTTTCGTCTGATGAAAGGTGACCGTAATCGTTGAATTTCTTAAATGGTGTCTTAGGAGGATACCTAAAGGGCTTGGCACCAAAATTAAATTCACATTGTTGATATGACATGAAACTGGCAGCAGCAAAGAAGCCAGATCTGCAAAAGAATTAGAATATGGATTTATTCTTTGGGGTCCTTTATTTGGGTCTCATTTTTTTTAAATGACAGTACCTGTTACATCCCCACCTCCTAAAATTCTTGACTAAGATTTTCTGAGAAAAACATTTTTAAAAAGTAAAAAAGAAAAGTCAATATATGTGGGACTTCAAGACCAATGGTTTACAAAGATATTTGAAGGATTACTGCTCACAGTGACTAATCCAAGCCCCGTGTGTTCAGAGATTTGATAGTCATAATACCAGCTCACTTGACACAATGTGATATTTGCATAGTTCTTTTTTTGGTTTGGGAGGAAAAAAAAAAAAAAAAAAAAAAAAAATTACTTTTTTGTAATATTGCCATATACTTAGTATTAAAAAAAAAAAAGAAAAAAAAAGAAAGATAAATAAATAAATTACTGTTTTACAACATTGCCATATACTTAGTATAAAAAAAAAAGAATCTAGTTTCACTTACTTTGCATGTGTGAAGAGTTCTTTATTTAGAGGAAGGCTATTTCCATTCAATAAGAAAACCAATTGCTGCTTATCGACATCTAATAATAAACCAAGGACATCACCTACAAAACAATAAATAAAGTCATTACTTTAAAAAAGAAAAAAAAAGAAAAAAAATTATGATTACTTTTTACTTTCATTTTATTAGTCGCTTTTTATTGCAAATTTGCTCAGACTGATTACCCTTTGGTAGTGAGAAAACAGTATTGATCTAAAAAATAAATGAGCAAACCTTAGGTGAGAATTGAACCCACATTCCTTATGGAGGGTGCACGGTTGACATCTGCCTGCTTCACCAATTGAGCTACTAAAGCTCAACCAGATGGCAAATATCTTGATAATACCTTTAAAATCATCCTTCATGTTTGTTTTATATTTTGGTAGTTTCAATTTTCTTGATACGTTTTTATTTAAAACAAAAAGAAAAAAAGCCATTTACAATGCTTCATCTAATAAAAATAAAATGAAAATGTAACAGAGAAAGTCTCAAAAATTAAGATCAGCAATTACTGAAGAGGCAAACCCAGACTGAGACAAGGTTTCTGTTTTCATTCGAGGACATAGTGCAACATTTTTGTAAAATGCAATTTTTAGAAAACATCTTCAGTTTTGTAGGTATTTAGGCATGTATACACATGCACAAACCACACCAATGGAGTTCAACAGTTGAAAATCTGAACATTTACCTATGCCTAGAAAAACGTTTTTAGTAATTTCCCCCCTAAAATAAGCACCAACTGAGAGAAGTACCTTATTCATTGATCACTGCCAATATGGCATGCTACCAAAAGATGTTGATCACATGACGGTTTCTATTGTGTGACTAATGAAGCCTTTCTTTCCCCTCTTTTATTTGGTATAAAGTAAGTCACTTGGTTGACTAATCAACATGATGATGGTCTAATGATACCAGTTCTTTGTTCTTGAATCAATTTAATCACAAAAAGATTCAAGTGGTTTACTAATATAAACGTAAAGTGCTAAAAGCAAATCTTGATCTGATCCTAATCCTGTGCTATCTTCTATACAGTGAATAGTCATCAAATAATCAATAGGCTACCATATGCATAGTTGACGATATATATAACAGAAGTTCAAGTTTTGTGCTACACTGTGATTCTTTTTCTAGTCGAAGACTTTTTCTCCACATTTCCACTGGGCCAAAAGAAAAGACAGAGAAATCCACTCATTGTGATCATTTAGGGACAGAGTCTTTATGTTAACAATAACCAGCTGATAAGATTAAGCAGAAGATATAAGAACTGGAACGATTTACATTCATTGTTATGTTATTAAATTCATTCTTATGAATAATATTACATTTTAAAGAAAATTATTCAAAATTTTTAATTCATTTTAATCTTTCTCAAGGTAGCTAAGATTTTGTGCACTTAGTAACTTTGAAAACCTATAACTTATGTCTGTTCATGTTTGACTGAAATTGACACAAAACTGACACGACAACACAACCACAAAATTCAAGCACATTATCATTCAGCCATCATAGCCATCAGCATTGGTAGGGCAATCTTTTTGCTTGGTGAACAAAGTCATCTATGTAGTGCTGAAGGTTAAATGAAGTGCTAGGGACCAACTGATGTTGATAACAATAACTGTATGGTAACATTATCTGTAATTATAATAAATAGCTGCCAGTTTATAATCACTTGATAACCAAGATGCACTGAAATTTATCTGGATCAAGAAATTAAAACATTGGACATACTAAACCGATAATGATGACCAAGTTCCAATTTTATTAGGAGTTTTCATTTGTTGCATCCAGTAACTGAGAAATTTGGAGCCTTCTCCATTGAGATATAAAGGTATGTAATTATCTTCCACTGTGGAATTTATTATTCTGAAGCAGACGCACTGTCATGTCGCACTAATTATTGGAAAATGATTGAAGTCATTGAATGATGGCTACCATGAACATGATTTGAAAAACCATAGAACAAAAGTTTCTCTAAGCTACTTGATGAATATAGGCTAACAGAGGCAGTACATGGGACAGGCAGACCCCTGAACTGTGGGGAGCACCAGAGCTCTGGAGGCGTAATATATCTGAGAGACCTTGAAAAATCTAAAAGATAATCTCAAAAATTTTTGAATAGAGGTGTGGTCAGCCTAGCACCTTCATTGAGGCTAACCATTGTCCATCTCAACTACCAGTGATCATAACACTATTAAACAGTTTCCTTTATGTTAAGGAATAGTTAGCTAACAGTTTCATGTTTACAGGACAGTTCTTTTATTGCCATTAAAAACCTGTTGATGAGACAATGAGCTTGACACTCATTAGATATATACCATCATTCATTTCAGAGTAAGCTCTTAGTTGGACTGCCTCTACATGGCTGAAGGGCATCAACTACCTTGCCATTTACTCCCAGTTGGGGGGAGGTTGGAGAAGTGGATCACAAAGGCAGTGTGAACTGATATGAGTGGTCTCAATCAAAACTCAAACCAGACTCAGCTATTCCATTCTCCACGCCGAATACTAATTTCATGATTTATTTTTTTGTTAATAATCTTTTTTACTGTTTACCTGCATTCCTGTTTACTTAATGTCGTAGATTAACAGACCAAGATGAGTGGTGATAAATGAACAAATAAAAAATTTGGATGAAGGTGAATAGTAGTCAAAAATGAAAAAGGATATCAGACCTAAATTCAACCACTGATTGAACTAGTCTAGTCCTCGCTAAATGATTATGTATCGTTTACATGGAAGACTAGAAGAAAACAATAGCTTGCATTTCAGTCAAAGATTACACATTTATCTAGATAAAGAGTTTTCAAATAAGGTAAACTGATCACCCTATCCTATGTGAAAAGATAGAAAAACCAAAGGGGAGTTCAAGGGGGGTCAAAATAAGGAAGACAAAATAGAGAAATGAGACTTTTCATCACGTGAGTAATGAACAAAGGACAAATACTTGTATGAAGGGGGGGCAGGTAATTGCATTTAAAGTTGAAACAATTTGGGAGACAAATGAAATTGTCAACAGTCCAAGTTCAGTCTAGTTCACATGGTTTTTCTTGTAATTTAAACAACAAAGTACCTCATAAAGAACGTAGTAATGGTATCAAAAGTATCTCATAAAATATCTTTCACTTCTCGACCAACCAGTCCACCCTCTCCTAAAGTGTATCAAGACACCAAGAGTTTATTTAAGATGGTTGAACTAAACTATGGATAATACAAATGTATGTAAGTATGTGTGTAAACATTATATATATATACACACACACACAAAGGTTTCCACCACCATTATCCTGAAATTGAGCTTTCTTACAAAAAGCCATTAAACGAAGAAGCAATTACTATTAATGTATATGAGGAAAAAAATTTGAGCGTTCCCAGACAACAAAATTGTGATAATGGTAGATATATATATATATATATGTATATATATATATATATATATATATCAATCACCTTATGAGGCCCAGAGAGGGCAGAAACATGAGCTAGTTTGTGTAGCGAATCCACATTCTACTATATATATATATATATATGGCAGAATTGTAAAAGATTGGGTGGTGGGAAATACAGGAGACTGAGGTGTAAGAGGGACAAGAAGAGGTTGCGTGTTGCCTCTATAACATAACAAATGCTGAACAATATTTTTGTTTTGCCTTTTTCATAAAAGTGAAAAAGTGATGAAAAGTGAGATATACATATACACACACACAAATCAATTATATACATGCAGGCATATCCGTGATAATTGATTATCAGTTGTTTTTGTTTTAATTCAACCTCTCCCATTTCTTCATTTCTCTCCCTGACATACATAAACTATACAAATATCAGTATGTGCATACATAAACTATTCACATAGATTTATATAGGCAAGAGACTTTCCAAGCCAAGATAAAGGAAATGTTCTCTTAAGAGATGCACAAACAAGAACGTTGTTCCTGGGAATGGATGTATGGTGAGGACTTGCGTGCTGTGTAGACAAAAGATCGTGTACAGACTTGAGATTCAGAATTCATTGACTAAACATACGTCATGAACAACAGGTAACAAGGCAAATACTACAAAGCAAACAAGAAAAAGACCAATACTCATTACATTTTCGGATTAGTCTTAATGAAAGAAACATTAATGTGATTGTCATATAAAAGAGACTGAGACAGAAAAAAAAACAAAAAAAAACACATTCTCGTTAGTCGCAGACACAGCATCTTGCAAGAAAGATCAGACTTTCAGGCGATTCCTCAGAGTTAGAACGGAACAAATTGAAAGATTGAAAGGTAAGGAAGTTACTTTACAGAATTTAATAGCAAATGTGAGAAAACTGGCTTTTTTTGTTACTTTTTTCAAACATATTACTTGTAGAGCATAGGGCTGCACTGCAGTTTAAGTAACAAGTATGCTTTTAAAGGATGGAGTTTCTAGCCTCACATCCGAGTTGGACTGCATTATTGGACAAAAGAGCGCTGTCTATTTACCTAAAGCTAGAGGAGGTAGATTCATGCTTTCCCTTAAAGTATTCGATAAAGTAAACATAAGCAGCCTTGATGGAAACTATCTGGGTTCCTGATTCTTTTTGATAACTACTACGCCACTCTGTATTTCCAGAAAACTGAACGGAAGACAATCCCTGTCTGAATTTTATCAGACAAAGTGTATGAATCATTGGGCATTGTCAAACTATTTTCCTTCTTTTATTCATGTCTCAGTCCTGTATTTTCTGGTATCTGTTGGGTGTTCTTTATTCTAGAAATCAGTCACTTGCTAGAGAATGCATGTATTTGATTTGACAAGTCAAATTCTTTCTTTTATATAAAGAGAGAGAGAGAGAGAGAGGGGTATTATGTTTCAGTGCCAATTTCGAGTTGCTTCCCCTTGATTAGGTGAACAATTTACTTTTCAAGAAATGGCCTTTTTGGTAAGGGGTTGCCAGATGCTAATGTACAATCTGTGATTAATATTCACCATTAAATTGAATACATTGACAATAAAGGATATTATGTTGAAAAATATGTACTTGCAATGTAAAATAAATGCTTTTTTCATGATTAGACCTTGGACTTATCAATGTACCTAGATATATATGTTTTACTTATTGAAAAAAAAAACAAAAAAACAAAAAAAAAAAACAAGATTAATTATAAAACCAATGAAAAGGCATTCGATTCTGTAAGTTAACCCGATTTAAAGAAGCAAAATTTTTTGAAGTTTTATGAATAGAGTTTTCTAATAATTTGTTACTTGGGCTATAGCATATCAAAGCATAAAGATATTATTTGACAGCCCCAAATCAAATAAGAATTGCAAAGATTAAATATGAAATAAAAGAAATGAAAATATGTATTTGTCCAAGATGAAATTTGACGGCACTATCTTAATGTCTGATCATCTTTCTGAAGGATGCATTTTATCCTCATTTTCATTCTGTTAATGCATTACAATAGTGCAAAAAAATCATTGAATAAGCAGTTCTTCTGGGAAGAATTTAAGCAACATCGCTTTCAGGCCGATTTTACAAGAATATTGGTATTAAGAGTCATGCATGAATGGCTTGGCTTTGTGGATGAAGATTGTTAAGAGAGTGTTCCATAATTATGAAATCCTTGGATGGTGGCGTGATGTACATATAAAACCCTTCAGTCTGCACCATGAAGTTTTAAGGTGAAGTGCAACGTGTATACAGCTGACCTCACCCTTTAAACCAAGAGTTTGCATACTATGGTCCTTCAAGGTAACACACACATATATATATATATATATATATATATATATATATATATAGTTTTGTTTCGCAGACAAAAATTGTTGGGAGAGACTGCTATAGCAGTAGAACCATAGATGGCAGGACCTACGTGCGAATTTTCCTTCCAGCCTAAGCAATGGATTTTTAAGGTGTGGCCAGCTTGCCCAAAGTTAACCCCACCTATACACACACACCGAAACAAAAACATCATAATGGGAGGACCATGTGAAAATCAACCCTCCTGATGTTTTAGGAGATTGAAATATAAAACAGTAAGCTATACATAGGTATTTAAGATCAACTCATGTAAGTATTGTGAAAACAGTCTTTTTCCTTTTCAAACACCTTATTATTACATATGACTATTTGTATTATAAATTGTTTCATAATTGACAATACATATCAAAATGTTTATGGATAGTTACACATACACACACGCATTTAAGTGATTCTCATTCTGGATAACAGCTCTAATGAGAGCACTAATAAAACAAAGAATCAATTGCTTTATTTTTATTAAGAGAAACACCAGGCCTTCGAGATTAACAGTTTTCATCTCTTAAATTACGAATCACTAAATCATTTGAACAAACAATCTTGAGTGATTCAAAATTTGGGGAAATGGGGTGGGTGTTGTCTTGAGGTGATATTTTATTGCATCAAAGCAAAGACTTAATGAGTCAGTCAAGTTACTCCTCAAAGTACACTTTACATTTGTCCTAATTTGACAATTTGTAAACAACATCCTTACGACAAACATTTAACCCCTTTACAGATTATACCGACAATTCCCTACTGAATTCTCCAAGTGTATGGGGATTATTAGAACCGAAGAAAACGAACGTCATATCCAAAGCTCTGGGAAAACATTTTTCTAACAGACGCAATCAAAATGTGATAATTTATTATTTATTTGGAGTCGATCATGTCTGAGAAAACAAAACAGAAAAAAACCCAGTAATTTTCAAAGCTGGAATAAAACTTTTTTTTATGGATATAACCAAAAAGCTAACATGCAAGTTAACATCAGAGAGAACTGGTCCATTTTACTCTATGGAAGAAGCCAAGATTGAGCTGTCAGTCCACCCTCTAACATATGGCTGGGTAAGGGTCATTCGAGTCTAACCATTTAATGAGCTTATATGCAAATTTTTCTGTTTATTTGTTTGTCACCAATACATCTCATTGGTTAATTTAACTTCCTATTATGACATAACACTTACATCATTATGTCATAGAAAGACTTAAAACTTCTAATCATACATTAAAACAGATTGAGATGAGTTGAGACTTTAGGAGAAAAAAAAAAAAAAAAAAGATTACAATACTTGAATTATTAAAAAATGAATTACCTGATAAAACAGCTTTACGCTCCTTAGTGCCAATCCACACATAAATAACACCATTTTGGACAAATATATTCTAGTATAATATAAAAGAACTATTTCCATAATGATAAGTATCATAAGCTTTCTTTTAAATCATTATTAGACAAAGCTACACTTTGTTTGAAATTGTATAATAGGATAAGTTACAGGTTTAAACACAAGGAAATTCAGTCCAAATGTATAGTCAACCAAACCTTCCAAATTTCATCATTTCCAAAATCTGAAAATAAGGGTTTACAATTGTGGATCTCAGTTAAATTTTACAATGAGTGTACAGTCAACAGATCCAACTCTCTAGATAAATTGCGAAATAAATTCAAACACTCAAATTAAAATTTTATGGCTTCAAACATTTTCATTGCTTGAAAGTTCAACAAAAATAAAATTTGACATCTCTTGAAACTATAGAATTTCCCATAGTTTACTGAGATTTAAAGAACAATTTATAGTATTTGTTGTTCCAGATCAGTCATAATTCTTCATAATTCTTACTTAATTCAGTCTGAGTTCCAAAAAGAGGTGGTCTTATGTCCACTTTGGAAAGATTATGTGCAAATTATACTAGAGGACATTTGTTATAAGGTTACATTCAGTGCTTTTTATACCTCCATTTTAAGAGAGTTGCAAGGTTACTTGGAACTGTATAAAAATGAATAGCAACATCCTTAACTTTACTGGGGAATTTTAGTAATGTACGAAGCGGCATATAAGATGGATATTTAATCTTTTTGAAAATTATGCAAATATTTCACTGCATCCTATGAGCTGGAATTATGACCAAGGAGCCATCTATCAAAGTTAGATATGAACAATTATGGGACTTTCAATTATGGATGTTTTAGTAAGTATTAGTACCCCAAATACCTATGTAAACCTGTCTTATAACTGTCACTTGGAAAAAAATGATTTTTATAAAGTGAAGAAACAAGCTTTCACCTTTAGTCAAGAGAGGAAAAAAAGGTTAAAAAAATTGCTGTCCATAACACATAAGATATCAGATTGTGTGTTAAGTTCTTCATCTAATAGTATCAACCCAATTTGTAAATAGTATCCTTCATGATTATTGGACAGTATTTAAGATTATACAAAATTCCTCATCCCAACCATTTTGTTTGAGATGGTTACTTTTAAACCAAAGTCAGAATTGAAATTGCTCCAAAAAACAAAAAAAAACCCCAAAAAACTGATCAATTTTAACATGCTGAGCAACAGAAGCACTGGAACCTTCCTCAATATGATTTACCAATAAAGTAAATTTGCTCATAAGTAGTACAAAAATAGACATGACTGGGTAAGAATGGTGACCCACTCAGTGAAAAATGACTGGGAATCGACAATGCAGACCAATGGTATTCTATGGGACTTTGAAATCCAAATAGATCAGCCAATCCATACCAGAAGATCAATTGTAATCATCATAGAAGAAAGAAAGCTATCTCAGATACTGAATGCAATCGCCCCAGCAGACCAGAAAGTAAGACAGGGTCAAAAGCTGGAAAAATTTCCAGACCTTACAAGAGAATTTTTAAAAATTGAAGGACATGAAAGAGTCATTTGTATGCACCATTATTGATGTGCTTGGAACAGTCTTGAAGAGGTTTATGAAAAGATTAAATGGACAGAAAATCCAAAGACTTGAAACCATCTCTAGAGAATGGTATTACTAAAATCAACAAATGTACTGAGGAGAGTGCTAGAGTATTGAGGAGACTTGCTGTCACTTGATCTCAAAGTAGAGCCACCAGATACTACTGGTATGAAAGCTCAACGAGCAACAAACTTCCGAATACATTGGTATGCAAACAACTCAAGGTAGTAACACACGAGTGGCTGCTTATTTAGAATTTGATAAAAACATTCTTTCACTTGAAAGAGATTTCTTTTAGAGTATCCACCACATTTGTTAGCCAATGGTCAATAGGCCATAAAGTCAACTTAATCCTTCATAGAAAGATTCAAGTAGATGACCCGGCAATAAAAACTTATCAGTTCTACATATCCGTGCAGGGGCTTGAATCATATCAGCACAGCACTAAGCTCTAAATCAATGGCTAGAACAAAAGATTGTATGAACAGGTTGACTTGATAACTTAGTTGAACAGAGCAGACAGGACACCATTAAGAGAAGCTCTAATCTAATGACTGAGCTTGACTTACGTTGATGAGTGATCATGGATTTTACAAGTACTCGACTGACTGGAAAAATGTTTTGTTTTGTTTTGTTACAGAAATTTTTTTTTTTTTTCTTTTTATAAAAATCTGTAGTAACGAAGCTTATTCAGCTCCGATGCAAGTACGGAGGTACAGAGTGGCATAACAGTTATCAACACAGAAAACAAAACTGGTGGACCGAATTTACATTTTGGCCAAGGATTTTTACATTCACTATGCACTAATGCTCTTAGGAAAGGCATGAACCAATCCGACCAGCTATGGGTAAATAGCAGGGCTATTGGAGACCTATACCCAGCAAGACAGTCCATCTAAGAGAAGGTTACTCTGATTGAAAAAATCTGCAGCTCGGCAGCTGCCATAGCAGGTTCAAAGCCTGTGTAAAGGAGAAGGCTAGCAACTTCAAAAATAAGACCTATTAGCTACTGGAAGTGCAGCAGAATAGTTGTGGCCCTATTCTCCACAAAAGAGTCCACAGGAATAAACAAAACAATGCAAGAACAAACACTATTATTACAGAATGAATAGTTCTATCACCTTGCCCTCCACAAAATGACACATAATTTTCATCTTTCCTTGACACCTGTTAGCACAAAGGTTCCTCAATGGAGAGAAGGGGGGATTGGGGGCATGGACTGACATTCAAACTGTTGGGATATTGATCTTTTGGCACAGCTAGTATAGCTAAATTAATTATCTTTTTAGAAATAATCCAAATAAATATATGTGCTAGTATAGAAACAAGAACCAAAAGTTCAATAAGCCATTCACTATAAAGTATAAATGCCATTACTGTCAGATCACCTGACCCTGAGTAGAAGTAAATCTGATTTAAAACAGCTGAGAAACAATATGGAGATGACAGACCAACAGGTGGACTGACAGAGCCTCTAAAAATCAAAGATTTTCAATATTATATGTATATTATTTGGAATGCACCTTTCAAGTCAGACAATCTTGGAACATGGGTAGGTGGGAGATATTCTGAAATATGATGAAAAGGGTGCATAGGCAAGAAAGGTTGAGAACCATTTGGCATATTCAAAATCAGAAGGTATCAATTCACCTACGGCACATTTTTAGGCTGAATTTTGCAAAAAAAATTAGTCAAGTTTCATGGGGCCAGAATTTGTGCTCATATGGAATCTTTATAAAATATTGTTTGCTTTCCAGAGTTGTTGGATCTAGAGGGTTTTTTCCCAGGCTACGCCAGGTACCCCAGCTAATATATATATATATATATATATATATATATATATATATATATATATATATATGAAGGTGGATCAATAAGTCTGTAGGCAGACACATTATCAACTGATTTTTCACTTGACATTTTTACAATATAATGTTCAATCTATATCATTATTCACCACTGAAATAAGTCTAAAGACAATGAAAGAGATCATGTTGAAAAATATACATCTATTGTGTAAAGAAAAATGCTTTTATCATCATTCGGCAACAGACTTATTGATCTACCTAAAGACATACACAAAAAGTAATTGGGCACCTACTATAGAAAACTAACTTGCCAGCGTAGTGAGTTCAATCCTTATAATCTTAAGTATAGACAACTATTGAATAATTTCTCATCATTTTAATCCTTTAAAGACTAACCTCCAAGTCGATTGATGCCTGAATTCAAGTGTCTCAGTTTACTTCTAAAAGAGATCTACTGGAAATTCTAGCAGTTATAGAAACTTTGAGATATATATGTCCCAGGAATCACAAAAGGGTTGAAGATTTTGTAATTTGGATAGAAATTTTCTAGTAAAATTGATTGATATGCCATATCTCAGTCAAAGAGGATTTTGCACTGCATTTTAATGAGTCTCCTTAATTTTCTTCTATTTATCTATTCTTCAATATTTTCTTGATAATTCTAAACATTCATCACATGAAATTAATCCCTAAAAATTTACCATCTTTCAAGCTATTCAACCCAAGCAACACCAGATGAACTTGCAGGTAAGCTATAATCTTGATGCTGCATAAATTGCTTTAATGCCAACTTTCCATTCTTTTTGTTTCCTTCCATTTGTTTCGCCTTGGAGGGAACTTAAGAGAAGGACTGGGTAAATTTTCCAAAACCAAGTCCGTATTTCTAAAAGAAATCATTATTTACCAAATGATACAATATACATGGTAAATCCAACCCCAAAGAATATTTCACTGATTTTGGCACCGATCTGCAATAAAAGTATTTAATCTCTAAGCGATCATTCTTCATCTAGTTTCAAGCGATTTGAATCATTTTGGATGATGTTGAGACCAAAAACCAATTTAGCTAATTAAACTTAGAGTCATTCAAAATATGAGATTTTGTAAGTATTAAAAAAATGGTTTTGTCTTATATGTTGCAACTATTTTTATCATTACTAGATAAGGTGAGAAAAAATTCTAGCCTCTCCATCTCAGCCAGGATAATTAATGACAGTCATTTTAATTCTAAATCAATTCACCCCATCTTAGGTTTTGACAAAATTTCAGGAAATGATATCTTTTCTAGAAGGAATTCAAGCCTGAAATTTTCAGCTTGATAGAACAAATGGTTCAGAAGTTATTGACAAATTGAAATTCACTTAAATCTACATGTTGCAAGAATAGTTTTGCCAACTTTTGCACTTCATAACTGTTATTTGAGAAGATATCTAGCTGAAATTGGTATGCCTGTAGTTTCTTGTCTAAATAACCTCTATTTTCTATGGTTAGGAAGTTATGGATCCTTCAAAATGGGGTGAAAAGGGTGGATTCTCTTAGAGGGGGGCACTACTAGTTTTTGGCCAAAGGTGTTGGGATAAAAATTTCATTGGATTTCACTGGCTTATATTCATTTGATGTATAGCCTTCTGTGAAACATTGAAACAAGGGTTTAAAAGCATTAAATACTTTCCCTATAAATCAAAATATCAGACCATTTTTTATTCTCTGAAAGTATGAAAAGTAACAGACAATTCAGAAAATGTTCTAAAATTTCCTGAATTTATCGACTTTTTTGTAGATTTTGAAAAATTTTCTAGAGGGAGAAAAAAAAAAAAGGAAAAAAAAAGCAGGTTCGGAATTTCATCAGTATCTCAAGGAAGTCATTTTTAAGTAATTAATTCAGAACCTTGCTTACCTAGTGAGCTCTCTCTGGCAAGATAGAATAAGCAGTACATAAAAATAAATATAATCCAATGGAATTTCTATTTTAACGCCCTTTTTTTAGTTTCTTTGACTGGCCAAAAATTTAGCACCCCACCTAAAGAGACACCCCCCCCCCATTTTGAAGGACGGATGACTTCCAAACCACATACACTAGAGTTATTTGGGTGGGAAACTAGTGAGGTACTCAATTTCAGCTAGATATCTTGAATACCAAAGTTATGAGCTGAAGTTTGCAAAATCACGCTTGCGGCTCGCAATATGCAAATTTAAGCAATTTTCAATAACTTCTGAACTGTTTGTTAAATCAAGCTGAAATTTTGAGTGTTGAATTTTCTCTGGAAAAGGTATCACCAGTTGAGATTTCAAGGGTTGCAATGCTTCAATTTCTTGATACTCAGTTGGAATGTTTCTGAAAAAAAAAATCCTCTGAGATGTAGCACTCTCAATGACAGTTTGGCCAAGTTAGATAAGCAGAGCAATTTTGAAATCTTTAGGAATGAGAAGATAAAATGAACTATAATGGAACAATATTTGAAACATTTTGTCAACTGACTTCATTTCTTTACATGCTTTCAAAAACATGTAATTTGGGGTTTTCACTAGTCCTCTGTATTGATCAACAGAAAAGTATCTAATGCTTTTAAACTATGTTACAATGTTTTACACAAGGCAGTGACATGAAATGAATATAATCCAGTGGAATTTATATTTTAATGCCCTTATTTTTATTCTAACATCTTAGTATAGTTTCTGTTATTGGCAAAAAAATTAGTAGACCCCTCCCCCCACTAAAAAGACATTTGGAAAGACCCATAACTTCTAAAGTACATGGAATGGATGTCTGAGATGTTTTTTGGAGGTGAAAAACTACAGAGATACCAGCCAGCATAGTTATGAAGTTCCGACATTGGCAAAATCATGTTTGCAGCTCATAACATATAAATTTAAGCAAATTTCTATCTGTGGTAACTTCAAAAAAATTTGTTCAATCAAGCTGCGATTTTGAGTGTTGAATTTTCTCTGGAAAAGATATCACTTACTGGTATTTCATCAAAATATAAGATGGTGTCCACGGGAACTTGAGGAATATTTGGTAATTTGATACAGAATGACCAAGCAGGTATTTTTATATTTATTAAAGATACCTTAAGGCTTAATTCTGATCAGAGCTAGAAGGCTTAGGCTAAACCGATTAACTCTGGTGAGAAAAGCAGGTGAGAGTTCCAGCCTTTCTTTTAATCAAATTCTTGACCCTATTTCGTGCTCAAGGCAATTTTCAATCTTGTATTGCTTTGAAGAAAAAAAAAAAAAAATTCCCCAAATCAATTCTTGATTTTAATCCATTAAATATGCATAACACATACACAAATAGACAACCTACCCAATAAATTTGGGCAACCCTACCACAAACGATGACGGAATGCATCAAGAATTTCCACGCTGACCTGTGCCCGATCATCCATAAAACTTAGCAAACAAGACATTCTCAACAGGATCTCAACAAACAAAAGATTAAGCCATTTGAACAAAACCAAACAAAACATTCATATCTATGTACAAGCCCTGACAAGCAAATGAGGAGGCAGTGCTGTTGTATACCAATCCAGAACTAATATTGTCTGCTTTTGAAACAAAGTCAAGTAATGTAGGCAGCAACCTAGAGGACTAAGATCATGTTGAGGGGGGGGGATATTTATATCTTGATTGGTAGTGGTGGTGTGTTTATGATAGATGAAGTAGTAGTCGTAGGAGTTTATAGTAAAGAAAGGGTCATCTTAGTTTTAGTACTAAGCCTGGACACAGCACTGTTAGGTTACTACTGATGAGACAATTAAAGAAGTCATGAGTGGAAAAAAATGGCCTCCAGCACACTTATTGAAAAAAAATTACCCAATACCCTGAGTGACAAATGATGGATAGATTGTGAAAACTCAATAGGTAGGTAATGTTTTATTCTGATTCTATAGTCTTTTCTTTCATGCCTTGACTCTGCAAGGCATATTTATTTTTCGTTTGCTTTGTACAATTCTTCCAAGAAGATAGAAAAAGAAGTATTAAGAGTGACTCACCATGCAGATACCAACACTTGAAAAATGGGATGAAATTTAACCCACAAAGTTTCAAAGAATCAAGCGACAAAATACTTCTAAATCTTTTCCCACTTAGCATTAATTCTGTCTTTCAGAAAAAAAAAAAAAAAAAAAATGAAACTTATCAGCTGAACATTTCGAGAAATAATTTGTTTCATTTAGACATTATGTAATGTTATTCATATGGTGGGAATTTATCTTCGGTTTAAACTATTCAGAATAGGAATCCCTTAATCTACAATCAACATTAGAACACATTATCCTGAGTTGATGATGAAACAAGGCCTGAATTAAAGACACAATAGTACAAACCATAAGTTTTCTATTTAAAACAAAAAAGATTCAGTAGTATGCAGTCTTATGTCGCGAAGTTGTTTTCTTTATAAACTATTCCACAGATCTTGAAGACAAAATGAATCGCTATTATTCAGTTCCTATTTTGAAACAATATACAATCATTCCATACTTACAGCATACTTTTCTTTACAGATGCACAAAGCAGTCAATTTCTTCTTTATTAAATGCATTGAATTCATAATGAACTAAAAGTTTTATCTTGTGACATACAATACTACCTGCTTTGATGACCAGACAAAAAGACATAAAAGCTCCTTTCATGCAAGAAAAAAATGTTATGTCTGACCAGTATGAATTTCAACTCAGTGTGGCTTTCATTGCTAAACAGGGAGATAGTATAAAATTCCTTGTTTAACAAAGAAAGGAATTGAAATCATTTCCAACCTAGTCTACATGCATTGCTGTTAGCAGAAGAAAGAAATTATTTGCTCCTACTTTTACTGGATACTATTTGGGGGGCCCTGTCCTTACACACGGATAATACACCAGAGGAAAGCCATAGAATGGATTGGCAAAAAATGTTGTGTTCAATTGTCTGAAAAACCTCTATAAACTGGCAGTCTCTTTTTCCAGTAGTGAAAAGTAAAAAAAAACGCTAGCAAACAGACTTTAAAAGAAATTATGATAAACAATGAAAAAGGAACCTCAATTGTCCAAAACTCAATGCAATTGACTTTTCTCAAAGTTATACGCAAGAACATTGTACAGGCATAAATGAGTACAACCCTACCACTTTTTTTTTTTATAGGAAGTTAATTTTCTTCCAAGCCAAACATAATAGGATTTTATTATTTCTTTAGGAACATTAAACAATTTTTACAGATCATTTTTGGAAGGGAACATTTATATTTTTGATATCAGTTTCAATGCTTTAGAATTTTGTCATAAATAATACTTGATAATATCTGTTCTGATTGCATAATACCATATATTTTATCTATTTGTTGGCGCAGATGAAACAGACATCAATTTGGCTTGAAATCAGTTTTCCAAGAGAAATATTTAATGAGCAATGTCATGAATTCATTACCAGTAATAATACAAGGGATTATTAGTCTATAATTTTAATTTACCCCTCTTAACCACAGTGGGAAATACAAGTTTCAAAGTTTTGTGCTACTATCATAAGGAGTTTGAAATGTATAGTTTTTGTCATAAAATATAGAGAAATAAAAAGGGAAAAAAATTGCTTGTGTTCATTGATATTGTAGAAACTGACTGCCCTCACAACTGATAATTCGAGACGCTAAACTATGAGATGGATCAAAATGAAAAGAAAAAAAAATTAAGTGGAGAGTTGATTTAGACTCATATGAAGAAAAAAAAAAAGGCCAGACTAATGATTAACATAGAAGATAGTTCAAGTAATCTTATATGAAGTAAACTTAAAATAATGTAAAGAAAAAAATTGCCAATAATAGTTGCTAGTCAACATGTATTAAGTTTTAGAGGAATTTAGTGGTAAAAACAGCTAAAACTAAAAAGCACTCAGAGAGTGTATACTCCTGCCTATGCCATTGTTAGGGGGAGGAATTGTGCATTGATCCGCCCCAGTATTTAATCAGTTCTTCCATAGCTTATTGTCCGCACTTCCACAATATTTTACTGAAATTCATTGAGTACTTTTGGAGATATCTTGTGGACTAACGGAAAGACAGATACAGCCAAATACATATACCCCACTAATTTAGTTGGCTACGGTAATAATTCTACACTAAAATGTCATTGTACTGAAATATGAAAATATGGCTAGAAATCTATTGTACATATGTCCAATAGGTGGTGCACATACATGGCATAATTCTGAAGTAAAATTCTGCAATTATTCCATTCAGATTCCTGCTGTAATTTCAAAGTAAAAAGCACTGGTTTTTTCATAAAATGGTAAGAAAGTTATACTGAAAATTCAAAAATTGAAGAAAGCAGTCTCCGCCCGGTATTGTCATTATACGCAAATCAAATAATTTTTTTCCATCATAAACACCTTGCCACACTGATTATTTCATTCCTTTATAACAGCTAATCACAAACTGTTCTTCTCCATAGAACTTAAAAAAACAGAAAAAAATAGAGAAAAAAAAAAAAAGATAGAACAACACTAAATCAAAAACTTATTATTTTAGACAACTAATTTTCATTATACAAGCCACCTATTGTGATCACTTTAGATAACATCTTTTTGATAATATCTTTTAGATAACAAAAACAGCAGGATAACATTCAGCAAAGGATATAAAAACTGGAACAATTTACTTTCACACTTATAAATTTAATTGTTATAAAAAACTTAACATCATAAAAAATTCATATGAAATTCAAGTTTTCTAAATTTTTCATCAATTTTAAATAAAGTGTGTTGGCTTTGTTGGTAGAGCTAATTAGCATTTTTTATTGGAAAAATTAATGATTTTCAATTATGAAGTTGTTCCATATCTATAAGAATAATGATATTGTTTCAAACAGCCTTATGCCATACTTGTATGTGTGTATAACTTGGGGGGGGGGGAAAGAATAAAAAAGGAAAATCTCAAATAGATTGTAGCATGATCTTAGTATATCATTTTTAACACTGCACTTTGAACTCTGCAAAAAATCAAATATGCTCAAATCCTGGATCCTATCATTCATTCAATTTGCATGCCGATCATCCTTAACCAGTGGGTGGGATTGTAAGCTCAATTCGACACTTCTTCTGCTAGTTTCCCTCCATAGCCGGGTGGGAAAGATTTCAATCCTGGTTTTGAATTCAAAATTGGTCTCCTAGAAAGGATGCCAACCAAGGTTAGAGAGCCCAGTTTGCCCTGTTATTTTACCAATAACTTGGTGGGGGAGTGATGGATTAATGCTTTTATCAAGGGTATTAGTATTAAATGAATGCAAACAGCCTCTGGAATTCTAAAAAATACAAAAAAAAATTGCTTTATGAAGTCTAACATCATCTAAAGAGCAATAACTAAATCTTCTATCAATTGTGATGCTGGTTAATCTATATAGTAATAATTCAAAAAGTTCAGAACCTTTTATAAATTCAAGTTAACTTGAATGCTCTAAATCT
This sequence comes from Thysanoteuthis rhombus, assembly GCA_963457665.1. Taxonomy (NCBI): domain Eukaryota; kingdom Metazoa; phylum Mollusca; class Cephalopoda; order Oegopsida; family Thysanoteuthidae; genus Thysanoteuthis; species Thysanoteuthis major. The sequence continues at coordinate 16,709,049 of OY735238.1, read as the reverse complement.
ACATTTGTCAAACTCACCAACTCCAGGTAGCAGTTACTTATCCATATCAAAACAATGATCCCTGTGAACTCATGAAGAAAAAAGGAAAAAAAAAAAGACAGGCTGCTGTAGTGTCTAACTCCACTTCCACCTCTATTCCAATTGAAGATGATTCTGGCAACTTTTGTATTGTATTTAAAATAGATAAAAAAAATTTTTTTAAATATAGTTTTTTTGAATAAACATTTATTCATTAAAAAGAAATAAACCTTTGCATATTTGTACGATGAATTTTGTTGTCAATTTAGCTCAGTAAGCCTCATTGCAATCAGTTGTTGTACATCTTTGATTTTTCGAGATACAATGACTTAACGTAAAGATTTTATTTTGCTTGAATGCCATTATAGAAAATAAGTATAAACCAACAACTTTAACAACTGAAACAAAAGCCTAGATTTGAAGCTCATTATTCAACCTCTGCTTCTACTTGAACAGAGTTAAAATTATGGTTATATAAGAGAATTTTTTTTTATCAAAATCACTCAGTCCCCAAGACTTAATAAAATTAAAAATTATATCAAAAATTCAATTTTTTTATAAGTTGATCATAACAATAAATGTAAATTTATAAAATGAATGTTAATTATTTCGATTGGTTATTGTTATCTAAAAGACCATGTCCTGAAATGATCACAATAAGAGATTTCCTCTACATAGTAAATGAGGCTATAGCTATGTCTCAACTTTACAGACAAGAATACAAGATTGCTTTCAACTCCCATGTATAATAATGATAGAGATAGCAGCTATCTACAGAATAATATTTGAACCATTTTTTTTTTTTCAGTTGAAAAGAAGATTTCCAAAGACATCGATGAATGAGAAAATGGTGCTGAGAGAATACAAGTGAGCAATGAGTGCCTAAAAATGGTAAGAAACAATATTTGTGACAATTCTCTACATCTGCAAGAAAAGGGGATGGAACGAAAACTGCACAATCGGTTGCATGTTCTATCCAGCCAGGCCTCACAGCTGCGCCAGAAAATTGAGGTCCTCAACATGGAGAAGCAAAAAGCAGATCTGGAAATCAAAAAACGGTATTTCCCAGGACATGACTTCCGTCATGATGAGACTCAGCTGCAGACCTCCATGCACAGACTCATACTGCAGTGTAATCAGTTTTACCTCACCAAAAAACAGAGATACCCAATTCGGGTGTGTATTAAGGATGACAAAATCAATTCATCTTATTCATCAACTTATGACAGAAGCAGCAACAGTGAAAAGCATGCCCCGGTTGAGTCCGGCAATAGTAAGAGATCAAAAAGTGAATGTTCGAATCAACTGCCACAAAACAAAAATATAAATTCAGCAGTTGCATCCAAAGTGAAAAGAGAAAGGAGCTTGGATTCTGGTTCAGATAGAGCCAGGACACTTCCTGAGATCTTGCTTCCTGCTGAGAAGGAAGAGAAACCCACACAGCCAAAGAATACGAAGCACCCACAAAATTTGGCAAGATTTTCAGTGCTCCTCGGTACAAGAAAAAACGCTTGGGAAGATACTCCAGCCAAGTTTCCCACTATACAGAACAGTGAAAGGGACAATGGTAAGAGCCCAGTGCAGGAATCCAGGTTGGGAGACCCTGACGAGGAATTTGATACAAGCCTTCCAAATATTGATCTGAGAGAAATTCTCTCGGGCACAAATGTCAAGACTTTCACCAACCCCAAACCAAGAATAGTTCCTAGTTATTGCTCTTCACGGCAATCAAGTCAGCGAGGCAACAGGCTTGACAAGTCTCACTTTCAGAACCTTTTAGAGCTCGAATCAACTCGAACCAAGTGGAAAATCGACAATTACTTCCGGCAAGATAAAAAGAATCCCCATTGTAAGAACACAGAAACCTCTGGGCTGGAATATCCCCAGGTAGAAAACTCTTCACCATCTCTATCTGAAGAGTCATTCAGACGATATCGAGAGAGAGAAGTAATGAACACTGTCCCCCGTGACGTAAAACAAATTAAGCAAGACCATAACTGGAGGTTAACAACACCTGTTAAGAGGTCTGAGAATTTTATTGATAATCTCACAGTTATTATGATGGCTGGCATGCAAGGTCTGAACTGTCATAACATTTCATTCATTCCTTTGAACTCAGCCAGAAGAGCACTCCGTCACACTCCAACTTTTAAGATGCAACAATTTCTCAAGCAAATGATAGCTCAAGGCTCACAAGCACAACAATTTGAAGTGAGCAAGTTGCAAGCAGAATTTGAGGCAACATTGGCAGCAGGAGTGGAGACCAAGCCATCTGATCAGGTGACTGCTAATACAGAACCTACACCAGTTCAGGTCGGGGGAGACATTCCTGAAAGTTTTGAACCAGAATTTGTGGAGAGAGACATTCCTGAAGGTTTAGAACTAGAAGTTGAAGGGAGAGACATTCCTGAAGGTTTAGAACCAAAAGTTATTGAAAGATCAGTTCAAAACGTAAAAACAACAGAGTTTGGTTAGTAATGTTAACAGTTGAGATCAATGAAAAGAATTACAGAAAAATAAGGGATATGATATTGCACTCCAGTATTAACCCTTTTGAAACTTCTGGGACATGTTTATACCAAGGTTTATATGGCTGCTGGGATATATATCCTGTAGACCTCTTTTAGAAGTCCACTGTGATGTACATGTCAAAAAAATAAATAAATAAATGAGATTTTCTCAACTTAAATGTCTATGGAGACAAATATGTTCCAGGATAAAGGTCTAATAGCACAAGACTATCCCATCATAATCTAATTCTTCAAAATATTGAACATTTTTGATTGAATGAAAGAAAATCTTTTGATAACTAAATAAAAATACCAAGTTTTTGGCTTTTTTAATAACTCTATGGAAATTTAGGCATTAAGCAAATAAGACACTGGTTTTGAAAAAAAGGTGAAACACCGTGTCTCTCAAAAGACACTCCGGATGGAGTATGGAGGTGGATGAAAAAGTCCTAGTTTCTGTTACATGCATCAGTTTAGTGATCCTTGTAAGTTTCTTATCTAGTTGAGACCAGGACTTTACACGGGATGTAAATCCACAGAAGGATTACCTCTATCCTAATCATACAGCCTTGTGTGTATACTATTAGCTGCTGAGTGCACATAGAAATTTGTCCTCAGTAATTTTACGCACTCTTTGCTCTTACTGGGAATCAAACCCCGGACCTTCTGTAAGACAGAGTGGTAACCATTACATTATCCAAGCAGACCAGTCTTGGAAAGGTTGAGTACAAATCACTGAAATTTGAAGAAGAACATCTGGGTAAATTATTCGAAATTGTTCTTTTGACTGAACCCAGGTTCATGTTAGCTATAATATAACAAAAGAAAAACTAGGAGAACAGGAAAAATCTTTCCAAGAATAAAACTGCTTGAATTGACATGAGAAAACAAAAGCCAACCAAATACCTCATCTTCACATAAAAAATGCAAGGAATATTTTTCAAGCTATTTGAAAATAAAAATGTGGGTCTTATATGCTATCAAATACGGTAATTCATCACTTTATGATTGTTTACAAGTTAAAGTTAATGAGAGTTGCTTCCCCTTAGTTTTCTAATCCAAACATCAAAGCTACTTACCTTCCTTGTAGAGATACACTGAAACTATATACTTTCATGTAGAGAGGAAAAGGACATGTTAGAAACTTTACACTTCAGTTTAATCCATGGTATCAAAACTATTCTTACCCTCTTTACCATCTTAAACTTTACAATGATTCAATGTTTGGGCTGAACATAAAAAAAAAAACAAATAAAAAAAAAAAACAAAACGTATTGATATTTTTGATAATAGTTCTTATTAAATTTCACATTTTATCTATATTTGATCTAGACAGCATTCAAAAGTTCCACAAAGCAAATTAACAATGTATATATATATCTTAAAAACATTTTAGCCGCAAGCATAGTATTTCAGGAAAAGTATCACATTTCAAAAAATATTTTGATGACACACAAAGAGATCTATACAATCATGTTGGCTCTAACTTCAAGTAAATAACTATATAACCAACAAGATGAGAGTGTTATAATCTAAGATTAACAAGAACAACTTTATTCACAATTGCATTTTCTCTGCTTCTGATAATTTAAAACTGGCAGCTAATGTGAATACACCCAGAGAATATGTCTTCAAACATCACTCATAATTGCTGCTGGAATCTTCAATGAATAGAATTTCAAAAGAAGAATAAAAAAATTTTTTAAAATGAAAGTCTTGTGAATTGAATTAGGAAAATTTTTAAAAAAAGGGCAAAACTTCTAATGAGTGCTACTTCCCTTGAATTACTATTTCAATTTTAAGGGTTAAATAAACGTTAGATAAAAATTAGTCCACATTTGAAGTTATGTGTTCACTGAAGAACATCCTGAATTGAATTTTCATTTGAAAACCTAATTTTGGCATTTCATCTGTCTTTTTTAATAAGGTAATTTTTAATTTCTTTCCCCCGTACTACCTGTGTTTAATTTGTTTTCTGAATTTAGACTCAAATTCAAAATGTTCTATCTTTACAAATAAAATTGTAAAATATTCACGTGCATACAAGAAGAAGTAAACAATTGGTCAATACACTGATCTTAAGAATAGCAACATTGATAGTTCATGTAAATATATATATATATATATATATATATATATATCAATTACCTCTGATTATTCAATCAACTTATGATACAGAAGCCCATATCACTTTTTTTGTCTGTTTGTAGGTTTCTGTCATACTAAAGCAAACAAAGAGAGAAAGTAAGGCGCTACTCTGTGTGTGTGTCCATGTCTACATTACTACAACTGATGTCTTAGTACTAGCATCGAAAACAATTTCTCTATAGTGATGTTTTCATAGTAAGGAAATTTGTAATTATTTTCACCAAATTCTGTTATCTTACAATAATAAGATTTTTAAAAACCCAGGGATTATGGAAAGTTGTAGAAACTTGACAGAAAATTTTTCTTTCGTGGTATGCATTTTTTTGTTTGTACTAAATACATGTAATATAGACTCGATATGTGAAATCACTTGTAGCGCATTTTAAGCATGGATCTAAATTTTCTAAATGTTAAATTCGGCTCTCAAAATAAGAGCTGAGTACAAAAATAAAAAGACCCCTACTGAATCAGGTTACACCAACTGTAAAGAGGAAATGAATTAGACAAACATTTCAGTAGTCAAACAAAATTCATCACTCCTTTCCTTTCATATGTCACTGAGAAGATTACTAATGTATTGTCAGAATCCTACTTTAGACAACAATTACATATGTATTAAAGTTTTGTCAAAATGTAACCTTCTGGTAAGGTGTCAGTATTTCAAAATTTAAAAAAATTCATTCCTGTCTTCCTACTGGACTAGCTTCATCCTACCTTCACCCTGTGTTTCTCCCCATTTCTGAACAAATTATGAGGGTTGGTCTTCAAGGAGTCTTGAGTGGCAAGGAGGTTCAAACTTGGATCAAGGTTTGTAAAAATAGAAAATTTGTTACAATGTGGACTCACTTATAATGCAGTAGAAAAAATCATGACCCCTATTTCGTGTTTCAACAGGTCTAGAGAGTATTGATAAAATTTATCCATATGTAAATGATCCAATCATTTTTTATGGGTAGTATGCTAGTAAATTTATAATTGTGCATTTTTCAAATACCATATATAAATCTGTATTTTCAAAACAACTTGACATTACAGACAACCATGAACAAATACAACAGGAAAAGTTTAAAACTAAACTTTAAAGGCCAGATAAACATTGAGAGAGTTTAGCAAACCCTGCAAAATCCATGTACCAATATTCTTACATATTTTGTAAATCATTAAAAATAAAAATGAAAATAAAATTTTGTTCACATAATTACTGTTTTACATTTGGAAAAAGAGTTTTTGTAATATAATCAAGTAAAAAAAAAAAAAAAAAAAAAAAAAGAGTGTCTCTTAAGGGACAATTCCGGATGGAGTATGATGGCCGGTGAAGAAGTTTGGTTTCTGTTGATTGTATCAGCTTAGTGGTCCTTGTAAGTCTCGGATCTGGTTAAGACCAGGACTTTATACAGACAAGTTTCTTTTATGACCACTTCCTTGGCAGGATGTAACTCCACACAGCTTAGAGTGTACTCAATTAGCTGCAAAAAGCACTCGGAAATTCATCCTTATTGAGATTTCCACACTCCTCACTCATACTGAGAATTGAACAGAAGACCTTCTGCAAGAGAGGCAGATGTACAAACCATTACACTATCCGAGCAGATAATCATTTGAGAGTAACAATTACTACAGTGAGGTTACTTCCTACCACTTATGATTTGGCTGAGTGGTAAGTCTAGACTTTCATTTTGAGTCTTGCTTTTGCACGAAGTTGCAATGTGAAAGAGCCTCATTCTAAAAGCAGAGGTTGAAGCGGTAAACAGGAGTAAGAGTGAAGTTCAGAAGCAAAGCATGGTAAACAGGAGTTATGCTTAAACTAACCAGAAGTTACTTGTTAATTTGAACAACCAGAGAACTAAGATGCATGTAGATACAACAATCGGTCAACCAGGATTTCACGGATATAATATGGGCAACATTACATTGCAAGGGTAGGGAGGGAGGATTAGAGATATGGAGGAATATCCAAATTTTATTGCTGTAAGATAAACTGAAGAATGCATAAAAATTTTTTTTTCAAAATAGAACAATTTACTTTTGTCAAAAAAAAAAAATTGTTTTTCCAAATTCCCTCTTCATTGATACCTTCTTCTCAATTTTTGAATTGATCATATCAAGGACAGTCTGCTGCCAAAAGACATTGGTCTGATGACAGTTCCTATTCTATTGACCTGTTTTTTTTTTTTTTGAATACCATTGATCAAATACAAAAAGAAAGAAAAACACTGTAACAACTTCTATGGCAAGTTTTGTGATGCAAGAAACTTGAATAACAGGGGAAAATTTCTATTTGAAATGTTCAAGATTTCTCATCAATAGAGAAAAAAATTGTACCCTTACCAGCTTTCCAACAAGGGTGTTTGTGGGGTCTGCTCTGTGCATTGTACCAGATAAGTTGTCGGCAGCCATCATAAGCCATGGAGTATTCATCATCACCAATTCCATAACCATCCTGAAACATTCAAATGAGTAAGAATTATTTTTCCACACTTTTCAGATATGTTCGCATACAACTCTACAAACATTCTTTTTTTTTTTGCTCAATCAATTGTCCATACTTAACTGACATCATTTATACATTTTTTCCCTAATAAATATTCATGATATAAAATCACATCATCAGTATTCACAAGCGTGGGATTATAGATTAAATTTAAAAAATTTTTTTTTAAATTAAAAATATGATTTATAGTTTCCCTTCTGGTGATACTCTCTTATCTGCAATTTCCCTTTCAGTAGTGCTTGGACACATCATTGAAATTCCATTCTTGTTTTCCTTATCAAAAAAGCTCTTCATTTTAAAAAAAAATAAGTGTTTCAATAAAAATCTGTGAAACTGAATGACCAGCTTAAAGTTCAGGTTTTTCTATTCCTGCTATCCTTTCAAGATCCCAGAAGTGGATCAAGCAAAAATGAGTTACATGTTTGATAATTACACCACTGCGTTCCAGAATACCATATTTGAGAGCATATAAAACCCACTTGCGTATATCCCTTATTTCAGCAAAAAATATCAGGAAAGAATTTTTTTTTTAATGCATTAATGAACAAGTATTTAATGTTACTGAAATATGTAGCAACAGCATAGCAGAAAAAGCCTTGACAAAACATGCAACATAGAAAGTAGGAAAAACCTTTTTCATAATACTGCCATAATTTACGAGAGAAAGCTTACCAGATACCTTAACCCCAGATATTTTTGAGACACTCATTGCGAAAAAAATTTGGTTCTAAGTGCCATCAAATATGTTAAACACTATGATTGATTATGTGTAACAGTATTTACCATTTGATGAAAAGTGGGGAATATTATGATTTGGGAGAGCTATTATAGTATACAATATGGCTGAAAGTGGGTACAACTAATGAATATTCAAATTCCAATAAAAGCTAAGTTATGGTAAAATGAGAGAAGCAATAAAAAGTAAAACAAAAGATATAATTCATTACTAGTAACAAATGTTACTATCGACAATTATGATGAAATGGAATTATTACTTGACCAAATTGAAATTTGCAATTATTATGTATATGCTTTTAATTGCTCTAATCAACTGATAAACCTTAAATTCCTTAATCACCACAAACCTCGATATAAAAGCTTTTTAAGATTACATTCTCTTTGCTCTTTCACGATGAGAAGCAAAGCAAAGATATCATCAATAAACAGCAACAAATGTCACTGATGAAAATAACAATGATGAAACTTTTTTTCAGCAATCAAAAACAGAAAAGATGGAAAAACTCTTTCTCACTACAAATAATGAAGAATTGAGTCCAAGAGAAAGACAATCAAAATAAAGCCATAAGCTGCTTTTATTGTATACTACACCATCATTTACGCAATTTTATCTATAAAATTTTACAGGAGTTTCAATTTGAGACATTTACTGCAGATCAAAATATTAAAAAAACAGAGCAACAAATGTGGAGACAGCAATAAGAATTTGAAATTTTCCAATCACTACAGATTTGTTTTCGATAAAAGCTTTTTAGAATTATCTTCTCGTCACTTCTCATATTTTACCACTACCAAGTAGAAACGGGTTTTGAATTTTAGGACCAATACTTCCACTACCATCACTAAATTCCTATGCTTGTAAAATCTGGGATATTTACAGGAACAACATGAAACTTTTATGAATAAACAAATAGTTTTCTGGCAGATCAATATTCAAGAACTCACATCAGATAATAATTTTAATAAACTAAAGGACCAATAGGATTTTTTTCACTTTTTCAAACATTCCTACTAAATTACGGGATAAAGCCCTAATATTTTAAAAAGGCATGAACAAAAGTTTCATATTTTCTTAAACCAGAGAGAAATCACATTTTCTCCATTTTATAGCAAACCAAAGACTATTTCCTTATATTAGAGAAAGTTTCATACTTCCTGTTTGCAATATGTCTAAATTAAGAGTAATTTGAATTTAAGCATCTAAATTTAATTACTGAATGAGTTTTTTTAAAAATTTTTGCAGCAACTAACAAGCAAAGTGGAGTAAGCTCCTTGTTCTATTTATTTTGAGTCACATCCACATTATATTAAAGCAAGCGCTATAACACTACGGGCAGTGAAATCGAGTTATCTCCCTTGGCTTTAAGCTAAAATCCGAACCTGTACCAAATTGTTAATTCTTTTCAAGTGGTTCAAGTGATTTTACAGGAGTATAAGGCCGAGGCATTAGAAGAAAAAATGTTTTGGGATGGATAGAAATTTATTTTCATCTAACAGAAATGAATGACTATTGTATACCTCAGCGCTGAAGATATTTTTTATCCGAAATAAGTCTCGAAAATTTAAATCTGCACCCTACGGGCCAAAGGTTGCTTTTTTCATAGCTTATCCTAAAACCAGAGGAAGTTAATTAAATCTATGCTATTCAGTAAACCAGGAGTGAAGAAGCCCCGAAAGCGAACTGGTTACACTTCTCCCAATAGGTCAGGACAGGGATCACATCTTGCCACTGGTATCATGTAACCCAATACAAACTGTCACATGTTACTTGGAGAGGAGACGGGCACTGCCAAGTAACTCCCACTACCCTCAGAAATGCCATGAAGTTGAACTATAATCTGGATATTGTTTATTCAACATTAAATCAATTAATACTGCCAAAAGTTTAAAAAAACTTCAGAATATATCAAAATCCAAGTGATTCTTAAAATAAATATACTTACATGATTAAGGAACTTGCTGTTTTTAGTGGCCCAACCAATTTGCATAACACCAGCTGTTACTATAGATACCTCATAATACCACACACCTGAGTCCACCTGGAATGTGCAACGCACACTTTCAAATGACGATGCATCACACCGTGCCTGGAAAGAAGAAAAAAAAAAAAAAACATCCACATATTGAACATGTTATTTTAAACAGGTTAAAAAGCAGGATTAGATTTACTTGGATCAGCGTCTGCATCTTGGTTGTTTTCAGCTGTTGTACCCTCAGGCCTTCTTCATGCATGTTGTAGTTTGTAACATTTTTTGAAATTTCAAATTGAATCCTTTATCCAATCCATGGTAGTAGATTGTTCTCATTCCGCTGTCCACACTAAAGGATATCTCGTATCTGTTGATTCTTCCAAGTTAATTTACCATTAGGATTTTGCTTGTCAGCCTCTTCCACTGAGCCAGATTATATGACACTGCGCTTTTACCCAAGTTCATGACTACAAGGCAGGTTACTTAATAACCAATGTATTTGTCCCAGACAATCTGGTGGTTTAAAGTTGGAACCTTAAACCTTATGTCACTTAACTGCCTCTTCCACTGAACCAGAGGTGGAATTTTAGTTTAAAGCTCAACATTGTTTCTTAATTGAAGGCTCCTATATGGTATTCATTTCTATACTAAGGAGGTTATTGGAGCCTACATATGTAGTGATTCTTTCAATCGCCTTATCTTCCAGTGTGGTTCTCTATTACTATCAATAGAATTTGAGTTATTCATCAACACAGACTAAGTTATCTATAGATACCTCCCCTGAAACTGGGTGTGATCTCACATAGATTAACCATTTTTCAATTGTTTGTTTGATATGTCAGAAAATGGTTTGTTAGGTAAACAACTCCACTATGAAAACCAGTAGAGATTGAACTATATCAATTCATTAGTCTATCTGCATGTTCTATAAACTCTAAAATTATACAATTTCCCACAGTATGGAAATCTTTAATGATTTTTGAAAAAGTAAAATTTTTTTTTTTAGATGAATAGAGATTATGATTCAGTATTTCCCCAACACAAAGAGAGAAATAACAGGCTGAGGCAATAATTGAATATCATACATACCTCGAGGCCATCAGCAGATAACTTGAGATATTCACTAACATCATTACTGTTCAACATCACGTTCAGTCCATTAACATCAACACTTTCATAGCTAAACTTCCGACCCTGGAATACAAGAAAAGATTATCCTTTTTAGATTGCACACACATTCAAAAATGAAGATTAACTTTACAACATTTCGGTAGGTCAACCTTTAATCAGCACTTGGTGATACTAGAAGTATAAATAATTGAGGGAAAAAAATTGCTTATTATATTGCAGTAAGCATAACAATTCTGTTGGTTTTTAAATACACTAACTAGATCTATTTACATTAGAATTTTGAAAATATAGTTGGAAATATTTATAGAATTGAGTTAAAATACACAGTAAGCTAGTGAAAGAGGAAAATAACACAAAAAAAAACAAAAAAAAAACAAGATAATTTTTTTTTAAATCCCACCTCCCGACCACACTAAATAATCATAGATATTGCAGCTCACAGAATTTTTATTGGCTAAATAAATGTAAGAAAAAAAAAGGGAAAGACATTTCGGCAACTTTGCTGTTATCTAATTGAAATAATAGGTCAGTCAAGGCAAAGCTCAGTTTGTGTTAGGGAGGCTTACTACTTATTCTTTCATTTGCATTTATCTAGTATAAAAAAAGTGAAATGCAATAGTATCTATAATTATTTAGTGTAGTGGGGACTAATGAAAAAGACCTACAGATGCTACTTGTAATATTATTTGAACTTATTGGATAAAGCATTGACAATTATTGACTATTGATAAGTATTTCTTTCATCATTTCTGATTTTATCGCAATTCTCAGACTATCATTCAACAATCATTAGTAAACAGTACAGATTAGAAATAAAGCTGGGGGCTTATTCTTCATTTCCGATCCTTGCTGCTTACAAACAATCATAGAATGCAGGTCTGAAAGTTGCGATAAGAATAAACAGAACAAAGATAAAATGATGCTCGATTTGTCAGATTCAAATGTAGTGGGAAAGAATAGAGTGGTAACTTACCTCCACAATAACTGTAAGCCATGTAGAAGGTATGAAATAAAAATAAATAAATAAATGAAAAATTTCAAGGAAAAAAAAAAAAAAAAAATATTCAGGATTACAATCAAGATGCTTGTAAAATATAGTCTTTTAGATTCAATATCAGTTTGATTTTTTGAACAATCTTTCCTAAGGATTTTTTTTTTTCAATACTTGAAAATTAAAAAAAAAAAAAAAAAAAAAAATCTACTTGTACTCTAGGTTCTGTAGAGAAGTTGCATTATTTCATCTGTTTTTTTAAAATTCTCCTTTATTTTACTCGAGAAATCTTATAATCCACTTCTGGTTTGATAGGCCTGTCAAAAGTTCAGAGCCCTGTTAACTAAACATTTCAAGAACACATTCCCTACTCTATCAATCAACAGCCTCTTACAATCTTAGACGAGGAGATGGAGTTTTAATTCAGACATTTCCTTGAACCAAGTCTAAAAAGATCTATTCTTTGTCCTGCAACCTACTCATAGCTGGAGGGAAAAAAGAGATGGATTCATGTCTTTCCCAACTGTGTTAGTTCAAAGTGGATGCCAACTGTGTAGGTTGGAGTTTGAATTTGGTTTGCCAACCCCATTTTCCATGTTGCATAACTGTTGTGCCACCTGCACTACTTATTTGAACATTCAGGTGTTATTAAACAAACAATAAATGAGAAAGCATCTAGTTTTCAAAGTTACTTTCAATTCAGACCCCAAATCCTTTGAAATTAATTATTTTTTTTCAAAGTCTTGTTGTTCACTGAAGCTTTCTTAACACAACATGGCTTCTGCCTTCTCTTATTTATAGCATCAATATAACAGAACTCCAAGTTATTAACCCGCTCATTTGTTCACTGCCACAGCTAAATTCAATCTAACCAAAATGGAGTGGTCTCAAACTCTATCCTTTCACTACACAAAGATTTATGCCTACACTCACGTTTTCAACCCCCCCTACACACACACACATCTCAGCCATTCAAGTCTGCTACTAGACAAAGCCCCCCCCCCCTATCATTCCATGATGACCGTGATTGCTCAAACCTATACTGGCATACCTTACAATCTTATCCTTCCATCTTGCATTAACTTAGACCAAACATCAGTCCCATGAGCACCGATTGGTAAACCATTTGCTCCATATGTTCTTTCTTCTTGCTAAGTGTTTATATATATATATATATATATATATATATATATATATATATATATATATATATATATATAATAAAAGTTTCTATATAATAGAACACAATTGATAATCATTCTGTTGGATCTTATACATCCATTCCCTAATACACAACTCTTGCGTTGAAAGAAATGAATAGACCAAGAATAAACGAAACGAGAATTCGGTATGAAAACATGCATATATATTATAACAAAAATTCATAAATGGGATTCAATACATGTATTTCAGGTTGAAACCTATCTTCAAGAATGAGAAATCTAGTTTTCAGCCTCTATAAAATTATTTTCAGAAAAACTAGTTGCAATTAATTTATATACGTGTGTATATGTCATGGTTTGAGTGTAAATGATACTGGTGTCATGTTTTATTCATTAATCTCTGAAAGACAACACCATCTTTAACTCCTTAAATTAGCTTTAGCTACGCAAAATTAGAGCAAAATCTATCAAGAATCATTTCTAAGAAATGAAAATTCTCATAGATATTCTATTTATTCTTCATATAAGAAATGAATGAATCAAATTATTGTCATATGGCTCATATGATTTCATTCTGGGTTTTTCCAGAGCTTGGGCTAAAATTACAGTCAACTGAACAGCCCTTCTCATTGGTTAAGATATCTATGTTGCTGAATCAACTACAATCTGTATATTCTTTAAAATTCCTTGGAGAGATTCTGGCCACTTTGCATCAGTTCCTTTTTTTAGGAAATCATGGTGTATCCATTACAACATGAGAAATAAACTCAGTGAATGTTTTGCTGACTGCTGAATAATTTAAAGAGAAAATAAGTGCCTCAGAAGACATCACTGTATTCACCAGTTAGCATTTTCCTGAATATACCAATAACTTAGCCCCCCCCCAAACAACCTTAATAGCATCACAATAAGAAGAAGAGAAACTTACAAAGATTATCTAACAACCATTTTGCACAAAATCCAACCTCTTGTTTCTCAGCCTGTGGGCTGCGGTACCACTTTTCCAAGGACATCAGTAGGTTCTCGGGATCAGACTGAAGAACTTTGTTTATTGTGATCTTGTTTTCACCTGAAAATTAAAGAAAAAAAAGATAAAGGAGAAAATATTCAAATCCAGTAAATAATTTTTATGCTTGTATCCTTCTGTAATAAGTAACATTTGGGATAAAACTACAGTAAATATACTAAGATTCAAATAAGATGTTCTCTTGGATATCCAAAGTTCATTACAAATTTGTTAAAGCAAAAAGAAATCCTTGCTTGCAACGCCAAAAACTAATAAATACTGAAATTTTGGGACATGAGATAATACAATTTCAATTGCCATTTCCAAAATGAAATTTTTTTTACATTCAATACATAGCAAAACTTTGGCACATACATTACTGAGCAATTTTGAGACTAACAATGTATACTCGTAGATAAGTGAAACCATTGTGTTGATATCATAAATGTATTTTTAGTAAAATCAATTTGTAATTGTTCATTTCATCCTAACACAGTCTCATTATTTTATACTAGCAGGACCGTGGAAATTCCCTGGATGTTGTATTTTATATATTTATTCAATAATTTGTATGCTCTTGGGTCCAAATTAAGTACCTTCAGTCCCAAAATAATCAGGTAACTCCAAATGCATCATTTAAGTAAGGTTCTAGGGGAAAATAGATTAAAATAGAATTTTATTTATTAATTTTTCTTTTTATTAGATGAAGAATTATGGATCATTATTAGTTTTTTTGCTACTATTTACCTCCATCTCTATTTTTGTTCTTTTTCATTGCAACTAAACTCAAGATGGTTTCCCTTCAGCAGTGAGTGACTAAATTAAAAGTGTGGATTGCAATAAAAAAAAGTTCCATGAGATAATTGAAGTATTGTCAATTATTATTAATAATCTTTTGCTACGTTTTATCGCAACTAAACTCAGTCCAGCTTCCCTTCAGCAGTTACAGTATCAATTAACAGCCTGGATCAGAATAGATAATAAGTTCCCAGTGAGAATCAAGCTCACAAATAAATAAATTTGTTTACAGAGAGCCTTTAAAACATCTTTCGGAAAACTGACTGGGAGGGAATGGGAATAAACAGAGAATATTTAAACCACTTCAGATTTGCTGGTGATATGCCTATGGCGTAAGAAACATTGAAGAATTACAAAACATGTTAAGTGATCTGAATAGGGGGAGTAAAAAAGTAGACTCAAAGATGAACAGAACAAAGACAAATGCAATCGATGATCAAGTCCCAAAATATTATAACGATAGATGGCAAGGCTCAACAAGAGGTTGATAAATTAATTTACCAAAGACTGGTAATAAAGGATATAATACAATTGAAGAACAAAAATGGATATGGGCTGGACACTTAACAGAAAGAGATGACAACAGAAGTAGCAAAAGAATAACCAATTGGTGTCAATGGAACTGTAAACAAGGTAGGAAAGTCCACACACAAGATGGAGGGATGAGATAGAAAGGTTTACCAGTAGGACATGGTAGAGGTTAGCACTATCACGGTCATCATTGTTATAGTCACAACCTTTTGGCCATTGTACCCTCGGTCATCTCAAGGTGTGTCATGGTTGATAACCTTCTGAGAATTTCAAACTAAACTCTTTATTCAATCAAAAACAGTAGATTGCTCTCATTCTGCTGTTCATACCAGACGATAGATGACTTGGTGGATGAAAGCATATCTAGTAATCTGCCAGATTGTTGCTTGTTTGAGTAATGCAAAAAAGTCATTCTTTGGTTCAGTGGAAGAGACAGACAAGCATCATTGTAAAGATGGACTAACTTCTAGTAATAAGTATATTGAAACTTTGGTGTTTGATCAAGAGAAAGAGGATATTTTCACTCAACTGTTGATGACTAATAAAAAAAACTCTATCAGCCTGAGACTTAACAGGTGTAACTGAATCTATAGCAGGGACAAGGGTCTCCATAAAATGACAAAGGTAATAATTCTGAAAACTGTCTAGATATCAATTGCACAGCTAAGACTACCAATGTATTAAGGCAGTAGGAATTGATCCTTAATATCAGCTTTTAAGGTATGACAGGACATCCCTACTCACAAGTGTAGAGGACAGTAAGAGAGTCAAGTTTTGTACTGCTAAGTGGACTGACATGATCAGACTATTCATGACTATATCTGGAATCAATCTTGAGAAATCAGTACATTTATTTATATTCAACCATTTTGAATACCTAGAGAACCAACTGTACAGCCTTAATGTAAGTTGGCAAACTACTAATGGACTTCACTTCAGATGCAAGAACAGACACTCCTGTAAGGTTACTCGGTTAGATGTGAGTTGCCATTGAGTGATCATCGTATTCACAATAAAGGAGAGAGTCATTCTACAGGTCTTGCGCAGGTTTCTTTAACAAAACATCACCACCCAAGTTTGTAATCCCACCTACAGTCCAGATTGTGTTCCCTGAAACTTCTGGCTTATTGCTGTAGAAAGGGAAGAGATTTCAGACTATGGATGAGATGAAGGAGAACATGATGTGGCAGATAATAGAGATCCCAAAAGTGGACTTTGCTGACTGTTTTGAAAAGTGGAAGAGACACTGGCATAAATGTATGTCCCGAGCAAAGTACTTTGAAGGGAACTAAGGCACCATTGCCCTAGGTAGGTTATTTTTTTCATTAATATTAAATAGCTGGATGCATCCTGGACACACTTTGTACATCTCTATATATGTTAAAAAGGATTCTAGAATTTTTCCTCACAGTATCAACAAATCATGCCCCCACCACCACCACCACCGAAAAAAATTGAACCCTAATCATTATTTTGATAATCTCTTTACACAAGTTATGACTCTACTCTAACTTTCCAACATTCTATTGAGAGATTATGAATGTACAAGTTGAAATAATTTCATTGATTCTCATGTCTTTTCATCATGTCCTGCCTTGGTTCTACAAGACTGGAATTTGTAACTCAACAAAATATAAATGGAGTATGTATAGACTATAGTATATTATCACCCACAAGATTCCTGATATTTAGAGTTCATCAATTAGCAAATACAACAGTCACATTGGAATCAACCTTTGTTTGTTATACAGGACAGAGACTGTCCTTCATCTATATCTACAAAAGGGAACCAATAATCAATTATCACTGATGGCCTGAAAAATAAAAACTCGATGTTAAATGTAATCCTCCATAAAAGTTATCTTCTGTTTCCAATTCTGAGTATGATCTTTTCAGGCTGTAGACTTTCCCATTCTGAAAAATTTCAGAAAATATGAGAAAAGAGCTTACTTAAGCCATTTGATGCAAATTCCCTGAAAAAAACCCAATTCCAATTTACCAATTGAGCCAAGTTTTGTTTTGACCTTTTTTTTTCCTTAAAGTGTCTTTTGGCTTTTACTTAAAAACAAAAATGTGGACCCAAAAAAACTTCCCAATCCTATAAAGATGGTGGGAAAATCATATTCCTGTTACTGTATATCTAATGTCTACGCTGGAATAAATTCTTTAAAAATAAATGTTTACTAACTCCAATTCATTTTTTCACGTACACTCCTTCAAACCAAAATCCAGATGGGTTTTGTGCACATCAAGTCTCCAAGAGTTTCTCTAAATTAGACTAAAACCCCACAGTAAATAAATTAACAGCATGGATTGGAATAAAGAATAAGATTCAAGTGAGAACCAAACTCATGACCCTCTACTCAAAACTCACTATCTCTAGAAAGATGAAAGTAAATAGTAGCAATAAAAAAATTAAAAAAAAAATTTTTTTTACAATGCTTCAGATAAAATGAATAAACATAAGATGACACTTGAACTTTAATAACAGTGTAGAAAAAATTGCTGAAGGATGTGAGTTCAGTGTCGTGATTTCGCTTGCCACTGAGTTCCAGTAGTTCAATGATAAGAATGGTCACACGTTAAGTGAGCCACCCTCCAGCATAGAGGGGAGGGGTAGATTCTCACCTGAAACTTGTTCTCAATTCTGATCTGCACTGTCAATTTATTTACTCACTGCTGAAGGGAACCTAGCCAGACTTCAATTGCGATAAAAAGCAACAACAATTGAAAGTGAATAGTAGCAAAAAAATTCAATAATGGTTTACCATACTTCATCTGATGAAATAAATGAAAATTCAATTAAATTGTAATTGTTTTGAATGAATTAAATTGGTAATTTTCATTATTTGTGCACTATTTTTAATATTGATGGGGCAAGGGTGTTAAATTTTACTATCAATTTTTTTCTAAAACCACAAACAAAAAGTAAGTGAATCAAACATAACTTAAGTATGTCATAAGATTCAAAGCTATGTCATAAACTTTCTACAGATAACATTTACACAAATGTGACCATTAAGCAATTTGATAAGTCATTTCTAAAATCAAAAGTAACGTTAATATTAAGATAAACACAGGATTTTATTCATTTAATTATTAAAAATCTTTTTCTTCAAAGAAATATCCTCATTAACTGTTCCCATTTCAAATAATTGTTTATACTTTTAATGTAAATACATCTTGAAGAAAGTCTCACTTAATGCTTTTATTTTGACAGCACGAGAAAAATAAAGCTCACATACTCTTATAGAGAGAGGGAGAGTAAGAGAGAAAGTTCTTAGAGAGAGGGGGCAATAAGAGAAAGAAAATTTCTTAGCAGACAACATACACTTGTTTTGAGAGAGAAAAAATCTCCCAACTAATTCAGGTTCTCCTTACCCTCTAATCCTCTACATAAAAGCAACCCCTCACTCTTTGACTCTAGCTGAAAAAGCAGGCAGTCACTGGAATTTGCCTGTTAGGTACAAAGATTGCTTCAAGATAGATTTTCACTAGTGAATCGATTACCCCACCCAACAAAATTTTTAGGGGTTGTTTTCAAAATCTAACTTGCTAAGAACCTGCCTAAGGCTTCCAGGTGTACTCACTCAATGATTCATGGGGTAGTATCGAGCAGTTTTTATGGTAGGCTATCACATGTGGTCAGAAGGACTGATGAGCAGACATTTGCCTTATCAATTTCAGATAAAGTGAAATCCTTAAATTTGGCTTTCTGCACATTGATTTAACCAGAATCAATAAAGAAAAAAATTAACTTCACCTTTTCCAACTTACCTTTTCCACAGGCTATTTGATAATATTAACTAATTACACCCGTGGAAATTCTACAGGTGTTTACAATAAAGATTACCAATTATTTCATGCCTCTGTTCTCTCACTCTGCCCATATTTTCTCACATTCTCTCTTATCCTTTCCAATCTTTAAGGCCCATCCATATTAAAAAGAAAAAAAAAAATTATACAAACCTGGATTAGATTCAAAAATTTTCCTACCCCCTCAGTAAACTTCCTACCATATTTTCCCGCTGATAAGAAGCATCCCCCCCATTTAATATTTGCTAATGGATCCAAAATGTGTTAATGATACCAGAAAGAAAAATGACACTGTAAAGTTGGCGACTTGGACTTATTGGTACAATAAGCTATTTAATAATCAAATCTCTGAAAAATACCGAGCTAAATTTAGGGTACATCATACCACTTACAGCAACTTTCTTTAAATACATGCAAATTAGCTAACTGCCATCTTGTTTCAAGCAGAATTTGTGAGAGTCTACACATACTTATATTGAAGTTTGTATTCTACTATAGTGGAAAATAAGGGAGTATTCTATATATTGCTTTGATATTTCCACATTCTAACATTCTCTCTCTCTCTTTCGGTAAACCAATCAGTGTGTAACGTTCATAAACGTGACAAACGTATCAATAGTGCAATGATTAGTAAACGTATCAAAGGGTATATATTTTATTTTGTAAGGATATCTTTAGGTGAATGAAGACAAGTGTAAAAACTATGATGGTTAATAAAAAGAAAAATTTTCAGCAAATAAGTCCATCTGTCTTATGTCTTGTAAGCCCAAAGGCATACCAAAGATTTTCTCATCCATATAACCAGTCTGGAATAGAAGTAAATTTTAGCTGGAATAAAATGGTTAGCATACTATTCTTTAGCAGGAACAAATACTCACTGGTTTCTGCAAACTTCTCCATGGCAACAATAGAGTGCAGGATGACAACTGGTGAGTCAGAATACTGAAGAGTAAAAGAAAAAAAAATCATGCATCAATTTTACTGGGTTTTTTTGCTTTTGATATAGAAGACAAAACCTATGAGCTCAGCTTTGAACAATGTTTTTTCTTTTAATTTTTAATTTTTTTTTATTGATTCAGGAAAATTGCCCAAACAAATGACCAGATCCTTTTCAAAAATAGGTAACCAATTTAAGTGAATTCAATGTTAACAGCTTTCTAAAAGAACACAGTCTCATTGGAATCTTCCAGAACTATAAGTAATAGGAAAGGAGAAACATTGATCTATTGTAGAAAAAAATGTTTAAGTGCAAATTAACTAGACGTATATTAAAGGAAATGGTGGAATAAGATGAATCAAGATGATATTGATTCCTTTGACATTTGTTAAAATTATTTTGAATAGACCCAAGCACTTAGTACATTTCCTGGCCTCAAGGATGCACTCCAATTTTGACGAGCATAATTTTGAAAAAAAAAAAAAAAAAAAAAAAAAATGGCAGTGTTTCATATATCCTGAGTTGAGAACCTTTTTACAGATTGTATTTTTCGTTTCACAATCTTGTAAATTCTCTTGATATAAAGCTTCATGTTTAGAACTGTGGAAATCAATCATCACAATTGCCTGGTATTGCCCACTGAAGACAGTACATTTTATCACAGAAGAATTGAACATAACCAAAACGGATGGTGGGCCAGTGCCAGTTACAATAGTCTACATATCATCAGTTTTAATTCTTCTGGCATTAAACAATGCTCCCTCAAATCATAGTCATTTGAGGAGATTTGGAATACTGATAATGTTATTAACATTGGCTCGTCTACAGTAGCATACCAATACAGGTATTCATTTTGGTATTAAAAAAACATTTATGATACTCATGTTTATATTAAGTATGATTCATACACATTATTCAGAAGTCATATACAGGAGTTTAGATTACTATCTAGCACTGTGGTCAGGATAGGCCAATGGAAACAGTAGTCTTTGGCCTGTAGGATGCAGAGTAAATTTTCAAGACTGATTTAGAGAAAAATTTAGCATCTTCGATGGTAGTAATTACAGTATATTCCCTTTTTTTCAGGTTACTTAGCTAACATTATTATTTATTACAAAATGCATGAAAGCTTCAAAAAGCTATTAATGTATAACATTGCTAAAGCGGAGGGGAAAAAAGTCTTATCTGTGTTGAGAAACTTCATCTCATAGCTTGTCAGGATACTATTACTTACCTTTATTTTGAAGGGGCTAGATGATCTCTGGTTGTAATTGGTTAATCAATTTTCTAACTTACCCCTCAAACAGGAATCAACTTCAGAGAAAAAAGTCACTTTTTGTACTAACTAAAATTCCTCTATACCATATATGCTGATATATGAGATGGTTATTTGATTCAAAAATAAAACTATGCAAATATTAAACCATGTCCGATGTGCTAGTATTATGACTAGGAAACTGTCTACCAAAGGTTGATACAGACCGGTATGGAGCTTGGATGGGTTGCTGTGAGTGGTAGCCCTCCAAATACCCTTGTAAACCATTCATCTTATAGTCTGGCATATACAGTACTATCAATGTCAATGTGTAGACATCACCATCTATGAATTGTCTTGAATCACAATCCAATTAACTAGCAGAATAAGAAAATCCAAAACTAAGACATTTCTTGTTAGGTATCTTGTCAGCTGCTTCCAAGCAGTGAATACAGTCAATTATAGATATCCCATTTACAGTAAATATAGAGGGGAAAAAAGCAAAAGGAATACACCAGTCTTTTTCCATGACAACTAATAAATAAATAAATAAAAAGTTGTACTTGGTAAGATCATTGCTTTGAAAAAACTTCCTTTGTAGAGAAGCTTTAATAGAAAAGCGAGACTGAATGACCCATATAGATGTTAACATGCAAAATATTGCCTTTTCATGTTCAACTTGCCTGGTAAGCCTTTGACCTTTCAAAAGCCGACTTTCTCTCATTTTTTCTCTCTTGGTTGCTGGCACAAGCGACTGAAATTTTCAAGTTGCCAAATTTATTTTCTGACTGACCTTCGACAACTTCCTGATGTCCTTTTTTCAAACTGCCAGAAATTTTTTCTTTTTTTTTCCACTTGTTCCTGTCTGACTTTTTATTTTACAAAATATCCTTTCATCCTTTTACCTCCGGGGCAGTTTGGCTTGGCTGTTTCTGACATTGCTCTTACACCGTCCAAGTAGACAGATGTTCTTAAACCACGCAAAACAATGCCACCGCCCACCAATTAATAACAGTCTCCACCTTTACCCACACATATTCACCATTTCAAATAAAACCCAGACATCAGGTTTGGTTTTTATAGAGTTTTTTCTAATCTAATCAGATATTCACTTACACAAGCATATATATGTATATATATATATATATATATATATATAATAATTAAATAATTGTGTCATCCACAGACAGCGGTTTCGTTGTATTACAACTTATCAGTGTGGCTATAGACTATCCATTTTCCCATCCAGTACCATGAGGTAGGATCGAAACCCTCACATAGGACCCAGAGGCTGGCATCTTACCTCTGCCCTACACAGAACTGAATGGTCAGTAAGGTTGAACTTAAGCAATATATTCACTCACGCATAATTCCCCATCCACCAGAGTGCTCTATTCCAAAGTTGGAAGAGCATTGCATAAGCTTATAATGAACGAGGTAACCCATCAAAGGAGACCCTTGTAGAACTCACCCATTGAGTGAGCTCATGTACTGAGTGACTGCAGCTACTATTGGCTTTCCCCAGAGAAATTTTGGACCATAGATATATTCTTTGAAAGACAAGATTTTTTTTCATTAATACCAAATATCTGCATATTTAACGGACAAACTTTGTATACATGTACCCATGATGCACCAGCAAGTATTAGTAAGTGTTGTCCCGAGGTCAATAACTCACAAGATTACTAAATTTTTATTTTTCAATTTAAAAAAAATAAGATAAGAAATTAATAAGTAATAAAATAATGTAAACCAAGGATAAGATATTGAAAACTTTATCCTAATAAAAGATTTTGCGGTCTTTTTAATAATAATTACCTAAAATCAAAAGTTATACAAGTTATTTTTGTCTCTGAGAGAAGCAGTACAATTATATGAACTAAGCTTACTTACATGGAGACAATTTTGAAGCTCTGTTTCAAGATCTTAGAATAGCATAAGATAAAAGGAAGAAAAAAAAATCATCTCAAAAATGAATACTTACCTTCATATTTGATATCAAGTAATCCAAGACATCATTAGTTAACAAAGATATACTGCTCGGTCCTGGCAGAAGGGGGGAAAAAAAGGCGAGTTAATTAGTACAGCAGGAAAAAGTCTCTTCATATTTCTCAAGGAAGAGATGAAAACGGGATGACAGCACAAAGATTGATGGATGACATTGGCATAGTGAACAGTGTTTTAAACATTTTATGAAAATGTGTTTATATTACATAATACAAACACACACACAGCCATCATAAATGAAGTTTGGAACTAAAAAGAACTGCAAGAGCATCCACTCCTGCCATTCATAAATCATAGTACTTGTCTTGTTTTCATTTCTTCTAAATATTAGACAAAGAGAGTTTATTTCTTCTCTCATACATCTCTCCACATATACAGCAAAGAGAAAAAATAATGTGCATGTACACACACACACACTTTACAATTAGAAAGGAAATGATAATAAAAAATAATCTATGATCAAGTACCAGTTAATCTAATTTATTTTTAACAGCTTCAGTAATAATTGCCAAAAGAATTTATGTGTGAGTGTGTGTGGGGCTGTATGCACTCGATCTAGGGGCCTAACTAGCAGCAGATTAGGATACTACTGGCATCACTGGTCAATGTTTCAAACTCAGGAGACAGCCAAGAATTTGATGGTCAATAGAAGCCTGCCCAATTAGAATAAGTGGTGCAATACAATTTTCCCCCGTATTTCCCATCTGATTGTTTCAGTAAATATCTGTATCAATGAGTGATAAACATTGATGAGAAAACCAAAATATCATTTGGAGGAGATAACAAGAACCCGTAAAAGAGGCATAAATTTTAGAAGTTTTTATTTTCAAGAAGAAATAGCCTTGTCAAACATTTTATAAAAATGTGTGTATATTAGATAATACATACAGTAATCATAAATGCAGTTTGAAACAAGAGAGCACTTAGAGCGCATACCTCCAACACTATTGTCACCAAAAACTGAACAATCAGGTTACAGATTGTAGACTATGTTTCAACAAAAGCTTGTAATGAATAATTATTCATCAAATTTGAATATCTTCAACACTATCAAGAGGTGTCAATCTTGGTGCTGTAGGGATAGTTTCAACTTGAAAAAGGTTAACACAAGTGCTAACAGTGAAATAATTATGATTGTGCAATCATACTAAAGTGCTGATAATAATGCAGCATGATTGCGCAATCACCCAATACACCATATTATTATTGTGTCAACAGTGATGACATCATGGCTGACATAATTGTAGTGACTTCTGTTATTCCACTAGCACACTACACTTTTAGGATATCACCGCGATGGTGACATTACTGTGACATCCGAAAAATTACATCCTATCTTGCGAAGTTGAATTTTCTAAGTTCCTGGATCCACCCCAGAATTTAATAAATTGCTCTTTGGCCGATCATTCC
Source organism: Thysanoteuthis rhombus (assembly GCA_963457665.1). NCBI lineage: Eukaryota > Metazoa > Mollusca > Cephalopoda > Oegopsida > Thysanoteuthidae > Thysanoteuthis > Thysanoteuthis major. The sequence goes on along the minus strand of OY735238.1, from coordinate 16,684,129 downwards.
CCTATATTCATTGAGAACTTTCATAGATATTGAGTTAAACAAACAAACATGGGTGAATATATAACTGCTGACCAACTCTGTTGGCTAAGGTAATGAATGGTATAAACAAATAAGAAAGGAAAAGAAAAAAAATCTAAACTTACCAGCCATTTTCTCCGCTAAGCAGCCTAAAATAATACAAAGGTTACGTTGAGCCCTTGGGCTTTTAAAGTTTCCATCACACCCATCTTTGGACAGCTTCAGAAGTTTGGTCAATTTTAGAGTTGTTGACTGGTAGGAGGAGAAGAAGAAACTATTTAGAACAACCATGTTACTATCACTAACATTATTATCATCTTTTTTTTTATCACTCAGTAAAGTAGCCTCACATATAGAGAAGAAAAAACATTACGATCATTATTTCAAGGTAATTTTATGTAAACACTAATCATTACCCATGAAGAAAACCCAGATATCTTTGAATTTCTATGGAAAGGATAGGAGGGAGAAAAAAAAAAGATTACATATATATGTCTAGAAAGCTTTACAGCTTCAAACACTAAAATCAAAAAACTTTTTCAATAGATTTTTTGCGTCACATCAGTCACCCATTGTCAATGCAATTTATGTAATTTTCCAAAACATCTCCCCCACCATTTCCCCTATACTTAGTAATTATTGTACAATGTATAAATTGTCTCTTGTTGGGATCATCAGTTGTTTACCATCTGACTGTTTTGGGTATTTTAACAACTAAACAGTTATACTAACATGGTACTCCAGCAGTGTTAATTGAACACCACCTCCCTTTATTATATAGTTTTTGCCATGCGTGTAGTTTGTCATTTTATATAAGGTTTTGTGTATTGTATATTGATATTAGTTTATACTACTTATCAATTTTTTGAAACAAGGTTCACTTACATAGGTTACCCTAAAAACATTTTTAACAAGGAGGTATCAGTAAGTATAACAACAGACTTGACTCGCTCTTTGAGTCATTTCACTCGAATGTTCACCCATATGAATATTAAATCCGTTGTGTCAGTTTTAATCTCAGACTGCTTATGATATTATCTTCAAGAACACTAATTACACGGAAAACTCATTAGAGTCGATTCTTTACCAACATATTTAACCGAAGATTTGACAATTATTTTCCACTAACCTTGAAGTTCATTTTCCATGTCATATGACATCAAGCTTCTATCATTTTCTTTTTAACAATTATCAAATAAAATATTCTTATATACTTGGTTGAAATGAAACCACTTTCTAGCAGGTAGTAACACCTCAATGGGCTCTTCCATTAATATACTTATACAATTTGTTACACAGCATTCCATGTTCAATTTTCCATCCCACCCAACTAACTATCAGTCAAACGAATTGACCAGAGCCAAATGTTTTCCCCTTTCCCTGGTTCCAGACAATACAATGATCTTTCACGCTAACAAAGACTAGATCCATAGGTATACACACTTCAAATAAATTGACAAATTATGAAATAAAAGAAAAGAAATAATATCAAAAGGGAATAAATATTTGCTAACAAAAACCAGAATAACTTTAATGACTACCAAACAAGTAGAGAAAAAAAAAAACACACCAGAAATGAATAGAAAGCAACAACACTACATCTCAAACCAATAGGGTTGCTGCTTCAATCTAGTGTTGCTCTTACCATTGAGCTAAACAGCCGCTGGTAATGCAAAAGCCCAAATCCACTTTAAAAACACCAAGGAGGTATGAAACAAACTATTGTGGTATTATATATATATATATATATATATATATATATATATATATATATATAAAAGAAAGATATATGACCCATTTCTATATAATATAATGCAATTTACAATCATATATATATATATATATATATATATATATATATACATATAAATAAATAAATAAATGCATTATATACATTCTGTCGGATCATGTATCCATTTCCTAATAACATATATCAGTTCTTAATCTTGCCTTGAACTTTAATTCTCACTTTGTGCAAAGCCGCATTCTGAGTAGAGCCTGTTTCTGAAGCAGAAGTCGAATCTGCCATAGACAGTCGAGTGAGAATGAGGTTGTTCCATGAGTGACACAGTGTCCAGAAATTATTTGTGCGACCAGAGAACAGCACAATCAACCATTAAGATTACGCTGATATGATATAGGTGACAAAGAAAATGGCAGATATAACAGTATTAACCAATTTCAACTCAAACAGGTCTGGTTAGTCACTCAATAGAAACTGTCACGTGATTGATATTGTTTGGCAGTTGTGTTAGGGGCAATCAATTAAAAAATTGGGAAAAAAAGGGTGATGAATGAATATTACTTCTCTCGTATTTTACTGAGCAGTGATCACTAAAAAGTTTGAATTAAAAAAAAAAAAATAGTGTGAATGCTGCCGGACACAAATTAAGGGATCAACTTAGTATAACCTTACATTGCAAAATGAAACCACCAATAAAACCCCCAGAGGGGAGGGTAAAATATAGTATATGTCTATTGTTATTGGTGTTAAAAAATTGCCTCAAGAGATGTTCTTTATCAATTCTTTATTTTATTTAAATAGAATTTTTTTTTTTATCGATTTCTCTTTAAAGCAAGCAAGAAATTTAAATTAGATTTGTTCAGTGCAGACAGATCTAATTATCAATAATAGTGGTCTCAAAATCTAATCACTTTTAATTATTTACCTTGTATCTGTTGAGTTTAATTGAAACCAATTTTTTTTCCCCATCTTTGCAGACATTTTAGTTAATTCCAATAAACTATTTTGTGGAGCATAGGGACACAACCACTCAGCTGTAGCAATAAGTTTCTGTATGGAGTGGAGTTATTAGCCCCACATCCAACCCTCGACCTCTATCCAGGCTGGAGACTAGCTATGGCAACAGCCAAGATGTAAGTTTTTTCCGTCAGAATAACCTTCTCTTAGATAGCCTGCTTTACAGCGCTGAAGGGCTTCGACTACTCTGCTATTTATTCATAGCTGGAGGAAGAAGTTGATTCATGCCTTTTGCAAGGGTATTAATACAAAGTAAATATAAACAGATTTGGCTATAACTCAAAGCTGGTTAACTGTTATGCCACCCTGCCCCTCACAAATTGCTGACATTCACATGCTTTATGAATAAATAAAAATTCTGTACTTTCATAGTACAACACTAGCATGGAGTAAGAATGCCTTCTACCAATAATAAATGGTCAACTATAAATTTTGAAAAACAAACTTGTACAACCACAGAAGTAGTAGATAGAAAATTGTAATAACTTAGAAGATAAACCGGTTCCAAATCAGTAGAAGGTCACAATATTTTATTTATATATGCCTTCAGTTATTTGCTTGTCAATCATTTCCTGAGGCACAAATGCTTCAAGCCGACAGTGGCTAACAATCTATAATAAAATTTGTGATGCCTTCTCGATTAACAATAAAATTACATGATTATCTGCGAGGCAGCAGCAACTGCCAATTTGTAGTAAAGCAAAGAAGCAATTTCGATTGATTTATATAGGAAAATTTTTCAAGCATCCCCAGACCCCCAAAATGGTGATAATGGTATGTTAGGCTGATTTGTTGGAAGCTGGAGTGGTGGGTAGTACAGGGTGTAGGAGAGAGAGAGGAAGAGAATACACACTGCCTCTATAATGGCTTGCTGTGAATGCTATTATATATCTTCACTCTTTTACATGAAAGTGAAAGAGAGGCATAGAGCAAACCTTTTAAAAGTGAGGGATGACTGTTCTGTGGTAATTTCAAATTAACCTGTGTACAAGATGAGAATTGAATGTTAAGTTGGGCATTTTGCTGATTGGGAACTTTCATTACTGCTATTTCAAAAATGTATTACTTGGGAATCTAAGGTCATTTATCTGAAATATATATATATATATATATATATATATATATATATATATATATGCGTGATACATAAAAATTAGTAGTATACGCATGATTTAGAAGTAGAAAGAAAAAATCAAAATAGAAAAAAAGATTTTAAAAAAGAAAATGACAATTAGTCAAATTTCAGGATCTCCAACCATTTTTGAATCCTATGTACAAAGGAAGCAGCTTATTGCAATCAGGGTCTTAAAGATAAAGTAACCTGTAAAGGATATGAAAATTGGAACAAATTACATCCATTGTTATAAACAACTTTACATTATAGAAAATGATTTTTTAAAAAATTTCTTTAAAAAAAGATCTTCAATTTATTCTAAACAAAGTGTTGGGGACCAACTGATTTTGATATTGATATTGACAGTTTAATAACAATATTGATGTTTATAATAAACGGCTTCCTCTGTATCAGGAATAGAAAAAAAACGAGGCTTTTAGAGAGCACAAATTTAGTCAAACTTGAATTTGCAACATAATAAATGTGTTTGGCTTTTGTCAAAAGCCCAAAAGGAAAATTTCAAACTTACTTTGGAAGGCAAGGGACATTGGTCAAGTAGAAGGGTAATGACTGCAGCCCCCAGGGGGTCCTCCAATGGAATGGACTGGATGAGAGAAGTGACCACTACCAGCCACCCCTTTTCCCCTTCAGCAATCTTAGGGATGTACAACATTGACTGAGGGGGCTCTTGGTCACTACAAAAAAGGAGAAAAACAACAAAATGTTATGAAAAATAAACAACAAAGCCAAGGAAAATAGTTTGACTAGACCACATAGAATAAACATTTTTCTCTCACCCACATATAGAGGAATATGAATCTTCACATATATAACTTGGTGTCGTCTTTGAGTTCTATTTGTAAATTACTTGATTTTAATTGGAGGTTTTTTTTTTCTGCTAGCAAGGAGTATGTTCGATTGCTTTCACTCAATTTTCTTTGAATAAAAGACATGAATTGTGTCTATGATATTACTTGATCTGATTGGTTGCATTCAATAGAACCTCTTCAATTGTCATGGAGACATTTCAAGATTTGGTGGGTGTGAGAACATTAGCACCAATGAAAACATTTTATTTCTGAAACATCACCAATAGACCTTGAAAGAAAAAAAAATCTTATCCTCCAGTGAAGTCTAATTTAGAATGGTTAAAGAATTATTTTTAGCCTAGACAAAGCTTAATTTTCTTGCGGCTAAGTCTGTATACATTCAGTTTAGATTGGCCTTTCACAACCTTTTTTGACTGGAAAAACCCTCATAATAACTTTCATATCCCAAGAAAAAATGTGTATGCATTCTAATCAAAAGTAATTATCAGTATTCTAGAGGATACAGAAAGATAGTTTTCCATGCATTTGTTCATTTCATGGAGCATTCTACAACACTATCTATATCCGTTTCAATCCGTTTTCGCCCAAAGAACACTGGATATAAAATATAAAATTGAAGTCCGTTTCCTTGGAAAAATATCGATAAGATCAGCTTACCTTTTATAGAATTAGGCTCTTTCATAAACTTTATATATTTACATAAAACAAGTATAAGAACTCAGGAGACAAACAACAAAATTATCAGAAAACTGCTTTAATACGAAGAAAAACAGGTTGAAAATTTCAAACAGAAAGAAAAAGATTTCTAAAGATAGAGTCTTGATTAATGAAAATGTAGTTTGGAAATTTATTCACAATATAAATGAAAATACAAGTCACATATACAACATTTTGCAGAACCCTTAACAACCCAAGGTTCTGCAGAATCCCCGTTGAGAAATGCTGGTTTAGATTGTCACTATTACTAACACATGAATAATGGTGCAAACAAATCTTTTCTAGAAAAAGGACAATAATAGACATCAGAGACAGGTTAAATTGTTTTCTTTTTGTAAATATAAGTCAGCATAATACAAGAGACCATGACAGATTTTTTAGGGGTGATGGGTCAAGTTCAAAGGTCACCAGCAAGAACAGAGAAAAGAATGGGAATCATACATACTAGCCATATAAGAGGACAATTTAGGAATAGTGTCAAAGGTCATAATTTCAGTTATTTGACATTAAGATTCTTTTTGGCATACTTATCACCTACAGACAACCATTTGATGCAAAATGTTTGCAGGTTGGCTGTTGTGACAGAAGAGGACTGAATGTCAAGAGGTCAGATGTTTTAAGCATATCAGAACCTGGAAAAAAAAAGTTGTACTTCCATGGTAAACAGTCTGAATTACATAAAGTCCCTTTTTGCATATTGGATTACAGTTGGGTACTCTCACTACTACAGTGATGACACCCACCTCCTACCATTACTTTGAGGAAAGTCTCATTCTGAAAAAGAGGTCAGAGAGATTGCAAAAGTGAGCATCACATCAGCGAACTGGAGTTACGAGTGCAAATAACCCAAAGTTTGATGCAACCAGAGAACAAGGGGGCAATTATGTACAATTGGTTAACCAGGATGGCACCAACATAATATAGGTGACAAAGAAAACAGCAAATAGTAGCAGATAAAAGCTATGTATTAGAAATTTTTCAATCTCAAGAATAGCAAAGACAATTTATACTGCTCCTTAAGAAAATTTAATCAATTCTCTTGCAGCCTATTGTCTATCCTTCCACAAAATGTCATTGAAATAATTCAATAACTTTTAAAGCTATTGTGTGGACAGTCATGAATGTATATATAAATGTAGAGGGGGGAGAAAGCTGCAATTTCCAATTTCAGTTGCAGCAAGATATTCACTTCCCACACCACACATCAACTGAAGGTATTCTGCATTGTAGGTCAAACTGAATCGAGTATAATTTATCTGGTAGTTAAAATGTTAAGTGGTTCCTTCCAAATTGATAACCAGTTTATTATTTGTGCAAATCAGTGGGGACCTTACCATGCATGCATAAACAGATACTTTCCCATGGGGTTACTCTCACTCAAAGCTGAGTAGCTATTGCATTCAAAATGACTGAGCAAGTCATCCTTCATTTTTTGGCAAAACATTGCATTACATTACTCAGGTCTGTTAGACCTAGTAAAATCCATGAGTCGATAGCACTTTAAAACCAGCAGCTGAGATGACCAAATATTAATGCTTACAGACAGTTAGTCAATAGCATACTAGTACAAAGAGATAAACTACTTGCAATTGTTGTTCAAATTGGAAACTTTACACCAGTGTTTCTCAAACTTTTTTGGTTATAACATTGAACATAAAATGCTTTGGTCTGGCGACCTTCAGGGTAGAAACATAATTTCAGCATTTCTACATTTAGTTTTATCCAATAAAACTTACTTCAATAATCAAGTTCAAATACTGAATATGAACTGAAATATGTTATGATTTATCATACATTTGATGGTGTTTTATCATTCATATTTATTTTCCTGTTCGAGGGACTTTAGAGAGACTTCATATTTTGAAATTGCAATGTCAATATATTTGCACTATATTCAAAAAAAAAATTTTTTTTTCAACCCTTTCCCCATATTTTTCAAATCATTCCGTGGCCCCTTAGGAACATTCTTGCAACCCATGTTTGGGTTGCAACCATGAGTTTGAACACCACTGCTTAACACAAATGAACTTGAAAATTTTTGCACACAACCAAAAGCTACACAACAACAGATTTACTGTTTCTCCAAAACCTTTTATGTTAGCACTACCAATGCTGCCCATGTGTTACTTGACATGTAGCTGCTATTGCTTTCACAAGACAAGTCAGACTGATTGATGTACTTTCCAGACACTAAGCAGCTAAAACTGTTGAATGCGTTAGAGTAGTCTTCACAAGTTTCCACTCCCACTCTACACAAGAATTAGTAAAATATTGATAAATATATCACTCCTTGGTCTGTAGGAAACTGATATACAAAGGTTCCAAGAAATGTTATCAGAAAGATTATTATCAATAATGATTACTTTTCCGGCTTCCTGTTTGATAAAATTTCCTTTCACTTCTGCTCTTATTTGACAAATGAACTTTTTTTAGTGTTTTCTTTTAAATAGTTAAAATCTTTATGATATTTATTCCAAAAGAACCCATGGAAATTTCATAGTGCATCTTTGCAATTTGAGAATAGAACACTAATATACTTCTATGTTTTAACATAAAAATATTACTTGTTGGGGCATTTTCATTAGTCCCAGCCCAAAACCAACAATCATGATTTTAAATTATGGAAGCCTAAAAGAGAAAAAAGATTAAATTTCATTCTTTTTCCAGCCGACAAGAAACTTGATTAGTGATGTTATTTTGGGATCAAATTGGAGAATCAAAACATTTCAACCTTTCTAAGAAATGGTCAGTCTTGTACCTTTTTTTTTTTTTTTAGGACTCCAGATTAGTCTAGTTGTGGTGTGGTGCGGTTGTGTCACTATGCATCACAAGGGGTTTATGAATATAAACAAAAACAAAGAATGGGTAGTGATGGGGAAAAAAAAACAAAAGCCCAAAACCTTGTCTGTTTATATGGAGTTCAAACGCAGTCAGCATTAAAACAACCAAGATGGTTTCATTTTCCTTTCATAACAATAAGATTTGAAGTGCCACAATATATGTAACCATTACAGTGAATATTTATTCAATTAATCCTACCCATGATATCACAGGTTACATAAATAGATAATATCAAATTATTTTGAGGACCTAATGAGAGAGCAATACAAGTAGAGTGGATTGACAAGGGAAGAGAATTTGTTGAAAAATTGATATTTCTCATGTAAACTGAATGCTTTTTTCAACCATTAGGCTATGGTCTTATTGATATACAAATATTTAACATTTGGACCATTAGATCGTTTTAAAACAAAGGATGAAGTAACAACAGCAAATGCCTGGAGATAATCATTTAAATTAGCTCTTTATATCATCCAATATCACAGATAAAATTTATTAAACAAATATGTCAAAACTATCATGATTTTATATATATATATATATATATATATATATATATATATATATGTGTGTGTGTGTGTGTGTGTGTGTGTCTAGAAAGACCTTCAGTTTTAAACACTAAATATTGAAAATCTTTCTCAATAGATATTTTTTGTCTCACTTCAGTCACCGATTTCTCAACATCTGTCAATGTAATTTATGTAATCTTCAAAAGTGTTTTTTTCTTTTGTCCCCCTCCCCGATACTTTGTTATTATTGTACAATGTACAAATTGTCTCCTGTTGGGATCATCAGTTGTTTACCATCTGATTGTTTTGTGGATTTTAAAAACAAAACAGTTATATTAACATGGCACTTCAGTAGTGTTGATCAAACATCACCTCTCTTTATTATATAATTTTTGCCAAACATGTAGTTTGTCATTTAACATGAGGTTTTATGTGAATTATATATTGATATTAGTTTATACAACATATCTATTTTTTGAAACAAGGCTACGCTAAAAGCGTTTTCAACGAGGAGGTATCAGTAAGTATAGCAACAGACATGACTCACTCTTTTTGTCACTTCTATTGATGTGAATCCATGTGAATATTTAATCTGTTGTGTTGGTTTTAATTTGCTATACATGAGAAAGATACATACACAGTGATGTGAAAAAGTTGACTATTCGGAAAAGAAGAGACTTGAGGTTAATTAGTACATCTCAAATTATTTAAAAGTACTCAACGCTATTTCAGAAATTCTAAAAATTTGTATGGCAATTGAGACAATTATTTGCATTAACAATGATATCTAAATAATATAAGTAACAATGACTTAGGATTGATTCCTTTCTTCCCCCTGGGCATTACTAGGTACACCAGCTAGTCTACATAATAGGTATGAAAGCTCGGTCGTCTTGAAAAACAATGTCATCTTTTCTCAATGAATCTTTACCGATTCAGGCATGGAAGTCCAGATGCACCATACAATAATGCAAAAAAAAAAAAAGGGGGGGGGGTCCAGGCTCCCTCCAAAGAAATATCCAATGTAACTTCCCTATCTGAGATAAAATAATTCAAGGGAGATAATTCTATTCCTCTATTCAGATTTTGTTAGATGTTTCTCAACTAGATTAAGTTGTTTTGACTGCATCTAAATGTCAAGAATTTAGATACAGACTATTTGTCTTAAAATATATTCATTTGTTTTTACCCTTTTTACATACGATCCTGATGAATTTAGCATTATAACCAAAATGGTTTTGGCATTTCATCTTCGTATTCTTTAGGTTTCGGTTGATATCATCCTGGAATTTTATTTTTTATTATTATTTGTATTTTATAGCAATCTTCTGGAAGAGGTTAAAGTAACTGACTCAGTTTTTTTGGTAACTTTTACAGCCACAATATCCCCCCCCCCCCCGGAAACATCTACACACACGTCATGTTATCTTCTCACCGGAAACAATTGCACACACCTGATAATTTATCGAGAAATTAGTTTATTGATGGTTTCTTTTTTTATAGAATTTTTACTGATAATATCTTTTATGATTTTGACACAAAAAATTTGAAGTACCAGGAAGACAGCAGATATATATATATATATATATATATATATATATATATATATATATATATATATATACCTTTTTCATTTTACGAGGAACTATGTTGCCTTTTAGACAATATTTTTTCTTTCATTTTTGATGCAATGATTATTTTAGAGGAGATCAACTTGAAAAATCAATTGGAAAGAAAGTTTTATTGGAGAAAAAAATGTTGATAAACGTTGTCAAAAATTGTATCTACAATTGTATATACAACATATAACTGGTTGAAAACTGTGGCGTTGTATGTACAGTTTTTGTCAACATTTGTTTATACAATGCTGCAGTTTTTCAACAGAGTTCGTCATTTTCTTGTTACTTCCATCATTTTGTCACCTGTCAACCGAGTGATACCTTTGATTAATTTTTCTTTAAATCATTTAAAAAGCTTATAGAGCTTGCCTTTTCTAAACATTAGAAAATTAAGCTGGGTTGTTTATGTTAAATACAGAAATTTGCATGAACTGAATTAACTAAAAAGTATTACAACACATTGACTATTATGAGTCTGACAAGAGATCAAGTTGTCTCAAACTTGAACACCATTCTTTTCCACTTTTTTCTCCTCTTCAACAACATAATCACTTTGAGCAATCCTGAAATCCTAATCAAAACTAGAGACATGGTTGGTTACAATTTCTTTTTTTTTAATATACAACAATATACTTTAAAGTAGAGGACTTTGGTTTGGTTTCCCTAAATAGATAGTGACACTTTATTACCAGAGAGGAGGAGCTGTTTTTAAAACAGAACAATGAAACCTAATGATCTATAATACTTGTTAAATCTCCAGTAGACAGGATATCAATACTCAGTATAGGCGGATTTCCAGGAATCTGATTATAGCAGTTACTTTCACAATTCCATAAATTGACTGAACACTTGCGCTAAGAGCTTAGACACAAATGTAAAACTACTAGGGTGAGAAAACTAAATCGATTTTGGCACTGTAGATTTTTAACTTGATACACACATGGCCGTAGTATGGGAAAAAAAAATCCAAAAAATAATTTGAGTGCTCACTCAAGTAGTGTGTGTGTGTGTGCATGTCTGAATGAGTGTTCAACCAGTCTGTATGAGTGAGTGAGTGAGTGTGCAACCAATCAGTGTGAGTGTGAGCCAGCATTCAATCAGTGTGTATGCATGATATCTTGTCAATAAATGCAAAATTGTAAAAAAAAATGTGAGAGACAGGAAAAGTTGCTTTTCAACTTTTGAAGAAGTAACAAACTCCCACAACTGAACTGCAACACAAGTTCTAGCTGGTATTTCCAGTTACACTGTTTTCCAAGACAATAATAATCCTTTAGAACTGCCATGATAAAGAAACATCACCATACAATTATGTCATCCCATGAATTGTGGAAATATACATATAAAGAGGGGAATACAAAAATGGAGTTGAAAAAAAAGAAAAATACCGCCACTGCAGATGGCTGATTATATAATATCATTAAAAGTGAATCTTTCTACAGCCCCAAAGCTCAAGGGATCCCAGGAGAGAATTCTGACCTTTTCCTTACCCAATAGAGTTAGAAAAACTGGAAATGATGAGTAGAAAACAATCAATTCTCATAGACACTATAAATATGCGTGCTTCCAATGAATTTGTACAAGTACCTAGCAACTATTATCAAATTAGCAGCAGTAATTTTTTGGATAGTAATAATATTAATCAGGGTAGTTTTGGCATCAGACAATTTGGAGTCAGTATTTGCAGGAAATAGAGATGTTTCAAAAGTGTTTATTCTTAATTTCATTAAGGGACACTAATTCCAATAAATTGCAAAGAGGAAGGAAATTGATCAGCTGGAAACAATATTGCCAGATTGGTAAAATGGCACAAACATTTTTAAAAGAGAATTTTTGAACCTGGGAGTCAGTAATATAAGTACTTCACATTTTTTGCTTATAATGCACAAAATAATTTTTAGACAAGGAAACTTGAAAAATGTGATCAGTTCAACTTTTTCATTCAGTCTATAATTAATTAAGACTAAACAAAAACCAGCAAATTGAAATAAATATATATGTAAGTGACACAAGGTGTGGCTATTAGATGATGAGACTAATATGGTAATTCAACTGAACCCTCAAATTCATGTACAGTTCACTACTTTTCTACCTCCCACTGACACAAAAAAAAAAGAAAAAAAAAAAAGGCCAAAACTGGCTGAAAATGGGTATGTTTCCGTAGACATCAATTTCTCCTAATCATTATCATACTACATCCTCAATTGAAGAAAAAGTCCAACTTTCAATTTGAAAAAGTTGAACCTCAAATTAAAAAGTTTCAACTTCTCAAGTTGACATTCCACTTTTTCAAATTTAAAGTTTAACTTATTGAAGAAAAAAATGATACCACATTTGCTTCAATTGAAGATTACATAGTTTCAGATGATAGGAAGAAGGTACCTTAATCAGTAAAATCTTTACCCAACCGAGTGAGAGTCTTCTGCTGGTATGGACAGCAAACCAAGAAAAACCACACTGTTCATCATGTAGGTATAGCAACAAAGCAAGTGAGCCCTATGAAGCCTTTATGTATGTGTATGCACATGACGTAGATGAATGCGTATGTGTGTATATAGCAGGTGTGTAAGAGTGTATGTTGCATGTGTGTATTTGGTATATGTGCATGGAGCTGCGCATGTGGTAGGTGTATGCAAGTAAATGTATATGCTTGTATTTGTCGTGTATGTCTACATGCACATACATATGTTGTGTATGTGTGTATTTAGCACATGTGTAAGTGTGTTTGTGTATGAAATGTGTACGTGGTATGTGCGTACATGCATTTGTATGTGGCGTGAGTACATCAGTTATTGGGAAGAGTAAAAAACTTATTGGAAAGAAAATATATTAGAAGATTCAAATATACATACACTAAACCCTTCCACACGCTATGTACATACATATACATTGAACAGCCCCTGATATAACAGTCTAGGCGGATTTAGTGGACACTTGATTGACATACCTGTGTCATCTGAAAATTTGACCAAATGAGCTCAGAGTCAACTTTTTTAGTAAACTAACAAATCCATGTAGAATTTCTACCTGAATCTTCTATTAAAGCTATTTTACATTAAAATATTATAATTTGAAAAAAAAATAAGGTAAAAAAAAAAAAGCCCTCTATCTGTTAACATTCAAATTGATGGACTCTCAGATATAATAGACAATCTTCTAGCACATTGAACTGTACTATTTACTGTACACATATGTTTGCATTGACTAAAAGTAGGATTTTGTATAATTCCTATTAGGTTCAGAAACTCAAAATCTACAATGTGGAGATATGTTCTCTGAAAATTACTTGCTAGCTTCTAAAATAAGCTTTCAAAAGGAAGAAATCAAAAAGAAATACACTTTTCTAGGGTGGCTTGCTTTTTTTCTGTGAATCTCATTGAAGCTGGAAATCTGCTACCACGTCCGTGTGCTGGGTATAAAAGAAGAAAGACAATAACAGCTCGGAGTATTCAACTACAAACACTGCCACATATGAGGTGTGCTCCGGTACCCAAATACTCACTGTATCACATGTGCTACTTCTCTGATCGGTCATCATGGATGGTAACCTGCACAACCAGATTTTAACCTTCTACACCAGCTCTAACCGAAACTATCCTCAGTATATCTATGACCTGAATCCTATCAAGAATTTGAAAGCAAAGTCTCAATTTCATGCTCATAGAGAAACTCTCTTCTTTGGCTAAAAGGGAGTTCTTGTCAAAACCCCTGTGCCCAGCATTCCGAAGGCTTTTCATGACAACTCAGCTACAGTAGGTCACTTAGGTAGAGATAGAACCTTCGGTAAAATATCTCAGCAGTATCACTGGAAAGGCATAAATAACAATGTACAAGAATATGTGAAGGTATGTCCAAAGTGCTTCGTGAGTAATCCTTAACTCAGCAAAGGAGATTCTTAACTCACCTATTACTGTAACTACCAAAATTTAGAGTCTGGTTGGGATTGACATTATCAGCCCACTTCAAGAAACTAAAAGCAGTAACAATACATCTTCAGCATAACTGACCATTTCTCCATGTGGTCTTGAGCTGCATCTATCCTGGATAAGAGTGCATGATCCATGGCACAGCACTTCCTCTACTCTGTTGTATATCGACTAGGCTGCATGGACAGCCTTATCAGTGATCAGGGAAATTATTGACATGGTTGTGAATTGTTTCCAGACAGATCACCGTGTTATTAAGAAGTTGATATATGATCCAACAGAATGATTATAAATTGGGTTATATTATATTGAAACTGCTATTTGAGATGATCTCCTGTTATAACATGATGAATGTATCATTTGGCCTAGACAACATAAGTAGAATAAACAATTGAAGAGAATGGGGCTGCTGCCGGAATCAAAACTGCGACTGATGGGTTAGCCGCTTCAAAGTAGCATTGCCTTTACCGTAATGGGAGATCATTTCAAATCAGAGTTTCAATATGATGTAACGCAATTTATAATCCTTCTGTCGGATCATAAGTTCATTTCTTAATAACACGATTGTCTCGTTGAAAGAAACAAATAGGACTGATATAGACTGTGAATAAGCACCTATCTATCAATTATTACTTCAATTATTCCCGTAGTTCAGCAGAAAATCTACAAGCAGCATCTTCATTGGCATTCACTACTATTATTATTTAATATTTTTCAAACCACCTGTTTCTAGATATGAACGTTAGAATGTCCGCTTTATAATTCGTTAAACTCCAGACCAATTTCTGCATGTTGAGATGATCTAGTTGACAAACGAAGATATCAGTTCCTTTATTTTGAAACCACATTAATCAAATTCACGCTGTATACATAAAGGGTTGGTTGCAATTAATTTAAGCGTGTTAGTCAAAATTCATGTTGAACAAAACAGCTTTAGTTAAGGAATACTTGCTGTCTGCACTAGATTAATAGCAATTATGCAATTGTAATTGTGCACTCTAGTTTATAAGATTGTATCATCAGAATGTGAAATAAAATCAGAATTTAATACTTTATCCTCAATTATTTTGCGTATCTGAGTGTAGGGGTAGAATGAGACGTTAAAATACTGATTTATTTATAGAAAACACACGATTGGCAGAAAATGGGCTAACCTGTTTCATGCCCTGGGTCATAAACTGGATTAGCCCAGAATATACCCAAGGCATAAAACAAGCTAGCCCACTTTAAAACTGGGTATAGTCTTGGCAAGGGGTATTTTAGGCATTTACACTGGAAGTAGTACATAGTTTGAAACAGTAGGCAGGAAGTATTTTTCCAATAAAATTGTAATGACCCAACCCAATAGATAAATCAAGTGTTAGAACCAGTGAACCAAGGAAACCACACTGTTCATTATCAGAGTTGATTATGCTAATTCTTTTCTTATATTAAGATCTAGCTAAGGCACTATTGTCAACTTTAATTCCAAGTGCACATCTAAAATTAAGTTGAAAAAAAAAAAAAAAAAATCTTAAAAATCCATTGAAACATCTAGATTTTACAGTTATATCTAAAAATCCAAGAAATATTATATATCATTGATAATGACTTAAATCTTCAGTCGTTTTATTAAAATATTACTTAATTTATCAAAAATATCACTTTATCACTATTACTAATTAGAAATCATCTCAATAGGCAACACGGGGCAAGGGACATATCTCACATTTCAGTAAGTCAGTCAGTCAATGATGGTAATTGATGCTAGTGCATCTAAAAATCATGCATTGAATCATTCTCAGTATTTCTGGGAGAAGGAGGCAAAAATCTCCGAAGCCTACCACAGACATTTGCACAACAGGAAAGCCTTTTTGTATAGTCTCAGTTGCCCATAGCATCTGAAATTGTACAAGTGAGGGCTACAGTGTTTTGGAATAAGACACCAACAGTAGAAATAACAATTTGAGGCCACTTTCCATTCATTACAGAAATTGTAGAACAATATCAGATTGAGTGAAACTATTGTTAATAAAGAATGCAAGACTGTAGAAGTGAGTGGTTTGTGATGAAGTAAACCAAAGTTAGACTTTTCAGAACAAAACAGCCTTCAAGAGGTTACAACATCCTAGCCATTGGAGTTTGGTCTGAATTACAACCAAGAGAAAGGAGATATCATGTGGTTTAAAAAGGCAATTCTGGTGTAGAGGATTCAGAACATTTTCATCCATCATCTCTGCTCTGTTTATTTGTGTTAGAAAAATGGATATAGATTTGACAGGATGTAAAAAGTTCACAAGTAGGAAAAGAGAAAAAAAGCCTAGTAGCAGAACAAGAATTTTCAACAGTTTATTGATCTTTTACAATTTTTTTTCCCTAATAGTGTGGAAAATATGACGCTATATTTTTTAATTTATATAATATAGATTATATCATAATAAATGAAAATGATTTGTATTTCCTAATGCTTTTCAATGTATTGGCTGTATTAAAAATAATTGATAGGATTCAAAATAAATTGATGTATACATGTCTTATCTTATGCTGATAAAAGCATTGAAAATGGTCAAATTCAAAGTTCTTCAATGTGATTTTAAACCGGTTAGATTTTTTACACCTTTGGTTTATAAACTGCTGAATTTCAGTTTAAACAGCACCTTGAAAACAAATTGAAGCAGATCCACAAAATAATAACAGAAGATTAAAAACATGCCAGACAATAGGAGTAGCAGGGCCAGAAAGGTACAACCTGTACTTCTACAAATAAGTTATATTTAGAAAACAGAGTTAATAAATATTGGAAGGTGAACCAAAGTTAATCACTTTTTGCTTGCTCAGTAAATATTGATCACCTATGTTCTTGAAAGTTATTTTCATTTTTTGGTTGTAAGCACAACATTCACTACCTAACTATATAATACTAAAAGTCCAATTTGTATATCTGTCTGCACCCTCTAATTATCCAAAATGATGCATTGTAGCCAGTGGTATTGAATTCAAGTATCCTTTAAAAGGGTTAACTCAAAGAATGCAAAAATTAATCTGGATGATTTGCAACTTAATGGTAATAATGTGGGGAGTCTGCATTTCTGATTATCCTCTATCTATATCATAAAGACCAATTTGCTCAAAAGAGAGAGCTATTTCTAAATGATGATTATATAGAAATCTCCCTTGGTTGTAAAAGTCTGGAAATTCTCCTTTATTTTTCATGACATATGTCCCAGTAGACTTCTAAAAGAGATCTATGGGACATATATTCAAGTCGTCATAGAAACCTTGGGATACATACGTGTCCCAGCCGTCTTGAAAGGGTTGATGTAATTAATGGCTTCACATATTGAGCTGTTAGTACACAATATACAAAAATAGTAGTAAAACAAAATTATTCTAAAATTATTGTATTTGCTAATGTGGGAATAGCACGTTTTGCAATGATATAAGGACTACTATAGCTATCACAACTCTCAATCCCTATGGTTGGGCTCCCATCCATAATACTCATGCAGAGTAAAATTTAGATATTTTACAGGCTATGGTATATGGTAACTATGATTACAAAGCAAATTCAGCTTCTTAGATGACCCTACATAACCTGTATTTCAAAAGACACGGCACAATCGTGTCATCATCATCATCATCATCATCATCATTCTCGACTTATATCCTCATCAAGGATGTTGCGGGGTTATATACACCTAGGCAATCATTAGTAAGACCCACATCTGACTTGCCTAGTTTTGTTCTGCTTTTGGCACCAGGTGTTACTCAATGATCACCTATCCAAGCATGGACCAGGTTTGACGTGGCTCAACTTTGGTGATTTTACAAGAACAGTTGTATCTAACTGGATTTGGGCCATAAACCCTAAGCCTTCGGGAGAGGTTCCCCAATCCTTGTACTGAGTGCTTAGCTGAGAGGCATTTAGAATGATTTGGCAAGGGAGCTGGAGGAAAGCACTCTACCACTGAGCCACAGTGATCAGTAGGATGACCTAATATAAGCCCACTTTAAAAGCGACTGCACAATGGAAGAGAGATTAAAGTGAAAGATTTGCCTTCACTAAGAGCAGATCAATCACCAAAGAGAATTGAGATTTCTATTTTAGATGTCATACCAAAATACATAAGTATTACAAAGATAAATTCCCTTCAGGTTTTGTTTTTTTTGCTTGATTCTTAGTCAGGCTGGCATAAACAAAAAGACAGATCACTTGCAGGATCAATTGGTTTTATTTTAAAACTTCCCTTGATCAGCTGGCTAAGAAAAGCAAAATCACATGACTCATGGTCTACATAGTACAATTGCCTTTAGACACTAAAATATACTGCAGATAACAAGACATTCCTCAATGAATAGCAACAGGTTGTTACGCATGAAATGTCATTTTCTTTTAATAATTAGAAGACGGAGGATGATATAAACAACAGAACTGAACTCATTCAATCAAAATATTCATTTGAAGCAATAACTTTTTTTCCAAAGATCCTCTAACGATACATGCCAACTTTTTAGGTTTAGTGGTCACAAATCCAGTAGAAGTATGATCTCCACGTTATTCAACTTTGTATTATAGATATGCTCGAAAAGATGATAATTTGTATAAATGTCCGGTAAATATTGAGGATGCTGCATAACTTCATATCTAGATCAGCGGAGAGATGTGGGGTCTGGAATTGTCATGAAACATTTCATCCAGTTCACACAGGATCCATTTTCCCAACTTTTTCACCTTTTTTATTGCCTTGAGATGACATGATATAGTTGCAGTGGAAGTTCAAAAAATCTTCATGATGTGCTTGAAGCACTGTTTGCAGGTTGTTGACCACAACTGTTGATAATTCTCCATCATTAAACTTCCCTTGAGGATAATAATTGTATCGATATTTCAAGACATGAACCTATTGAACCAACATTAGACAGTTTGCACTGTAGAGGTGTTCACACCACATGCTTTGCTGACATCATCAGTAGCATGATTTCCTAATTTGAATCAGTAGAATGGGTAGAAACCGTTGCTTGTTAAGGGCTAAAAAATATCCAATGAAAAATTATTTCTAAACTAAATCTTTTTTCTATTTTAGCATTATTCTCTGCAACGTAAAGATTAAGAAAAAAAAAAAGACAAGAAGCAAAGATTATCCAAAACCATGTAGAAACAAGAAGAGGATATATACACCATTTCATTGAATATACAGACCAAATTTTCTATCAATCATTATGCACTTTTTGTAATGTTTGGAATTACATCTCGCCTTTCCAGCTGAAGTTCACATTATTGGCTCAGCATCTTGACATCGTCATGTGGTCACTCAATTCTAATCTCACATCATTAAATTAACATTTCAATTTGGGGAACACGGAGACTGGGCCCATGAGCATAAACCAGAAAGTTATGAATATGAGAAGAAATATATGAGGCTGCATATTATCAGGCATTCCCACACTATGATGTAAAACCAACAAAGTCAGCTGGGTCACCTTGTTTTAGATCTCAAAACCATTCTTGGCCCCAAGGTTATCATCTGATGGAGGCTTTGTTGGTGGCAAAACTTGTTTTCATAGCAACACACATGACTTTATTTCAATGAGTGTTTATGTACATGCATACATAATATCAGCATCTCATACTAGGGTTTGCCAACTTGCAATATGATAATTCTATGTCAGGAATTTACATTAACCTAAAGATTTAAAATTAAGGTTATTCTATTCTTCACCGCACTCACTCATCTCATACTTTGTGCTCCAACCCTGCAAGTAGGATTCAGGATGTGTTCACAAAATCAATGAGAGAATCGCCAAATACTGACAACTGCAGATCTTCATAAAAAGTTCAGCATTATAATTAAGAATTGAATAACTGCTTACAATGATAATGAACAATAGTATTTTGATACAAATATCCCATGCTTTTTTAAAGTTTGCTTTATGGCACATTTTTGTTTTCACAAAAAAAAAGACAAGAAGTGAAAAAAGCATTCAACATTACTTTCATAGCAAGCCATTATAAAGGCTGAGTGAATCTCTTCCTCCCCTCTCTCTCTCTTATGCCTCAGTCCCTAATACCTCCCACCACCAAACCTCTGACAACTCAGCCTTACTATCATTACCAGTTTTGGGGTCTGGGAATATTCAAAAGATATAAATTAATGCTAACGGCTTCTTCATTTTGCACTATTATGGTTTACAAGAATGGATAGAAAGGGGAAACCTTCACTTATGAAGGAAAAAACTTTCCAGAGATTCACAAAAAGTGGGCTCTGAACACTCAGCTACAGAAAAAAATAACTCTAATTATACTGAATAAATTAATTTTACACAAGATTTTCAATACAAGAATTATGGTTTTTGATCAACACATGAAAAATTTACATGGTTACAATATTTTGTTGTATATGGTTATACCGAAATTGTGACCTTTGGCCTCTTGAAAGTCATAAAATATACAGATAGTAAGTAGTAGGTGGGATTGGTCTGAATCCTTGGAGGCAATCTCTTCAAAAGAGAAAGGGATTATAACAGCCATTTCTTACCAAACTGCTTAGCACTTGAATGAGCATTTCCAACCAGAAATGTTCCTGATGTATTTTAGAAGAAAAAACAAAACAAACCTATTTCTTGGAGGAGAGAGAGTGAAAAAGCACAATTATCAGAGATGGGCAAAATGAGTTGCCTACCGTTTCTCTCAAATACACACAATGGATAAACATGTATACTTTGAGAGAGATTTCTACTAACATTTTGTTGATAGATATAAACAAGAAGCATACATAGACAGAAAGAAAGATCCTATCTACAAAAAGAGACTGCAATGAATTTAACACTTCTCTCTTTCTCTTGCTCACAGAATATTCCTACAGTGGAATAAACAAACAAAATATTCATCTGAATAACCTCATCCGTAAACCCAGGATAGAAATGAACACCATATGGGAGCCTTTAATTAGGAAAGAAAGCACATTAAGCTTAAGACTTGATACTATTCCTGATTATTCTACAGGTAGTGCAAAAGTTCAGTGGGCGAGGAAGACAGACCATGCCACAAGAATAAATTGATACAAGATATCCCCGAGTATGAACAGTGGAATGAGAACAATCTACCCCTAGGGATTGAACAGAGGGTTTGGTTGGAAAATCAACTACTACAGATACCTGAAGTAAGTCAAGAGTACAATGACCCAAACATTGTAACTGTACAAACAGACAAGATAAAGACACTAGTCTGAAAAATCAGTGAACAATAAGACAAAAGATTTGTTCAACCAATCATCTATGTTTTGCATTTTTCACTTTTTTTAAGCTACATAAAAGCCCTCTAGAATAGAACACAAATACAAAGAGAATATCTGAACCTCGAATAAATGAATCCCCAAGTGTACTACAACTAATTATCTTGAAAATTATCTAAAATCAAACTAAAAAAAAAAAAAAGATCTTTTATCTGAAAAATACTAGCACAAGATTTGGTCATTGTTGGACGAAAATAACCAAAGAGACCCAAAAGAAAAAATTTTTTTAGATTGTGCCTAGACCCCAAAAAGCATTTTGGGGGGAGAAAAAATTCTTTTAGATGGTGCCTAGTTGTGTGCTCATGCAAAAATGTGAGTAATACTGAGAGACAAACACATACACACACTAAAAGAAAAGAATCTGCATAAAGTGACACTCCCTCAGTTGACTATAAGATACCACTGAATGATATTTTGAACTTTTGGATCGTAACATTCACAATGACCAAGCGAGTCATTTTTCAAGTCTTGTGCACACTTAATTGGCAAAACATTGCACCACTCAGGTCTGTCAGTACCCCTTACAGTCCAGATTTGGCTCAGTGCAACCTCTGACTTTTCTCCAAAGAAGTTACGCAAACATCATCTCCACCATCCCAAGACAACTTGTATACAAGAGGAAGATTAATAAAAAATAAATATGTGGTCATAGTTACTTGAATTCAGCATATCAAAGAGCAGTGTGTTTGCTTGTTAGAAATAAAGATGACTGAGTCACCATATGCCCAAATCAATACTAATAGTGTTTGGTAATTGAGGGAGTAGGATTTTGATGTTTTAGCTAATAAAAATACTTCCTCTGTAGAGAATGGAAGTTGAATGTGTACAAGCAAAGTAATTTCCTGTACTTGCTGGAAAGGGTGCACCAGTCAAGAGTTGAGTAAAAGTTTAGGACAGAAATCAAATGATTGGAGCAAAGAGAGCAACCTGTGTGGAAACCAATGGTTGCAAACAGGAAAGGTAATGTATAGAAAGCATTTTCTCCTGAGTGGAAAATTGACTGGTTTATAAGGATTCATTATAGAATAGAGTAAAATGGTGAGAAAGAATTCTAATACAAACAAAAGATTTACCAAAAAGATTAAATGAATTGCAAAAGTCTTGAAATATTCAGCTAACTTTGGAAGCCATCCATACAAAAGAGAAATAATATCAAATACCCAAGTCAATACGTCTGTAGCTTAATGAGAAAAGCATTTATTTTATGCAATAAATCCATTTTTCATTATAACCTCTCTCTCTCCTGGTCAAAGCACTCAACCCAAAACTTCTCCATTAATTACAGATCAAACATCAAATAATTGTGGCAGGCAACAGACTCATTGATCCTCACATAAAGAGTGATTGGTCAACCGCAAAAATTGACTACGGCATTATATTGAGTAAGATATATTAAAACATTTTCTTCCCCAAACTACAGGTCTTTAAAGGCAGAAATTAAACACTCAGTTGAACTTGGCTCTCTCAGCAGCATCTCTAACAAATAAGACTTACCCTCCGGCCATAACCATTCAGCTGGCCATATAATATTAAACAAGAAGACTACGGAGAGAAAAATGAAGTTATTTCTATAATATTGTTCTCATAGAGGAAATATATGGATATTTTTTCTTTTACAGTCGAAAAAAAAAGGGAGGAGAGAGAGAAGAGAGAGAGAAAGGGGGGAGAGAGAGAAAAGAGAGAGAAAGGGGGGAGAGAGAGGAGAGAGAGAGAAAGGGGGGAGAGAGAGAAGAGAGAGAGAAAGGGGGGAGAGAGAGAAGAGAGAGAGAAAGGGGGGAGAGAGAGAAGAGAGAGAGAAAGGGGGGAGAGAGAGAAGAGAGAGAGAAAGGGGGGAGAGAGAGAAGAGAGAGAGAAAGGGGGGAGAGAGAGAAGAGAGAGAGAAAGGGGGAGAGAGAGAAGAGAGAGAAAGGGGGGAGAGAGAGAAGAGAGAGAAAGGGGGGAGAGAGAGAAGAGAGAGAAAGGGGGGAGAGAGAGAAGAGAGAGAAAGGGGGGAGAGAGAGAAGAGAGAGAAAGGGGGGAGAGAGAGAAGAGGGGGGAGAAGAGAGGGGAGAGAGAAGAGGGGGGAGAAGAGAGGGGAGAGAGAAGAGGGGGGAGAAGAGAGGGGAGAGAGAAGAGGGGGGAGAAGAGAGGGGAGAGAGAAGAGGGGGGAGAGAGAAGAGGGGGGAGAAGAGAGGGGGGAGAAGAGAGGGGGGAGAAGAGAGGGGGGAGAAGAGAGGGGGGAGAAGAGAGGGGGGAGAAGAGAGGGGGGAGAAGAGAGGGGGAGAAGAGAGGGGGGAGAAGAGAGGGGGAGAAGAGAAGGGGAGAAGAGAGAAGGGGAGAAGAGAGAAGGGGAGAAGAGAGAAGGGGAGAAGAGGGGGGGAGAAGAGAGAAGGGGAGAAGAGGGGGGGGAGAAGAGGGGGGGGGAGAAGGGGAGAAGAGGGGGGGAGAGAAGGGGAAAAGAAAGAAAGAAAGAAAAAAAAATGCAGAATATTAGTTTCCTTATTTTCAGAATTTGCTTGTCTTTATTCTACACTCCTGAGGTTGACAATCAAGTTTTGAATAACTAGAACAAGCAGACTGAGAAAATCATATGAAACTGAGTCAAGACTTGTCATTCATTTTTTATCAGATGAAGCATTGTCAACCGTTATTGATTTTTGACTTGAATTTCTTTCATCTTAGTTGACCTCTGCCAACCAATTCCGAAGAAGTATATGTATTCACTCATGTTTGTCCTTACACACAAAATATCCAAAAGTTCTCAATGAATTTCAGTGATATCTAGTGGAAGGGTTGGCCATAGGCTAAGGAAGAATTGATTAAATTTTTGGATGGATCTTGGAATTTTCTTTTCAACAGAGATAGTTTTTCATACATCAAGACAACAGTCCGAAATATAGAAAATTGAAACAGTTATCCCCCACCAGAATGGTATCTATATATGAACTGATTTTTATTCTGTTTTTAGTGTGACCTATCTACCTATGTTGTTCATTCTTCATCTAATTTAAAAAAAAAAAAAAAAAAAAAATCGAGATCATATAACTACAGCTAATACTATACATGTAGGTAAAAAAAATTAACAAATATAGCGCCAAGTGATTGGGACAAATTAAAGGGTAAATTTATGCGGTTTGATTTGATCTTCTAGCCACATGGCTCTTTTAGCTCAAGCAGCTGATACAGATAACCAGGTTGCAAGGAAAAATGGGATGATAGTCCAAGGAGTTTAAGTCTCACAAAAGCTAAACCTTAAGTCCAATCAGCACTGTTGAAAAGCAACTAAAAGTCAAGACGTGTCAAGATTAATTCAGCATTATATCTATGTTGGCCGACTGCAAAATCAACAATGAAGTACGTTATTCAAATTTCTTAGATGAAGCATTGTAAAATATTTCTGTTGCTTTTCATCTAAACTCCAAGATAGTAATTCTACCACATTAATGATAACTGACAATGCTTCACCTCAGAAATTTGATTACACCTAATATTACAAGTGTAATGCAAATAAAGATGGCATTATTTGATAATTTGGAGAGATAGGGAACACAGCTGTATGGCTACACTCACACTGCTTACTGAAAAACATGGGAAAACGATCTGGGAGGGGTCAAAAAGCAATTGAAATCAAGATGAAAGAAATACTAGTCAAAAATTTATGCAGTGTAACTATTTTGTATCTACGGTTTTCTTGGTGACCAGGTTCATTAAGTATAATCCAGAAGGAGAAGGGGAGGGTGACTTTAAGAAGTCTGTCCAGAAAGTATTTGACCATTTGTTAACAAAAGAAAAAAAAATAGCTTATATAGAACAATAGTACCTTGTACTCCCTTTGGGACCCTAGACACTCCCAGCATTGCGTCTACTTTTCAAAATCAGTCCACACTTTTGGGATCACCATCAGCTACCTCATTGCACTTTTGTTAATCTTTTTCATAGTCATATCTCCTTGGGAAAAGTCAGAAGTCACTAAATCTAAACTCAGGGGGGGGGGTCCAGATGTGGGCTTTTTGCAGAAAAAAAATTAATAAATAAATGAAATGAAAAGATAAATAAATAAAATAAAAAATAAACCAGCAGGAGACATAAAGAATAGGCAGATTTGGTCACTGATAATGCAATGGTCACATAGTACACAAGCTTACTTAATGTTGTCTAACTACTGAGTAACCCTATAGGAGAGTATCTGTCCATGCATATGTGGTAAGGTCCCCTCTGATAATTTTCCCAGTTTCATCAAAGCTGCCCAACTATTTCCAGAGATATTCAAAATGGCTGGATACTTTCCACACAGAACTTTTACACTTTGATATTCCAACAAGATAGAACCCAAATGCATATTCAGCTAAATTTGATTCTCAGCTAAGGCCAGAGATTTTTGCGTATTAATTGCCTGATATTCTGTAAGGCTGAAAACCTGTTATGTCCATACTCATGTGACATGCAGCAGGGACAAGATGTACTTTGATCACCCTAGGACAGTGGAAAGTTCAAACAGAATAATAACTAAGATCAATATGATAACATTCAATAGGCTCAGCAGAGCCTTTGATACTTTCAGTACATTTCTTATTCGTATGTGCACACGGACAAGGCTTGCTTCAAATGGTCTTTGGCTTATTTGTAAAGGAATTAATAAAACTGGAGGAAAGGCTCTAATTCCTAATTTTTAGTGTAATAAAATCATTTGACAATGATAAATTGTACGTGTACATCAATTTGTCTCACACTAAAATCATCTTTTTGTCATTCGGAGGATTGATTGCTTGTCATCATCATCATCAGTCTTCTAACGTCTGTTAGAAATAGACTTTCCCCAGGATTCGTCACACTTCTCTACCATGGGCATCGTGGAGCCAGTACTTTCTGAATTACACTAGCTTGTCTCTAATATTCTGCTGGCCTCGGCTGCACATGGGGGATCCATGTTGTGAGTCGTGATGTCCATTGGTTATCCGCCATTCTTGCAACATGGCCAGCCCACTGCCATTTGAGATTCTAAATATACTATAATATAGAATTTTGGATACAATCTGGCCATTGATATTATTGAGATCATTCTGAACTCCATGATCAGTATCAAGCCATCATATTCTGAGAGGCCGTCAAGGTGTGGAGTTGTAATTGACATTACATGGGTCACTCACCTATTCCTTAGAAAATAAATTATTAAGTTTTGGGTACCAAAAACAACTCGTTTCTTCTTCCAGACTTTTTGTTTTTTGCTTTTTTTATCTAAGACGTTCACAGAAAAAAGAAGATTGAATGAGAGAGATCTAAAATTAAGTCATATAAAAAAAGCTTAATTACAGCTTTCTCATACATACAAGAGTTTCTACCCTGAAATTTGGGATGACTTTGAACAGTTCACTAAATGTAGTACAAGCATTTAGTTACTAAAATATGTAAAAGAGAGGGCAAATAGCCCAAGGGGACTACTTTGAAGGAGATGGTGAAAACTAAGTATCAAATAAGTTCTCACATTATCAAATTCCTTGAACTTTTGGGTAGCATTCCGTACAAAAAAAAAAATTAAATAAGCAATTACATATCTACACAGGTCTCTTCAGTTGAACGGTGATAGGCATTAATTTTTTGATATAACATGAGCATCTTCTTGAAAGGCATATAGGGTTGGAAGTGAACATTATCACTTTGAGACCGCAAATAAGTAAAAATCACTTTTGTAAAATAAATAGGATCAAAATGACAAAAGAAATCTTTGATACCAAACATGAGAATAAGATTTAACCAGCACAAACCAAGCAATATTTTTCAACCAATAAAAATAAAGAAATCACATTCCAAAAATATTAATTTCTGGAGCCTCAAAAAAGGTAAAATAAGAATTCTGAACCACTTTAGTCCACCAACATTTAGACATTAACACAACCACGTTACCCACAGTCTTTTATTGCACATATACAACAGAACATTTTATCCGTGATGAACTTTACAACATGTATCCAGTAAGTCTATCAACAGTAGCTTTTTCTATTTCACAATTCAAACAAACATTTCCTAAACACAGATGCATTTGTAAAAAAAACCAAAAAAAACCCAGAAAAACTTTGATGCATTTCTTTAGTGACAAAACTCCAATTATGCACGTACACTCTTTTCAAAATATATTACCAAAATACATTTTGTGGATATAAACTTCTTTTGTTTCTTTACCACTGTTAAAAATCAGTTTTTAGCCTTTACTTTTTTTTTTGGAGAGGTGTCGAGTCGATCATTCCTCTCCGGCTACCTTTGTTGCTAGCTGCAACTCTGAGAAGAGAAAAACTAAAAGAACAGCACCAAATCTTTCTCACCCACTCTCCACAAAATTATGGTATCACAGAGCCATGTCACTGCTGATGGAGCCTGATGTCAATCAGTAATGGATTTTGATAAACCAATGTTGACAAAATACTAAAGACATTGGCATTTCCCTGTACGGTTTAATATTTTGGATATGGCAATTCTGAATCATTGCATGGGAAATGCAGATATATCAGAGGAAAATTTTACTTTCATGTGAAAAGACAATCTCAAAAGCCTTGTTTTTCAAGTATCACCTGGACTTATAAAATCCAGGAAGCTACAAAAATCAGTGCATGTGTGAATATTTGCATTATATTTATGTATAGAAAAAAAATGATACATGCAAATTTTGAACCACGAAATTCACAAGAGTCAAACTCATGGAAATAATTGAGTGATAATGAGTGGCTCCCCCGTGTGTTTAGTTTATTCATGAAATTTTACAAGTAAGAATATAGAGCAAAGTGATTTATACACACTAATGAGTAAATATTAGTTCAGTTACCATTGACGAGTAGTGTAAACAAGTCTCAAGAATTGTCAATAGTTAATGAGAATAGAAGTAAACTTGTGAGAACAATACCCCAAAAAGTACCCCCACTCCCGGCATCAACTCCAGACAACAAATACAGAAACAAAAAAAAACAACAATGCACCATATTTGACAATGGAATGCAAAGTTTCCAATTGGTGAGGTGGGCCCTCCCGTCTCGATAGTCAAAAATACACTCACTCATCATCAGAAGACAGCTGTAGGGTACAACAGCCAAAACATTGTGCCCCCCCCCCAAAAAAAAAGAAAAAAAAAAAAAAAAGAACCAAGACAAGAACAAAAGACCACATCAAAACATGTGTTTGATCAAGCAAAAACTTTCAGAGCTGATATGCCTCTGGAAAAAGTATCACCTGTTGGGTTATAGGGCTTTAATTTATTGATACAGATACTTGGTTGGAATTCTGAAAAAAAATTTGTCTGAAACGAAACACTTCCTGTGGCAATTT
Organism: Thysanoteuthis rhombus; assembly: GCA_963457665.1. Lineage (NCBI taxonomy): Eukaryota > Metazoa > Mollusca > Cephalopoda > Oegopsida > Thysanoteuthidae > Thysanoteuthis > Thysanoteuthis major. The sequence goes on along the minus strand of OY735238.1, from coordinate 16,655,233 downwards.
AGCCAAGTTAGTTATGAATGAAATTATGAATAAAATATTATGAAGATATAATGAAAGAGGATCAATTGAACTATAATTCAGCAAAATTGAACCTTTTTTTTTTCAACTTTCCAAGTTACTTGCCATTCTTTCAAAAACATAAAATTTTGGATTTACTGTAATGGTCTTATGTTTTGATCAGTGGAAAATGTTTTTAAACTGTTTCAGTAGGCAATACATCAAAGAAATATAATCTGGTGGAATTTTCATTTTAACACCATTTCTTCAGTTTACATGGCTCGCCAAAAATTTAGAGCCCCCTCCTCATTTTGAACAACCCATAACTTCCATATTGCATAAAATAGTGGTAAAATAAAGCAAAAAATGACTTGAGTTGAAAAATATGGGGTACCAAATTTCAGTCAGATATCTTGAATAGCATAGTAATGAAGTGCCAAATTTGGCAACATCATGCTTGTGGCTCAGAGCTGTAAATCTGAACAAATTTTTATTTGTCATAACTTTTAAAACACTTGTTAAATCAAGCTGAAATTTTCAAGGTTTCATTTCATTCAGAAAAGGATGTCAGTCACTGAAGATGGTGCCCATGGGGAAATATTATTGATTTGATATGGAATGACCCATATATGTATATGTCTAGAAAGCTTCACAGCTTGTTGGGATCATCAGTTTGTAATTGTTTCAGGGATTTTAAAAAATCATCTATACACTTTTGGACTTCAGTAAAAAAAAAAAAAAAAAAGAACCCAACACACACACACACACACACACACATATATATTCGGTGATTCGAGATATATATATGTGTGTGTGTGTGTGTGTGTGTGTGAGTGAGTGTATATAGGCAGCAATCTTTCATTGATACATGTATGATTAAAAATGACGGACAAGGAATACTTCAACTTAGTGAGTTTTTCCTGCTTACGTACAAGAGAACATATGTCTGGATGCAATATATGTAAACATTGCTCAATTTGATGATCATCTGCTTTTGGCTGAACAACAACCTTTTGGCTGAAAAACTATGGTGTTAGTGTTTTGCACTAATTTAAATGATATTCACATTAAATTCTGCAGTAGCCATGGGGAGGAAAGGGGTTGAGATAATATCACATGGCAAATAGTGGCCAAAGGAAATTCTTTGTTGGAAGAGGTTTTTAACTTTCGATTGTTGAATATATCCAAAACATTCGGACCAAAGAAGACTATAAGTGTCATACTCTTTGGGGTGTTTTTAGGATGAGGACTTCCAGTTAATTTTGTATAACATATAGGAGTTATTAACAAGAATTAACATATAAGAGTTTCAAATGGTACAAAGAAGGTCTGTTGCTTTAATCAGACATATATCAATACGTGTGTGTGTGTGTGTGTATGTATTAAATTAGGGAGAGTGAAAAAGAAAAATTGATATTGATTTGAAATTGAAATAGTTATGAAGTTCTGAGGCAATTGAAAAAAAATTGCTTTTGAAAAATGAAACCATTATGACCAATCAGTACATTTTATAGAACCACTACCATCTCAGCCTTTAGTCCTCTCCATTATCAACTGAGCCAAACCTAAACATACTACGATTCGCCTAAACCTCTGCACATCACCCAGTGCCACTTCTGCTGCTATTATTAACCAATCTAAAACTAAGTGACAAGTTGTCACTGTGCATTTATCATAGGTCAGTCTGTTTTGTCAACATTTCATATGCAGACTAGCAAGGGTACCTGGTGTTGTGCAGAGAAAAAAAAAACAAACAAAAAACAAACTCCAAATCTAACAACACTGGAAAGCATACATCTGGTCCGCTTGGCACACTCACTGAGAGAAAGTAATTTATATCCAGTTTTCTATGACTAATGGAAAGTCAGGATGCAGTTTAGCATTATACCTACATTGTAAATTGTAAGCCCTCATAAAACCTTTGAATATTTCTGCTCTCAAAACTGAGAAATTTATGAAGGTGAAATTGATTACAAGCATGAATAATTGATAGAAAATTTTTCCACTTTATCTGGAGTTGGAACTTGGTTCACTTACATTTGGATTATATTTTCCATGCTTCTAACCATTTGGCTATTGAGTTACCATGATTTTGAAGCCTACAAGTTAGTGTCCAAAAAGGATTTATAAAAAAGCATTGACTCCCCCTTACATGTGTAAATTTAAATAAATGGTACAAGAGCCTTCCCTGAATGATGCAGATTCAAAAAAAATTATATATATATATATATATATATATATATATATATATGTGTGTGTGTGTGTGTGTGTGTTTTTTTTCACAGGTCTAACTATAATAGTTTTTGAGGAAATCCCAGATGGAAAAAAAATAATCAGACTTTTCTAGAAGGCCAAATGCACATCCTTTGAGAAATGATTTTTTTTTTTTTAAATTTGATCTAAAGAGGTGTGCTGTAGTTAAATTGAGACCTGTTGATTTTGGATGTTTTTTCCCTCAGTAATGCATAGTTATCGACTTTTGAGAAAATAACAGACCTGCATTAGTACTTTGTAATATCAGATAGCAGAAAACACAGCTAAAATATCTGCCTGATTAATACATGATATTATTCATTGAAATATCAGTACCACTAATAATTAAAACCACTTTTCATTAGATATGAAATGCAGGGATCCTCAAATAGATTTGAAGTTAAATATTTCAAGGATCTGAAAGCAGGACTGTAATTCAAACGATATGCTTGAGACAAGTCTCCCTCCTATTCCAGGTTTACATCCTACTTGCTGAACCTGTGGAAATTACACAGCTGTTGACAACTAGGATATTATTACTTTGGCACATATATATATTCCTGTAATTGAAGAAAATTTTGTTGAAATAATTTATCACTTATGGAATGTATATATATTAAGTTTAACAGCATACAAAAAGAAATGAAACTAATATCTTACTATTGATTACTTTTTTGCTATCTGTCAATATTTTTGTGGTCTACTACAACTATGGTAACTTAATTTTGAGGCTTAAGACTAGTAAGGAAGGAGTAATGAATGAATGGCAGTTATAGTGATGGTTGATTTAGAGAATGGTGAAGAGGAAGGATGAAAGATAAAGGTATTTGAATTTTATTGTGGCAAGATAAGCTTTATATTAGTTACTATGGATAGCCATTGACTCCCAACCTTCCTTACCCACTTAGGAGAAGTGAAAAGGAGAAATAATAAAAATAAAGTTTTATTGGACACCAGAGGAAAAATAAATGATAATCAGAAAAGGTAACAATCACACATACAAAACAACCAGAATAATATGCAGGATCTTGAACGATTTTTGAAAAATATTTGTTTTTACAAAACACAATTACAACTACATAAAATCCTTGACACATTCCTCGTTTGGTAATAAATCAACAGTTGATGAAAATTGTATAAGTATAAAATTGTTTAATGACATTTTGTGTTAACTGAGAGAGACAACCACCGTAGACTCCCTCCTTTTGATGAGATTGTGTTAGTAATAAAGAGAGTGTCTTAGATAGGAAAAATTTATGGCAGTGATCATTCATTGAATTAACAAAATGTCCAGAGCCAAATAAAACAAGTACTTTTTTTTCGGGTTTCACATCCTCTAGACATCAATTCAAAGATATTCTTTATCAAATCAATTCATGAACTACTTTTATTTTTTATAACATCAAAACACTACAAACAACAGTTTAAACAAATCACTACCTAGTGACTCTAGTAAGTCAATCTACATTATATATGTGAAATCATAAGCTGTTCTGACAGCCTTTGCCTAAGCACGATTAGGAAATAAGTCTAACTGGATAGTTTAACACAGATTTTACAGATAATTAACTCTTCTGAGACTAACCTATTATGGTGTTTATTGCCTGAATTAAAATGTCCAAGTAGTTTTTTTTTTTTTTAAAGAGACCTATGGGATATACATATTCATATCCCAGCATTCATAGAAACCTCAGCATATGTATGTACCAAGAATTTTAGAAGGGTTAAAGCACCTGCCATAAAGCAATGGCCAGCAAGCCATTGCTAGTGACTTTGATTCTCACCAAGTGTTTCACTAATGTGAGGGTTCTGTTCAGTGGTTCCCTAACTTTCAGTTGAGACTATCCATTTCCATAACCACAAGCAAAATTGATCAAATTATGGTAAGTAAACAACATATTTTCATCAAAAGTATCAAAGAAAAGAAATATAAGTGATAGAAAAACTTCAAATTACTCCTTCAGGGGTAAATACCTCCATTTTCAGATTCACTGTGTTAGATTAAGTTATACCTGGCAAATAACTACCCCCTCCAATCATGGTTTTCCATCTCTTACAGTCTAAAGGGATGTATTCTTATCAGAATGTTTAACCAAACAGGCAGACCAGACAACATGGACAGTCGCCCAGGGCACCAAGTGCAATGGAATGCCTGTCATATGTTTGAGATAGAAAGACATTCTAAATACAAAAAAAAAAAATGGGAAAACATAAATAAATATAACAGGAAAACAGTCTAAATAATAAAAATTCCGATATAAAGCCAGATTTTTCTGGAATATCTGGCAGTTAAATACTTTGGTTATCATGAAACCAAAACAGACAATTGGCAAGGAAAATTCTTATGACTGATAACAAGTCTGTTGAATGAATGCATCATGATTTAAATAATTGATATTTAGTATCAATCAGTATAATAAATAATACATGTAATATATATATATATATATATATATATATATATATAACACATAATACATATGGTACAGATCAGGCTAGCAGTATAGCATAATATAATGATATATTAATAATATAAAGCAACTTCTGATATGTGATGGATTTATTTCATAGAGTGCTCGATACATTCAACTTCATATCATGGAATTTGTCTGATGAGGCACGGAGAGGGCAGAAACATGAGCTAGTTTATGTAGTGAATCTATTTGAATCATTCTACTATATATATATATATATATATATATATATATATATATAAAATGTTTTCTTCTCAATGTAAAGCATAGATAAGATAATACACAACGTTGAAGGGTACCAATGTTCAACCCTCGGACTAGCTATGAGAAAAGAGAAGTGTTATACTTACTTGTCAACAAGAGTTCTGAGTAGTGTTAGAGCCTCCAAAACCAAAGAGTCTATTCCTCCAACAGAATAAACTAACAAGCCCTGGTTTTCCAGATTACGATCCCCATGTTGCAGCATCTCATTAACCATCAACTCACTGACATCGTCGTAGGTGCGCAACGAGGTCGAGGCGGCCCTGTGCCCGCTCGTCGTCAGAACAGTTGGCGTGATCGACACCGTGGTCGTGCCACTCCCGGCGGCCACCGTTGTCGCCCCGCCTGCCGTTGACGGCGTTGCATGTCGGGGCCGCTGCGACCTATCCTTGCACAAACACGTACCCATACTGTTGCAAGTTGAGGGTGCCTTCGTACCCTCTACAGAGGGATACACGTCTGGTAGAAGCCACTGTAGGAAGGACACGGAAAGAGGGAGCGTTACACTGAGCCGGAAGCGTCATTGAGGGATTTTCTGGGGACGAGAATTGAACAATTTCGAAGAATTTTCTTTCTTTCGCTTTTCTAAGGCGCTGACGTTACCTGAGTGTGGATGCATCCTAATGAAAGATGCTGTCAAGAAAAAACAAAAGAAAAATTATTAAAAACAAAATATCTAAAGTAAATCATCAGTAATCAAAATGGGATTTAGACAAAAATGTCACAGCCACAATTTTTTCTTAAACACTGTTTTGAAAATTTTAGATTTGATAACATTGATGACTACACAAAAGACATTCTTAAAATGGAAGCATATCATAAGGATCTTAAGGTTCTGAGATCTTAAGGTTCTGAGATCTTAAGGTTCTGAGATCTTAAGGTTCTGAGATCTTAAGGTTCTGAGATCTTAAGGTTCTGAGATGAAGTTTTCAGTATTCCAGTTTGTCTTTTTTAAAATTAATTTTAAGGTCAAAGAACACATTGACAGGAAAACATTTTTGACTAGTATCTCTATTTGGTACTACTAAGTCCTAGCACTGTAATAGAACCCCATAGGCATTTTTGAATTAAACAAATTGAGATGGAGATTCCAGATCAATTGCCAAAAAACCTTACCACCATTTTCTATAATGAAGGATTTTCATAATACCCTATTGAAAAAAAAAAAAAAAATTCAAATATGGGAATATTATATTTTGTTTGAAATGAAGTTTCATGCTGAGTCAAGTTTATAAAAGAACCTTACGCCTCAGAGCAAATTATTCTGAGCAATTCGCAATCAAAAGTTATAAACACTTGTTGAGCAGATAGCTATGACATAAGGGAGGTAATTGCGCATGGATCCGCACAAAAATCTAATCACATCAAATTCAACAATACGACCATGTTTGACAAAATTTTTTTCTGAAAGTCTGCCGTTATAAAAAATGCCAATAAAACCTTTCTGCAAAATATCTGGAATGTCTATCCAAGTTATTTTTACTCACTGAAGTTCCCTTTAGCATGTCCAATAGGTTTCATTACTCAACTCAAAAATATCTACGGGGTTGTGTTACAGTGCCAGGACTTACTATCCAAGGTTGCAAATTTAGATATTTTGTTATTCTGACATTGGAAAAAAAAAAAAAAAAAAAAAAAATCTAAATTGGCAACCCTGAATTCACAACCTATAGTTTGTTAGCAAATATAAATGTTGCACTTGGGGTAAAGAAATTCTTATAATAGTTATTTTGAATTAAACCAAGAAATATGTTAAGTTTCAATAGGAAAGTGGTCACACAGAAAAATATAGATTTAGAAATTGAGAAGATAAGGCCTAAGGTCATAACAATGATTTTATTAAGTTAATTGACCAATCTGTTGCATCAACAGATGAAAGTGTAGTAAAAACTAGACCAGATTTGATAAGATTAGAGCATGTCAAAAACTAATTATTTGGTAAAATGACTGTATAGTTAAGGAAGAATGTTGTGCAAGGGTAGGGATTGGTAGAAGGGCATGTCTATTTCCTTAGGTACAGGAAAATTTAGGTTCATTGAGTGTACACATGCATGCATACTATTATAGTAGCATCCTTTATTTTGTAAATTCATATCAAGTTGAATTCTTTGAGCTTTTAAATCTTAAAAAAAAGTGGAACAATCAAAAGACTCCATTTTAGAACTGGAGACGAAGTACTACAAGTAAAAACGGTCAGCAAAAGTTCCAAATGATAAGTTGGAACATAAGTTATGAGAATAGGATTGGAGATAAAAACTGTCTGGCTGCCGACAGCTTTGATTCACAACATGACTTAGACATTGCTACATGAAATAGCAAGCTCCTGAGGTAATAGATAAAAGTTAATCTCTCTAGAATTTGCTAAGTCCCTGCAATTTGATTTGGAGGAGAAACATATCTAACAATGTTATAAAAAATAGATAAAGCATATAAATCATTTTAAATTTACCCTATATGCCAGTTCATAAGCTAACATATCTGACAAGAAGACAGAGCATAAAGAACAGTAGACAAAGAAAGTGGATATAAAAAGCCCAAGTAAAAATTCAGGTTTGAATTTGCCAATTCTCTTTTCTGAGTCATTAATCATTATTCAACTGTGAACATTTAATCTAGAATATTTCTAAGAGGTAAAAGATCAACTCTGTTTACTGCTACAGTATTCCTGTGTCAAACATTGCAGTACTGGTAAAGGCTTGCAACTCAATTTTAGAGTCTGTAAAATAGCTTAAATCATACTATTTCATGTAGTACTGGTCTGTTCCCTTAAGAATAAGGTATATCTAATGACTTCACTCTTTGATTTACATATTCCAGCATATAATCAAAAAATTTTTGTGTCCATACAAAGATGGATGGAGGCCCTGATCAACCCAGTAGTTCATGACTGAAAAGGAGGTATGTAAGATTCATGAGCTCAGAAGAAGTGTTATCTGAAGTGCTAAAATCTGATGATGATGGAATGGTTTAAGAGGAAGACTATCCCAAGGGCAAGCTTGACGTTAGTATGCACAGACAGTGGTGATTACAGCAGTGATTACAACAATCATATTACCCAAAATGTCCAGGGATAGAGGTTAGGTCTCAGAGTTCAAGGGTTCAAAATAGTGAAGTTTTGACAAAAACAACTCTTAACAAGCAAAGGGCTGCAGGGTCAAAATCCATCCATACTTATAATCTGACCGAAGATGATTATTGCAAATTTAGCATAGAATATGTGATGAATAAATTTGTGAGTATATATGAACAAATTTGTGTGTATATAAAAGTCTCGTCAATTTGGCTCAGTCAGTCATGGTTTAAAATCATGGTAGGGAAATGTTAATTTCACAAATGTATCTATTTATTAAAATGAAAGAAACCTTATTCTCTTTAATAGATTTGTGAAACTTGTTAATTTAGCTCAGTCATAAGAGATCTGAATACTAATCAGTTGATCATGATTTCAAATCACACTAGAGAAATGTTAATTTTACAAATAGGTTCGGTTTAACGTGATGGCATGGACAGACAGTGAAGAGTTTACCCCCCCCCACCCCCCACACACACCTAAATTTGGTGGGGATTGTTCTTGGTATCTTAGAAAAACAAAGCCAACTTCAGACTTGGACTGGAGTTTGACAATATAATTTTCTGGCACATGAATGCCAACAGAAGTAATGAAGCCTCACTTCATATTGCACAGACAAAAGGTAATGAACAATATTCTTTTGTTGCTTGACACAAAACAGAAGCATTTCTACCAACTACCTGAAGATTAAGAACCTCATACCATTCCTCTTCATCATCTAAATTTATTGAAAACTATCCTTACCAAACCAATCAACCACGAGATGAAATGATAGATTCTACCGATTGTCTGAACCATTTGATATATAAGTCATTGGGATGTTACCAAGGCAAAAATCCTTGAAGGTAACAATGGGTACCTATTTATATCAGTATGATTTTCTATTTGTCTGAAACAAAGGACTCTAATTAAAAGTCAAACTTTTGCTAATAGAAATATCTCCTACCTACTATTTTAAAGAATGGATCCTTCCTCTGAAACAGTTTAGTTTTTTTAGTGAGAAAATTTTTCAAATCGTCTCAGAGAATTACAAATACATCCATAAATTTTTCCACAAGGATTAACTTGTGCCTTTATAAAAATGCAGGTAGAGATAAATAATCCTGGAAAGATGTCAGTCTGAGAGATGGTGGAAGCAATCTTGGATGTAGTAAAAGTGTCTGACAATCAAAGAAAATGGATGTCATTTACGAAGTTCAAAGAAAACTTTTTTTAACGAATGTAATCAGAGAAAGGAAAAAAAAAAAATATGGGTGGGGGAAAACTAGCAATTCTTCAAAGCCAATAGAAGAGATCCATCAGCTCCAATCAGGTTGGTTTCCTTGCAATTGGAATCAGTTGGTTGATTTGTGAAGTATCATGTGCTTCTTAGAGTGCAACAAGTACACACTTAACAAATACACACACAGGCATTTTCAGTCTGTGTAACGTACACCCTTATCCTCAACTGCTAGGGATAGCCAAGATGACAAGTAAAGTTAAGGCAAAAAATTCAAAGGCACCAAAATCAATATAGGAAAACTAAAAAAAAAAGATAAAAAACCATGTGACCAGACAATAATAAGTAAGTTATCAGTGGAACAGAAAAAGATCTCCAATATAGCTTCAAGTAAAAAATTTGCCACTAATAGAAAGCTACTGAGAGCCAGTATTGAATAGAACATGGAAATTGGGTGCCAAGTTCTAGAACAGTTCAAAATTCTCAGCTGAGGATTGAGAAAATAGTATAAATGCAAGAGGATGAGAGAGAGAGTACAGTCTAAGAGTGAAAAAAAAATTTTTTTTAAAAAGAAAGGAAAAACAATTCTGTCCTGTTATGGTTCATTCTATCTATCAGAGCTTTCCAAACTGTGTTGCAACACTTTAATGGGTCACTGATAATCTCAAAGCATATTGTGAAAATAAGTATAATTTTGTAAATCTTTCAGAAGATATTTTTTCTGAGTCTGTTGAATTGTCATTGAATATTTAGTTAAGAAAACTCAAGTTACGTGTTGCAAAAATCTTTTTAAAAAGTGTCACCAATGCAAAAATTAGGAAAACTTTGGTTTATGATGTTTTAATTCAAATTAAGCACATTTCTTTTTTTCCTTTCACTGAAACAAATTTTTTCATATTGGTTTTCTACACAACATTTAATAAGTAAACTTTCTATTCACCATCGGGCTTCTTATTTGCTATTGAAAAAGTGTTCCACCGATGCAAAAAAGCTTGGAAAGCTGAGACTAATATAATGAAGAGTATGTTTTTCCTTTTTCTCTATAACCATTGACTATTCCACTTGAAGGTAACAATTTTGCTCATAGAAATATCTCCTACCCACCATTTGAAACAATGGATTCTTCTACCTACACAAGCAGTTTCTATTCTTTAAAAAAAAAAATAAAATAAATAAAATAAACACCTCATAGAAATTCAAGTACAGTGGATTTTTTCCTATGATTAACTAACAAACACCATAATAGTTGAGTGACATTCTGCTACTTCCTAGTGAGGTGCAAGTGGCCAAACAGTTAACAACATGGAGAATGAAATCAATGAACAGAGTAGCAGGTGCAGCCTGTATTCGTGAGACATACATAGATAGCCAACCAGAGCCACTTAAACCGGAGAATCCTATGTTGACTGGCGGACAGTTTAGGTTGCCGATTGATGGTTTCAAACAAAATTCAATTCAAACTTTAAGAAGGGAAGGATAAGCTTTTTGTTATTTTTAGTTCTTCCTGAAAACATTGTTCCAGTAAGTGTTACATTTGTTATCACCCTCGATTTAAAAATTGGTTATGTACACATTACTTACTATATATAAATGGCATGAAGAGGAAGTGCCTGCAGTCTCTGGGTTATTAAAAAGGAGTGCATAGGTAAAAAAAAACAGTTACAAGAATACATGGTTAATGAAAACCATAAATTTCATGAAAATACAGAGCAGTGACTAATGACAATTTCTTTTTTATGCTACTATCTACATTCATATTTTTGTTGCTCTAAGGAATTTTTTTTATCCTGTCAGAGAAAAGTTATGATAAAAAGCAACAAAACTATTAAGATGGAGCTAAATACACCAAGTTTGAGCAAGGAAACCCAATCTTCAAAGTGTTAAATTACGCTCTCAAAATAATAGCTAAATACGAAAATAGAAAGATCCATATTGAATCAGGTAAAACCAAATGTAAAAGGGAAATGAATTAGACAAAACCAATTCAGAAGTCAATAAAAAATTTTTTAAAATTAATTGTCCCTCTCCCTTCCATCTGTTGCTAAAAAGATTACAAACTCATACTCTAGACACTTGCTATATATGTATTCAAGTTTTGTCAAAATGTAACCTTCTAGTGAGGTGTCACTATTTTTTTTACAAATTTTATATTTATTTCTATCTTCTTGCCAGACTAGCCTCACCCTACCCTCAGAGTTTTCTCTTAATTTCTGCATGAATGATGAGGGTCTGTCTTGAAAAAGTGGGAAAAATTGTTACACAGATTCACTCATAACACTGTTGAAAATCATAGACCCTGACTTATGCATCATTATGGGTCTATAGTGTAGTAACATAAAAATGAAAAGAATGAAGATTTATAATATTTCATCTACTGAATAGAACAATTTGTTCACAGCAGAGTGAATAAGGGAAAAATTTGTCTAAAATGACAAACCAGTTTGTAATTCTAAACATTGAACAAGATTAAGTTTTCAACCGGATTGACTACATAAATGAATAACACAAATGATATGATGCACTTATAGTTTTTTAACCTTTTCATGTTTTATTTAGATTGTAAAGCATATTTTCTACGATGCAGTTTTTCACGATTTGACTAAATTGTGCTTTTCTAAAGATAACCATCTTTATTGTTAATAGTAGATTAGGTAGGAAACTGATATTGTCTTCATTTTATAACTGGATGGAAACATCAAAAAGATAAACCTGGAACCTAGTCCTATCAGTCAGACAATGTAGTTCTCCTCAAAAATGTGTAAAGTGTGCAACCAAATCTATCTTCAACACTCCTGTAAAGCAAAGTGAAAGCACTTTGCCTACAATTGGCCCAAACTTTGGTCGGCTTGGATTACTGAAATATTTTACATATTAGCCGTACAAATGTTTAGGCAATAGCAAGGAGAGAGAGGAAAGGTTTGATATTACACTATGATATATCTTAGACTAAGGTGGTAAAATATATCAACTCAAAATATGACTCCTTGTTATTCCATACCTAATTAATAACAAAGAATGCAGGTTCCAAGTTTTGTTGAATTTGCTGGAATGCTAAACTAGTTGTGTGTGTGTGAAACATCAAACAAAGCTTTGGATTTCAATATTTTGAAATGCTCTCCAGGAAAGTCTTGACTGAACTCTTAATTTCTTGAGACTCTGGTGAAGGACCTCTTTTTGTGCCAGCATACCAACTGAATATAATTGATTCGTCAAGTTTTAAACTCTTTATTCCCTGCCTTAATCCTGAATAAAATGGCATGAATGAGAATTGTAACTTGATGCAACTCATGGCATTATTGTACTGGTGAAAAAAATTCTTGAATATACAGATTACTTTCAATAGTGCAGTTTATTCGGTTATTATGTATAATGTTCAAAACCACACTGTTCAAGGTTTTTTAATTCATTTTTTTTCAGCTTATATTTAGTTATATTAATTCCAACAGAAATACCTTAACAGTACTTACTACATTCAGAAGAAAAGAAAGAAAAAAAAATTGCAAAACTAAAAGGTATTGCTGTATTTGAATTTCTGTTTCTTTTAGAAAAGCAACAATCAATATATATATATATATATATATATATATATATATATATATATAAAATTCACTTCTTCAAAGCTGTTTATAGTTAAAAAATATTCTCATCTTATCAATTTCATTTGAGATTTTATCAAAAAATGACAGTACTTGTTCAAGTGGAATTGTCCATTGTTTTAAATGGTAAGTTGAAAATATTTTCATTGGCAAAATATAAACTTAATCTCACTTTTATTGTTTATCATGGACAGAGAAACAAACAGAGAAAGTCACACTGTTCATCAGATATTTGGTACGAATCATCATATGCTTGGTGCTTCCATCCAACTCTTTACAGTCTAGTAATAATAAAATTTCCAACCCCACAAATATGTAGATATAGAGACTTGTAAAATCCATTTGCTAATAATTTGGCACTATTTGTTCCTAAACTACATAATTCTGGTTCTTGTCATCAGCTAGATTAATGCTGTGAGTAATAACCAATTAAGAATTAGAGAGTTCAATCATTATTTCCTATTGGACATGCCCAGAAGTAATCTTAAGAGTGCATGCTTTGTCTCCAAGGGAGGAAATGAAAAAATTTCTAGACTCCTGACTGGCAGTATAACACACATAAGAGCTGAATTTTATCAGTGATGCTTGTATTGTTTCCTGATCACTGACTATCCCTTTCTTCACAATTTTCAATGCAGAACATACAGATTGAGGACTGAAACCTGCTAAAACCAATTTTAAATGATAAATTGTAAAATTTATTGGTTAATCAAATTTATTTTTCTCTACTGCCAGAAATGGTTTGTTAGCACAAAAAATGACTAAAGCTAAACAGAGGCATAGTGAAGTAGCAGTAAAGTCAATGGGACAGCAAGATAAGTTACAAGTAGTGAACATTTTTGGCAGCAAAAAGCCTTAGTGAAAGATATAGTTAGTACTTTGATGAAAGTGGCATGAACTGGTATGTCAGCTGTTACTTTATAGGTATTTACTAAACTTAGCTTAGTCTGGCACAAGGCCAGAAGTGTGGGGAACTGAGTGAGAAACAAACTCACTACATGGTAGTGATACTCGACTTGACAAGTATATTAGAGGACAGCTGAATAATGTTACAATTTGCCCAAATGTGACCAGACATTGTACAGAACAGCAGTGTTTAACTTTCTAAAGATATTTTCCTATTGGCATTGAAACTGCATTCATATACTTGTAAAATGCATCTGGTCAACATATGACTTGCATCATTTCCCATTTTCATAATTTTGTGCCATTCTACAAGATTGGATCAATACCTTCTGGAATTGTTAGTAACATTTGATGATCTATTTTTTTTTTCTTCTCCTACCTCCTTATTTTCTGTCATTGTCTTCACTTCAGTCTGGCCAATTCTAAAGACCCCCACCCCTTCTTCATCCAATCTCCAATCACAACTAAAGAAGCACCAGAGATCTTGTGTCATCATCATCTTTACCAAGCCAATCAACTGAGCTTAACCTGTCAGATTGGTGCCTAGCTGCAACTTGAAGACACAAAGGGCAGCTTCAATCAGTTTTCACACCAGGATTTCCTGGTTATCAGTCACTGATTGGCTGAGTTAAGGTTTCAGGTTATTATATATATATATATATATATATATATATATATATATATATATATATAATAAATTTATTTAGAAAATACCCATTACTAAAAAACTAGCATTATTTTTTTTTCAGTAATAGAAGTCAATATTGAGAATAATGTTTTTGTGACTAAAAAGAAAACAAAAAAAAACCCAGTAATATATGTGCTGTGTTTTTTTTTTTTTTCATTTTTTACACTCGAGTGAAAGGATACCCAACATTTTGACCCATTTTTCTTTTTTTTTAAAGCAGGATCAAAGGAACTTGATCATTCTAATGATTACTCAATTGGATTCAGAAAAAAAAAAAAAATGATCTTTTACATCACATATAGTGGAAAATACATTTGTTTATGGCAGATATCAACTCAGATCTATGATCAGGTGGGTATTAAACCACATTTCCTTACCCATTAGTGATGAAAGCCCACTTAAATCTGTGTCTGATGGTACAATCGAAATATGGATCACCAAAAATGATAAAATCTGCTATTACCCACAAATATTCCATGATTAAAACACCATCACACTTTGTACAACACTAATCTATAGTAATATAAGCCTTTTGTTTATTTTATTTATTCATTTGTGCCACTTCTCCACTAAAACTATGAGGCTTATCTATCTCATATTCTACATTTATACTGAAGAGGTCAACTTACTACATAGGCTATGTGAGGTTGACCTCAGAGGTCATTTGAGGTCACCATATCATTTTTGGTAATTTCAAAATCATCATCATCATCATCATCAGTCTTTTAGCATCCGTCATTGGACATAGACCTTCCCCAGGATTTGCCACACTTCCCAATCATGGGCGTCACGGAGCCAGTACATCCTGAACTTGTCTAGCTCGTCTCTCCATCTAACATTTTGCCAGCCTCAGTTGCGCATGTGGTCTCGGGGGATCCATGTTGTGAGTCGTGATGTCCATCGATTGTCTGCCATTCTTGCAACATGGCCAGCCCACCGCTAGGGACATCATAGAATCCATTAAAAAAAAATTTTAGAATAGTGGCTCACAATTTTGCACAAAGCATGTTGAAATTGAGCATATGAGTACATCTCACATTGAAGGTAGCAAGTTAAGCGAGATTGACCAAGTTGTTGGCCACAATATTGTACTTAGGGGTAGAAATTTTGCATAGAAGTACATCTTTACAGGGCAAAAGTTATAGACAATATGAAGTTGATGCTGGAGATCACAACATCATATCTGGAAATAGTAACAAGGCACAAGGACAATCTCTCAGGATCACTGGCCTTTATCCGACTTCTCCATGCTTTTCCCATGGATGGCTCTATATTGGTTGTACTAAGATTGGATCCTTAATCAACTTTTCATACTGGCACACTGGGAATACACTTATGTAATATATCCAGAAGCCCTGTAAAACTATATGACACATGTTCTTTTTTGTGCATTGGAATATTTCTTTTGTTACAGCTACTTTTTCATGTGTACTTTGTGTAAATAATTCTATTTTTATTTGCTGTGTTATGTAAGAAGGAATGCATCAGAACATATTTTTCCTGTTTAGTTATCAGTTTTAATTTATTCCTCAAGCAAGATTGGATATCGAAGTTAGTAATCTAATTAGTTTAAAGTTCTAAGCTAGTTAATCATTTCATAACCAAAATATAAAATTTTATTTTATGATAAAAAGCTGTCAATCAATTTTCCTAAATGAAACAAGCAACAAGCCTATACTCAAAATGTAAAGAATTGACAAAAAAAAAAATCTTGTTTGAAGAAGAAATAAATTTTTATTACACAACTCAAAAATTATACATTTATAAGCCTTATGAATCTAAAAAAAAAAAAAAAAAAAGAATAAAATCCATCTTTATGCAAATGTTATATAACATTGCTATTCAGACTGCAATACAGTGATAGCAAACAATATTTAAATTTAATCCAAGAGAGGTAAACCAGCAGAGGCTGTGCAGAAATTATAACTGAAAATTCAATTAATCTGCAGTGCTTAATGTCTGAAATTAAACATCCCAGTAGATTTCTAAATATATCTCAGCAGTCCTAGAAACCTTCAGATATATATATCCCAGGAAGGGATGAGGTACTGCTCTATACAATGGCTTAACATCTGATCCACTAAGAATTTACCAACTATGTTTTAGAGCCAGACAATAGCTAACCAAAACCAAAGATTTCATTGAACATGCAAGATAAAAATGAATTCATTCTGTTTTATTTTGTGTAAAGTTATATTGAAAGTGTTAATTTGGGTTTGAATGTACTTGTAAGTGGGATGTACAATAGCTGTTAGATGAATTACAAGTATTGAAAATTTCCAGCAGTTGCTTGCTACAAGCCTGCAGTGAAAGAGTACTTTGAGGAAAGTGACATAGGATGGTACGTCAGCTGTTATTTTATAGGTATTTACAAAGCTTGACTTTGTCTGGCACATGGCCATAAGTTTTGGGAACCCAATGAGGAACAAACTCGTTACACAGGAGTAATGTACTACAAGACAAGTCCACTTATCTCTCATGATGTGCCCAAAAGTTACTTTTTATCCTCATTTCAGTTTTAGCCCAAGTGTAGGCTACTGTATCCTTAAACCATAAGTCCAATTCCAATACAATTTATATTGCTACTCAAGCTATAAGAACTATTGATAACATTAATTTTTACCTGAGCATTGATCAAGATAAGTTTTGCCTAATCTTTAAAAGCACTTTAGGAAATTCCAGAGCTCAAATAGTCCAAGATACACAATACATAGTAACAAGTTACACCCATGCTAAGAAGGTAACGTGCACTAAGCTTATCAGTTTTCAAAGATTATGATATTTACTAGGCTTGGATTAGCTCAATCTAGCACAGTGCCATAACAATGACATATATCTAGGGGGAGAGGATTTCAAAGGTCTGAACCCCCAACTAAAAACCCAAACGGAACAAAAAAGTTTTCTAGACAAAAGAAGAATGTTTGCGACAATGGCATGTACACATCACGTATACATAGCCAGCCAGTCCAACTTGAAGACTGAAGAAACCCAAGTCCACAGTTTCTAAGAAAAAAAGAAAAAAACAAATTTAGTTGCTGGCAAGAATTTACAAGCTAGACAAGATAAACTTCTGTTTCTTGATCAATGTGGGTGGCTTTCTAGTCTGTTAGCAAAAGGCCAGATAAGATTATCCTATGCTTTGAATTTATCTAAGCTCTTTCAGATATGAGATCTGGTTTTGATAGAAGCTTTTTCAAACTCCAACTGGGATCTAATTGTTTAAAGTTCCGAGGTTAAGCACTATACTATCATTCTGCTTGTTCATATGTACGATCATGCTTTCTAATTATAATTCATCTTCCTCATATCTTACAAAATTGCTCTTCTCCTTCCCCATCTACCTATGCATTGTAATGTAATGAACAGAGGTAAGAACGGAAAAAGGTGTTTATACTTAGATAGGAGCAGAAGGGAATCAACCATCACTATAACTGGTATTCATTCATAACTCCTCCCTCACAAGTCTGAAGCCTAAACATTGAGTTATAGCAGTAGATCACAGGTAAAAAGTCAGATAGTAAAAGTACTCAATAATGATAACAATAGATATACTAGTTTCATTTGCTTAATATTATAGCTAATAAAGATACATTCCATAGGTAATAAATTACTTCAACCAAATTATATACAAGTGAAGCTCCTATTTTGTCATATACTGAGACGAAACTATTCCAAAGTAGGAGCTCCACCAGTAAGAGTTCCCTGAGAGGACATAATTCCAAGATGGTCCATTTCCTTGGAACACATTTTGTGCAAAATAGGAGCTCCACTTATACTTTAATTGCGGGAATATATATGCATAAGTAATGGTATCTTAGATGTCAATGCCAGTGTAATTTCCATGGATCCAGCAATTATTATTTTATGAATTATAGGACTTTTGTTTTTTCTATAAATGATGTTTCCATTCATCAAGTCTCCAACAATTCCAACCAGATTTGATATTATTACATCATTGAAAAATTTTCTTTGCATAAATAGATAGAGCCAAATTTTGAAACCCAAACCCTAAGCAAAAGATTTTAAAGAAACATCTTTCGTCACATAAGCAATGAAGTCACCAGCCAGATGGTATGAGGCCATGGGCTAAATCCAGCCAATGGCCTCATTTCATCATCTCAGAAATAAGCCATGGAATAATGGGGTCTATTCCTTTACACCTATTTGCACAATTAAAATATATAGCTTTCTCAGCAAAATATACAAATAATTACATTCTTAGAGACAAATTTGGTGGATTTGGCAGATACGATACATTCAGTTTAATACTGCTGTTAACAAGAGTGTGGAAACACTTCCATTCGTACAAGATACCTCTCTCAGAACCTTTTGATCATTCAAATTCAGAAATGATTTACACACCATATTGCTTTGTTTCGTGAAAGGACCAATCCAAGTATTCAGTGTGTACATACTTTTAACACAGGAAATAAAAGCGCACAACTGAAGACTTTTTAAAATACTGACCACTAAAAATTAGAGGGAAGACAGATCAATGAGTAATCAAAAAAAAAAACTACACAGAAGTACAAAAAGAAACATTCACAGCAACCAGATGTATGAATATAACTCATTAAGAAATAAGTTTTATAAATTTTGTAACAACATATTTGTCAATTGTAGCAAGATAAGTTTCCTTTTACATGACTCATTTTATAATGGAAATTTACTTCTTAAGATAACATTCCTAATTACCTTGAAAGGCTATTGTTAGTCAAAACAAGAGAAAAGAGATGGAGAATATGTCAGGAATAAACTTTTTTTTTCTGCTATTTTTATCCAACTGTAACCAGTCAAACAATGCAACTCTACTACACAGCTGCAGTAAGGGTGATATATCAGTTATTTTTACTATTGTTAACAAATTTGTTTCTTCCCCAGCAGAATAATAAGGTCTTGTCAAGGATTTCAATGTAGAGAAGCCGAAAAAATAATTATCAATTTGCATTTTTCTCTTTCTCAATGAGTAGAAACTTAAGAAACTAAAAACTAACAAGAGTGAAATCACTGACTGATAAATTATTATTTAACACTATCAAATTAGCTTAGAAATAAGATTTGGTTACAATCAAAAACTCTGGGACATTACTGCAAAGAGAATTATTATCAAAGAAACTCAAACATATGACACTATTGGTGCCAGAAGCCACCATCTTGTCTGGCCTGAACAGATCAAATAACCAGGCTCATAAAGTTTACAATGACTGTCCACAGTTGTTGAGGTCAGAACAAGACAATGGATGACTTTCTTTAAACAGCATGCTATTATACGAAGTGAAATCTATTGGTTCTGACAGGAGATGCTAAGCCAATTTGACAGAAGGGCTCATTTGAATATTGAGCCTTTCAATGGAAATAGAAACCACAAACTAATTGCTTTAGAAACAAATGTCGAAGAGGCATAAGTCAAGAACAATAAGATTTTACAACCATATCAACTCTGAAGCATAGTGAGTTCCACTTTTGAAGTGTTGGTATCTGCATGGTGGGTCATTTTTAATACTTCCTTTCAATTTTCATATATTTAGCAACACAGATGTTTATATTCTCTAATAACTTTTTTTTTTTTTTTTTTTAGTATTCTGATTGAGTAGTTCAAAGTGGAAGAAAAAAAAAAGATGTGCCTGAAAGAGTTCAATTACCAGTATCGCCAAATTTACATTGCATTAAACTTATCTGAACTTGATCTGGTTATAAACTTTAGGGAAACACTAGTATAATTGAAATCTTAAAGAGTTATTCCGATTTTGTTAGTACTGATAATTTGAAAAAAAAAAAAAAAAAAAAAAAAAAAAGATAAAGCAAAAATCAAGAAATTGTACCTATCAGAGAGATTAAGAAAAATAATTGTAATTTTCAGAGAGAGGAAACACAGATCTGAACTATCAAATTTTTTTTGATCCAAGTGAGGTCTGTCAGATGGGATTTCTTCAATGAACTACAATGACCTTTGAAATTCGTTGAATCTACAAATGTATATAATATGACCTAGCACAGGATTTGCCATGAGAAAAAGATATCCCTCAAGATGCATGCCTGTCTTCCAGTCAGGACTTTCATGTGAACAAAGGGTACTAGTTTGGGTACCAAGTATTACTCAGAAAAAAAACTTCAAATGTAATGAATTCTTAAAATTAATTAAGGTGGGGGAGTACTCACACGCTCAAAATCAGGACAGATATTTTATAGAGATTTCATAAAACTAAATAAAAAGGAGTATGTGCGGTACATGTAACATCCCCCTTGGGGTTGAGGCCCTATATACGATTGGACAGAAAGGATTTAATATAATCCCTTCCTCTTAGTGAAATTTGAGGTGGCCTCCTTTTACCATATCAAAAATAGTAATTTTGGATGTAAATCAAGTGTGAGGGAGCCTGTGTTACTCCTGGGATCAAGTTAACCTAAAAAACCCTTGAGTGCAGCCATTTGGTCAGCTATGAGAAATATAGTAGCAAGTAAGCAAACAAAGACATTTGTCATCTTCATAGTATTAGATACAAATATCATGGAAAATTCCAAGTAGAAATGAACATTTTTCAGTTGAAGACAAACTTTTTAGAACTGAATGGAAATATTAAAAACAGGAGAGAATGCAATTATCACAATAGGCACAGGAATTTAGTTATTTCCCATGAAATTTGAATATTTATTCACCGTTTGTTCTTAACCTCTCCTCATGCAGAATAATGAAAATGTTTTTCAATGGAAAAAAAAAAAAAAAAGAAAAAAAAAAGAAAAAAAAATTGCTGGATCTGTTCCAAAATTCAATCTTTTCCATGGCCAACAGCCAACTCTCCGACAAAATTTCATTGAAATTCATTCAGAACTTTTGGATATATTATGTAGACAGACAGACAGACGTAAAGACAGTGTAATAAGTATACCTCTCCAATTTGATAAAAAGACTTTTTTTTAAAGGTCAAGCCATATTTATAAATGTTCAAGCAAAATTTTCTCTTTCAGGTTAAAAGGTTATATTTAGCTATTATGATTATTCATAACTTCTAAAGCTAATTTAGATTATCACTTTTGTACTTCAGCAAGAGGCTTCTTAAGAAATATCGACTTCCATGCTGACACAGCTCTTAAAAATTGTATTGCGAATCTTCAAGCTAGCAAGCCATACCAGAGCTTCCGTGAACAGAGAAAATTTCAGTTCACCCAATCTGCTTAGAAGATTTGAAAATGATTTGAAAGAAGAAATAGTAGCAAAAACAAGGTTCTGGGGAGCACGAATCCACCAAACAAGCCAGATGCATCAGAAGACAAGCTCTAAGAAACAGGAAACAAACTCTCACTCAACAAGCCAAGAAATTTTAAACAGTCAATAACAGCCATGTGGATAGTTGATAGAATAGTGGTTCTCAATTTTAGCAAGGTATTATGAAACAGTACAGTTAATTCATTGAGTGGGTGAAATATGGGGAGCTTTGAATCTACTATAGAGGGCCAAATACAGAAAGCTTTAAATCTACTATAGAGGGCCAAATATGGGAAACTTCAAATCTATTATATATTGACATTACATGAACTACCATTTGTCATCATTGAAATTGCTGCCAGCTTATCATTACTATCTACACCATTTCAACTCTGCCTGCAGACACTTAAATTTGCCTTACAAATTTTTCATTATCATGTACTTTGTATTGGAACATTTATGATGTGAATAACTGAATAAATCCTAATTGATTTTTAATTTAAGCTTCTCATGCTAAGTACATGATAATGAGAAATGATTTTTGTGAAAGTGTCTGACGGCAGAGATAGAAGAGTCTGACGGCAGAGATAGAAGAGTCTGACGGCAGAGATAGAAGAGTCTGACGGCAGAGATAGAAGAGTCTGACGGCAGAGATAGAAGAGTCTGACGGCAGAGATAGAAGAGTCTGACGGCAGAGATAGAAGAGTCTGACGGCAGAGATAGAAGAGTCTGACGGCAGAGATAGAAGAGTCTGACGGCAGAGATAGAAGAGTCTGACGGCAGAGATAGAAGAGTCTGACGGCAGAGATAGCTGTAGACAGATCATTATGTTCAAAAAGCTCGAGTCTTCACTATTTAGTATGATATATAAGTAGAGATGCCAGTGACCAGGCTGAGATAACAGAGCACAAGAAAAGTAGAATTCATGCCTTCCAGAAATGCATCAATGAAAGCATTACAAAGCTGCAATGATCAAAACATGGCTCTCCATTTCAAATTTGCTAATAGTTATATTTGAACTTCTATGCCATAGAAACAAGTACTTTCTAATAACATATGAATGAAAATGTTCAAGCATTATGGAAGGTGACAGCTAAATGTCCAATGCTATGGTTGGAATGCTGTGAATATCTATCAGTTTATATAAAGCAACTGGCTGTTGTTTGTCTGCCGGTCCCCTACCCCTTAAACATTGGCACAGCCTAACTCAATTCAGCATGCGTATTTAATGAACTTAGAAGTATCTGGACTATTCGTTTTTTTCAATTTTCATTAGTTGGGGGGTTGGGTCTATTTGAAATCCATGTTGAACTGAATCATAATTTTCAGTTCAATATACCATATACATACTAGCTGAAACCATCCAATAAGGCAATGTTCAGTTAGTATCATATAAATTTTTGCATCTAATAGAAATCAACCACTTGCAAGAAAAAAAAATCCATCAATAAAATGAATATTATGACTGTTTCAATGAACTCTTCCAGTTTTAGGCAACAATTTTGCTGATCAAAATATCTACCCACCATTTGGAACAATGGATTTTTCCACATGTCCATTCAATTTTTTATAAAATCTCAAATGAAACTAATAAAGATGTAAACATTTATTTACAATATTAACAGCTTTGAAGTGATGAATTATCAAGTCAAAAAAAGTGAGAGAATGTGAAGAAACTGTTCAAACTCTATAGAAACACTGGTAGTTATTTCAACAAATGCATTATAAGCCTCCCATTGGTAATAACTAATAAGATAATGAACATACTAAAATGATGTAGCAATAGATACTTGTTCAAAATGCCAAAATAACAAGACTGAATACAATCCGAACATTTTATCCTCAGACAATTGTTAAGTCAATATCGTAATTGAACTCCTACCATCATCTTGAAAAGCGCCATTCTGTTCATCACTGCTAGTTCTTTCACCCAGTGCCTGAGTCTTGGAAGAGCCAAGCTGCATTCTTCACAGTAGCCACCGGCCATGATTCGATTTGTCAATGAAAAAGCAGACTTGAGCATTGATCCATTTCAAAAAGGCAAGCCAAAGTGGAGCACAGCCTTCTCTGAAAGGATTCATCCTAGCAGAAGTAGAGAGCCTTCAGTCAGATTGTAGCTTTCTTTCTCTCCTTTGCTTAATCATGTAAAATTCACTTAGCTGACCCTAAAGGGTTGAAGTCAAGGATTCACCCCAACATATAGTTTAGTTTAATACTAGCATAGCACCCGTCAAAAATGACAACATTATTTACAAATGGATAGGAACTTCTGCAAAGGACCAGAGCATTTGTGCTTTTTGCCCAGGATCAAAGTGTTGCTCTCTGCCAAAGATTAAACAGTAGTATCTCTGCACTCTAGGAGAATTTAAAGACAAAGAAACAAATAGAAAAGTCACTGTTCATTGTATAGAAAGATTGCTTAGGCCACTGGTCTACAAACACCAGGCCATGGACAAGTACCGGGATGCAATAAAATAATAGGATGAAATAAAACTCTACCTTGCATATTGTTTGAATGATAAGCTCTCAAGGAAGGCATCATCTTTTTAAGTTTGAGATTATCGGACATTTCCAGAGCCTTGTAGGAGGAAAAGTACATTAGATATACTTGATCTGATCATATTTTTTAATTCTACGGGAAAGGTCAATCCCCATCACTAAGTTTCAAGACTGTACATACAGGCCATATCAAAGGAGCTATAAATGACAGAGGTTGGATGGAAAAGTTCCTTCGGCAAAATGCATTAACTTGAGTGAAATTTCAAAGATATCAGAGATACAGACCTGATACTTTGTATTCCTTCATAAGTTTGGTATAAGAGCATGTGATGTTTTTCAGCAGAACGCGAGAGGGTGACCTAGGGAGCACCAGTTGATATGATATGGATGACTCCATTTCAGCTTCTTGAAGGTCAGATAGTAGAAAAACCTATGCTACTCTTATAAGTTAGATAAAAAAACCTATTCATGCTGGCCTTTAATCTCAAAATATTGACTATTAAAATATGACTGATTAATTTTTCTGTGTCCTAGAAAGAAGTAACAAGGTATCATTTCATCCAGCTTTAAACTTATCAAACATATCAATCCCCTATGCTGATAGCTCCACATGAAGTATCTACCATAACATGGTCTTGCTTGTTGACCAAGTGTTTAATAAAGTTACATTCATAATTTTAAGGATTTTCAGAGTTTCACTTTTGAATGGGCCGGCCCATGGAAATTTACTGAAAATAGATACCTTATGAAAAAAATGACAAAATCATAAAATTTAATTGTCGTAAGAATCTTTGCGGCATAGGTAAGAAGAAAGATTAGAAAGAAATGAGACAAAAGTTATTTATGTCCACCTTATAGAATATAAGCATTTTGAAAAAAAATGGTGCAAAAAGCTGTAGCAATGTGAACAAAAAATTGTGTATAATGATTTGTATTTAGAAATTTTCTTGCTTTCACAAACAAAGCAAATTTCAAAATTTTATATAATAAAGAATGAAAAAAAATAGAGATACACACTGAATATTCAATAAAATTTTCTGTACTTATATAATAAACAACAATTTGAAGAAAAAAGGTTTCCATTTGAAATTTCAAGAAAAAAAAAAAAAAGAAAAAAAAAACACAACAGACACACTTATTTCATTTGATGATTCTTCTTACTAGTCTAAATACCTTCCTCAAGGCGGAATAAATTACTGTCTGATTTCCATCTATTTTTCTATTTAATAAATTCCTCTTTTGGACAGCAATTTACCCGGCTTGTTAAGGCAGGTATTTAGTCTAGTCATGAAAATTTATAAAATATTTCAAACATTAAGCTTCTGATAATGAAAACCAAGATGCCAAGTATCGAACTAAAAAGAGATACATTTTAATCCTAGACAACATCAGGAAAAGGCTTTGGAAGATTCTCTTTAGCTGTACTGTAGAAATGAAATGCAATATAAGCATGTATTTCCTTCCCATCCATTTTTGAAGGGGAGAGAGAGAAGCAAACCACAAAAAGATTCAAGAAAAAGAAATTTCCAGATTTGGCTAAACATTGTAAGAACAAAGAAACACTCGCCAGTGCAGCTGAAAAAAATACATGTAAGAAGCTTAAGTCTTTCGAAAGCCACTTTAAAATGGAAGACATTTCTACCCTGGAAAGTTCTCTTCTAGCAACCCATCTTTCTACAACTATACAAACACTAGAGTGAATAAATCAATATTTTAAACCGCTAAATAAATTCAGATGACAAAATATCTATTGTAGCCAACAGTGGCTAGTGCAATGTTTTTTCCGACAATAACTTAATTAAAAAGTAATGTCACAAATTACCATTTATATTCTATTAAAACAGGTTTCCTCCACTATCTGAAAGTAGAGTGTTCCTCTTAAAACTTCTTTCAGCCGAAATGGCATAAAATGAGGAAGCAATTATCATCAATTTATACAGGAAAAATTTTTGAGCCTTCCCAAACATAAAATGATGAAGGTATATCAGGCTGAGTCATTGGAGGTTGGGGTGGCAAGAAGTACAGGAGACTGGGGTGTAGGAGAGAAGGAAGAGGGTGTATGCCAGCTCTGTAACAGCTCGGAGAAAAACAAATACTAAACACTATTTTCACTTTTAGCCTCTTTTTCATGGAAAGAAGAAGAAGAAAAAAAAGTATCCTTTCAAATAGTGGGGATACTGATAATTAAATTTGAATTGCTTCACTTAAACTTTTTGACTCATTGTATCACATTCGAGAGAAGATAAGTGCAATCTGATGTGACCAAAATGAACACAGATTTACGTAAAATGTGAAAGTAAGTTTAAAAATATTAAATTTATCAGTGCTAATCTTGAAGTAATTTCTATAATACTATACAACCATTTTTTTTTTTATTCCTGGGTAATAAGAGTTATTTTCCAATTGATTATTTCTAAAAAGTATAGATAACTCAGCTTTTATGATCAGAATATTGATATTTTGTAATTCATCTATTTTGCCTCAGACAACTCGAGAAAGGTATTAGAAGGCTGCAAAACCCATCAAGAGCTGTGGCAAATTGTTCCATAAGGCCTATTTTTATGTGTAGTGATAGCATCAAATATTGGCTCCAACGTGATGTTCATTCCAACATGGAATTTGGGACACGTCTTTGGTAGTGCACGAAGGTGTCCCTGCTGTCAAATATAGCAGGGAAACTTGGTAAAACCACTTTGGAGACCCATCAGGTACACCACTATTTCAATCTCTGATAACTAAGTATTCATCATAATTCAAGGTGTTCAGCACTTGACATTGTTGTATTGCAGGTAAAATGCAGTGCCTCGAATTTTTTTTTTGATTCCTGATAGGCCAAAATATGCCTTGTAGATTCGGCACATCTTAGCAGATACTGCCACAGATTAATCTCTGAATCGAAGGTCAAAGCCGGTATCTTTGTCAGACCACAGTTAAAAGATCCTAGAGCGGAAGGAATTCCACAAGAAGCTCACTAAGAAGGAGAGAGGAACTTTGTCATGGTAGTGTGGGGCTATGTGGAGTTGGTTGTGACTATGACGAACTATGATAAAATGGGCAACAGGTCATCCTTCAAATTCTATATTCTCAACAATCATCTTGATAAATCAAGGGAGATCATGGGATGGAGCATATTTGGAGAAAGGCAAGTGCTTCCATTAGGATACACTGCTAGCAAGGAACACAAGAACATAAGAGATTATATTTTGGGGTCTGCTTTGAGACCATAAATTACAGTGCAATCAGAAATCCTGAACTACTCACTTCTAAATCTTTTGTGATCACTTTTGTTCAACATTAGTGTATGAATATGATTTAGATTCATACGTAGAAGTTTTTTTTGATGAGAAAAAAAAAAAAAGATTTTTGTAATGTAAATGAAAAATATAAATTCACCCATTTTACAATTGGAAACGATAATATTTTGAAATTTGCATATCACAAAGTTTGAAAGGTAATAATAGCCCTTTTCTATACTTTTTACACGTAAAAAATTAAAATGAAACTCACAACCAAAAGAACAAAAATCATGTTCTATAGTGTAATTAGTCTCGGTCAGGCTACTTGACTTTTTTCTGTCTATATTACATTCAGCTTTTGATAGGACATGTGTTACAAATTTAAACTACGTCAGCATAACAAAGCCTACCTTGTTGAATAGTAGCATAGAGTTGAACCATTGCAGTTGATTTGCATCTTGAATATATATTGCCAAATCGTATTTTTCACAATTTCTTGTAGAGCAGTTCATTGTTCAGGTAGTAACACATTTCCTGACATTTGAGTAATCAATTTATTGAATAAGAAATATCAACACATTTGAAATCATGAAGTCAAATATTGACTAATGCATAAAGGATTGAGTTTTAGAACACCTATAGTCCCAAGGGATATGGAACATGACAAGGTATTTTAAAAGCAGACATTAAAAAAGTATCAGCATCATCTCATTGTCAAATGCATGGCATACTGCAAAGGCCTTGACCTTTCCATTCCAGGTACATCATTGAGAGAGACAGAGACAGAGAGACAGACAGACAGACAGACAGACAGACAGAGAGACAGAGAGAAAGAGAGATTTGATCATAACTGGACTATAGCACATCATTAGAAATAGATACCAAGAGAAGGCAAGCACACACAGCACATTATCTTCGATTCACAATCCTGAATTACAAGATCCCTTATGGTTCCCAAGTGTGCCAAGACCAGGATAATGCCATTACCGCTAATTAACAATCAGCTATTAGTTAACCTAAAAGAAAAAATTGAGACTAATATTTCACTGCATCAAGATTCAGTCTTGGTTTCCCCTGAACTCAGTT
Source organism: Thysanoteuthis rhombus (assembly GCA_963457665.1). Classification (NCBI taxonomy): domain Eukaryota; kingdom Metazoa; phylum Mollusca; class Cephalopoda; order Oegopsida; family Thysanoteuthidae; genus Thysanoteuthis; species Thysanoteuthis major. Next base: position 16,626,744 of record OY735238.1, on the reverse strand, counting down.
GATTTTAAATAAATAACAGAACAGGATTAATAATGAGCTAGCAAACAATTATTTTAAAGGGAAAGACTATCTTTTCATTGTCTCAAATTTCCAAAGTAGACAAGATTCACTATTTCCACCAGTTCCCATTGCACATTAACTAATAGGTCAGGAAATAAAAAAATTTTTAAAAAAGATATCAAATTTGCATAACAGCAAATTAACATGGACTCATGGGGGTATATATATATATATATATATATATATATATATATATATATATATATATATATATTACATACACACACACACTGTATTTGATGGTATATAAGCCTCCTTATTACAGCATTTCTTATAAAAAAAATATCATATACAAGTTATTTTTCAATTATTTTTTTTTATAAAAACGGAAAGGGTCAACATAAGCATCATGGTTACATTGTAGATAGAATCCCCCCTAAAAACACTTAAATTTTTTTTTTCCAACCAAATTCCAAAAAGTACTTAGATTAAAAACAAGCATCCTGTCTGAATTTGGAGAGGATAGGTCAAAAGATTGATCCCACGTGGCCAGCACACTAACAGACACAGAAATTAACAACCTGATATGAGGAAGAACAAGAAAAACATAAGCAAAACAGAGGGATTCAAACTTTTGTTACCATTTATCCACCAAAAACATTTTTATTACTTTTACTTGAACAATATTACTCATTTTTTTATTTAATCCTTTTTTATTTCTCTTATTTGACTTTTCTGATTCCATTTATTAATGTTATTTTCTCACAATTCAAAACAGAAAAATTTCCAATAACAGAAAACTGAAATATCACAGCTTTTATATATTTTATTAGAAAAATTTTTTCACACCTTAAAGAAAGAAAAATAAATCAGTCAAAGGGGAATTAACTTTTGTTAATTTACATGCTAATTTAAAATTTGAAACTACAGCAGTTTCAAACAGTACTTAGAGATATATTGGAAATAAATGTCCTGTTTCAAGTGAGAACTGGTCAAAAACTATGCCCTGGCTGTTCGGGTACATATGGTTGTAACCGCCAACCAAAAGAAAATGTAACATCATTTGAAAATTTTTATTATGCACTTAGTGCTTGAGAAAAAAAATAAAAAAATAATTTCCCTGAATTTTCATTCATCACCCAGATTTCCAACTCCAAGTTCAGGCTAAAGTGTGGCTAGTTAATGGAGGTTATGTTTACCTTTTGAGTCAATTTTTGCAGAAAAAAGAAAAGGAAGGCTGCTCTTATTTGCTGTCAAATACGGTATATGTGCGCATATATATATATATATATATATATATACATACATATATACACACAATGAGGCAGGTATTCAAGCCCCATGTTAGTTTATTTAAGAATTACTGCATTTCTAATTTTTGCATCTACCTAAAATGTACCATCCGATTAGCTTCTACAACTACTATTATCTAAAACAAAAATTGAGAGATTTTGAATTGAAAGATATATACAATTATTTAGTTTCTAAAGACTATTTGATGTTGTGAGACTATTTCTAAACATTCCAGGTCGTTCCTAGAGTGACGTAGGCAATCTACAAACAATCTCTTGCACGCAAAAGAACAAAAAATGCAGCATATTTCGCCACAATCATCATAGGAGCACCAAACATCATGCCAAAAGGAGACAAGATTGTTTAAGAATATTTAGAGGGAAAATGTTGTAAAGTATTTGCTTAACCATTTAATATTCATGTAGCCATAATTGCTTCAATAACTAGTAAGTGGAAGAAACATGGTGTTCTGGTGAATATGCAGAGAACAAGGGCTCTTCATAATATCTTTCAGCATGGTGGCTTGACGATAGTCAGAAAGGTGAGAAACACCCTCATATTATACAAAAGGAATTGGCTAAAGATTTAGATGTTGCAGGAATGGTTGTCACAAACCAAACTTAACATACTCAGACAACATGAATTGAGGTCCTGCACATCTAGTGAAGTTCCACTGTTGATGAAAAACCATGTTGTGTCTGCTGAATTTTTAGCTAAATATTCCAGCTATATACTATAAGGATCAAATTTACTATACTAATGAACTGAACTGCAAGATGACCATATCAACTATCTGACCATGGTATGTACCCAGAATGTACCAGTTTAATAATGATGAAACAAAAGTCAGGTTATTTGGTCTCAATTCCATCCGTAGTGTTTTGGAAAAGCTAAATAAAGCATACTAGTCAAAGCACACCATCCTCCAAACACTTAAACATGGTAATATCATAGGGTTGCTTTTTGTCCAACGGCACAGGTCGTCATGGTGGGGAAGATGGAGGGAAATGAATACTGAAAAATTTTGGAAGAACATCTTTCTATTGCCAGGGAGCTAGAAATAAAACATGGTCAGGTTTTCCAACATAAGGACTCCAAAGGCATAAATCAGAAGATTGAATGTTGGCTAAAAGGGAAACACATTTATATTTGAGAGTGGCCCAGTCAATCTCTAGATTCAAACCCCACTGAAAAAAGGTCATTTCTAAATGAACTACATTTATATAAGGGATTGAATACTTTTTGCCTAAATATATATATATGGTGGATGAAAACTCCCTATTGGAACTACAGGGGTGTTTAGTTTAGTGGGGGGGGAACCCAAACAAACAAAGCACTATTTACAAGAGATACCTATAATTTCTAATAGGGAGTTAATTCTTACCCATTTTTGCATATGATGTACACGTGTGCGATTTACATTTCATTGTCATTTTTAGAAGTACAGTTACCTGTTTTTTTTCTGCCCGATAAGCAATGAGACACAAACAGCTTAGGTAAATGTACATGGCTATTGATTGGTTATCAATGGTAGTGTTCACAAGTGAAAAGCAGTAGAAGTTAATATGCAAGTAAATGAATATTCAATGTAAGTAGGTTTTGAAGTGGTGCAGTTTGAGTATTTTCTTTGTAAAATAACTTTACATATATAAGACTGAAAGCTGCAAATATTATACTGCGTTTAATGTGCCGGTATCATAACATGGGGCCGTCTAGCAAAGCATGATATAGATGTTTGTAGAGCTTGAATGAGTTGCAACGAGCAGTAGTCCTCGAAATACTCTTGTAAACCATGTTCTATATTCCGGCATAAACAGTATCTTAAACTGTCCATCTTCTATTCTCAACAGATAAACCACTAAAGAATAGTTTCAATAATAAAGTACAGAGAATAAAAAATCTTATTCAATAAATGTCAATGCAGAGAGAGGCTGATTGAAAACATTCTTGATAAATTTGGTAGGCTTGCTCATTTGTCTTTGCAGAATTAATTTCCAATCTTTTCATTGACTTGCGAGTTGACTCGGCATGGCAAAAATTCAAGAACATTTTGACAGATGAACAAAACTTAGCTGATATGTTCACAGAGTGAATGTCCAAATAGAACCAGGTATTTGTCTGAACTTCTGAGATAAGGAATTTCTATAGACTGATTTACTCTGAATAATGTCATCTACCTTGATATAGTCAATGTTTCGGCCGTTGTACCCTCCCACCTTCTTCAGGTATCTGTCTTGGTCAATAAACTCTTGGGAATTTTTAACTAAACCCTGTATTCAATCCACAGGATTGGATTGTTCTCATTCCACTGTCCTTGCTAGTATCAGTTTATAATTCCAAATTAATTCATCCTTGCAGTATCACTTATCTGCCTCTTCAACTGGACCAGATATAAACTATGTAACCCAGGAACTGAACTCAAAAACCACCAGACAAGTTACTAAATACAGTTGACCAACACTTTTGTCCAATACGACACACAGCCTAGTGGATAAAAAGAAGACTAGCAACTACTGCACTCAAGATGGAGACGTAAATCCAAGTAAACCATGGTATAAAATAAAGATCAAACTTCAAGATCAGCTTATTTGGAGGATGCTTGTGTATTTGTGGTTAATAAAGATTTACAATAGTATATAAATAAAGTATGGGTGGCCTAGTGGTTGAATGGAATCGGTGAACAGAGTTCTAATTCCAGCTATCTTTGATCCTTAATAGTGAATTTTATAAAAGCATTACAGTTTACGCTCTATAGTCAGCGAAAAACATCCACGGAAAGTGAAACAGAAATTTCGTATATTGGATATGATGAAAGGTTGATGAAAATATCTATCTTGCATAAGCGAATCACCATAGCCCTGGACTGATTATCAGAATATCAAAAAAAAATTTTTTTTTAAATGACCATCACAAGATTTGGGCCCAGTTGGTCCCCAAATAATCTTACAGACCACCAAAAAGCACTTTTTCGAGATGTAAAAAAAAAAAATTTCAGATGGTGCTTAGTATTGCACTCATGCAAATTTTGAAGGCCGTAGCTCCCAAAATGTGACCAGGAGTGGCAGAAGCACATAGACAATCACTGACACTTGAAGAGAGAAAAATCAGTAGCCCACTTGGCTGGTTGGTCAGGCCATCTTTGGGGCTACAGGGATCCGATAAACAAATACAAAACATTATGTATGATTTTTTTTCAACAACCTTAAAAGCTGTTAGAAATTTCAACTGAAACAGTTGCAATGTAACACAATTTTCAAAAAAGAAAGACACTGCTTTCATTGCAACTCACAACAAAATGTCTGTTCTGCAAAGCAGACATTCATATTGGATTAGATTTTAAATCCTCTCAAAGGATTCATTTCTCTTCACTGACTTCAGCATTCTCATCCTCAGAGCCTTGGTAAGTATATTTGGATTTGTGGACATATGTTGCAAATATAGATTAATCGCTTTTGCAAAAATAGAACTTTTCAGTTTACATAAAAGATTCAAGGCCTTCAATTTTTTCTTTGATGGCAGTAAAAGGAAAACAAGTTTCTAGCAGGGTAGTTTAGAATTATCAGAGCTATTTAAGCATATACACTCTCGGGAGCATTAATTATAATAAATTGTATATTTTTTCATGCATTAGTTTAATCCCTCTTCTATTGTTGTTACTAGTCCATGACCAGTCACTTTGCTGACGTTTATAAATGTACAAATGTTATATTAAGTGAAAAATAACGTAAACCATCATAGTTTGAGGGATGATTTAACTTTTCCAGCAACAATAATGACATCATGTTAGTTCAAATAACCATTGTCTTTAATCAATAAATATGTATTGTGCTATTTATTGTCTGGAGTTGACTGTTTTTCTACCACCACAACCAGGACAATCTTCAGCAAATTTAGAGGAGTAAACTCTTTACTGTTTGTCAGTCCTGTCATGTTGAACTTAACTGATATATAAAATGTTAGAATCCCAACCAAGTGATTAGCAAACAGCCCTCTTACCAACTGAGCTTAACTGACAACTCATGACAATTCATGTTAGAAATATGCAAGGACTTATTCCAATAAATAAATACATTTATACTAAAAAAAAAAAAAAAAAAAAAATCTTTTAGGGGGGGATATTTTCATATATACTATACAAGAGTTGCAGTCATCTTTAGTTGGAATAGAAGTAGGTGTGGAGCTTTGCCTTGTCATGCTTATTTATATGCATATTAACCAATTATTTCTTTGTAGACATTTCTTGTTAGTTTCCTCTCTCTTCATCATTATGCATTCCTCTAGTTTAGGATGCATATTTTAAAATGAAGGCTTCTTACGGTCAACATGAGTGTGACACACAAGGCACTGACTTCCAACACTCAGCGTTTATCCATGTTGCTGCAGCTGATGGCGTTACTGATACCATAAGCCTAACAGATAGTAAATCATATATATGGTAAGAGTACCAAGTCTTGTTTTTGCCTGAGGCCACAAATAAAAGGTACCTATAAAGTTGAAAAAAAACAAAAAAACACACTACAAGTCAATTTCCATCAGTCGATACTTGCATAATAACTATTGGATAATAGGTACTTGAAGCCATCAACTTGACCTCTGGAAATATATATCGGAGCTATTTCCAATAAGTGCTAACATCTCGAGTTCAACGTAATCTCATAATCCAACTGAAAACATTGAAATAAGTTCAGGATCAAGGTAAAGCATACTTTTCTGGGTTGGAGTTCAAAGGGGAGATATTTCATCAGATATGAACTTATCTCTGATTATAGAACAGCAGTGGGAGTTCAATAGTAAGAAAACTTGTCAACTGTTTATTTTTTCTTCCCAGGCATTGAAGATAAAAATAGCTCTTTAGCCCACACTAATCTTACTTCCCAGAACAATTTCAATTTTATCTGACACATACATGCACATAATTCATTTCTCAAGATCAAAAGCCATGATAACTATGTCAGATGATCAAAATTCAACAAGAAGTTCTCTTGATACAACTGATAGCAATTAGAGAATATGCCGAAAGGGGTTATAGAACACAAAAAGTCTTATAACAAAAGCAAACAGTTCTCAGTAATAATTCATACTCAAATTCCATCTTTATAATCGAACACTTCTAATACTTATATTTTGTAAAGATAGGTTCTTCAGTATCAAACTGATATCCCAAAGTATTTTTACAAATTCTGAAACAGATCTAACAAAACCAAATTCAACATTGATGGTGCACAATGCATAACATTTCTCTAGGCCCTTCAGTTTTGATACTTGGGGAGAAGGGGTGATCAATAAATAAGTTACTTCACTCGCTTTTTGTTGGACAGTGATCATCAAGGAATGTCTGTAATTGAAAAAAAAAAAAAGAGCAAGAATGCCTCTAGACAAGGGATCAGTTTAGCATAAAATTACATTGTAAATTCACTACCCACTAAAAACTTATAGAAGGGATTTTCAAACAAGTAGAAGACACAAGTAAATGTTTGAATTTCCAGCCCTCTAGTTCCATTGGTGTGACCTGTACATGTGATACATACACAACCAATCAGCCAGCCAAACCCACTTAAAAACTGAAGAAACCAACATCAACATATTCTACAATAAAACTATGTTTAATTGAAAGTTCTTTATGGATCAATAATCTATTATCAAGTAATCCTAAAACAAAGATAAATGAGACATTTTAATTTTTATCTATCAAAATTCTTTTTTTTTTTTTAAATCAAAATATTTTTAAAAAACTTGGGGGGAAGGATATCTGAAATATCTTGGGCCCATGTTCAACTGCACTGTCCCAAGTACAGCCCAGAGATCAACATTTTACCTCTAACAGATGATTTCCCCACCTTCATCTCTTTTCAACTATCGTTTGCAGAGAGAGAAAGAGGAAAAGAGGACAAATAAAAACATTAAATCTAAGAATGGTTCCACAAATACAATTTCCCAAGAATAGATACGCATGGGAGTGATATTTGCACCAAAGAAAAAAGTAAATAACGATGAAGTCGTAATGTTTCAGGTCACACTGAACTTCTAGACCAGTGATTCCCAAAGTGGGAGCTGGGGGGGGGGGTGAGAGGGGTAGGCAAGGGGCAAAGATTGCTAATCAATATCTCTTACTACATGTACTCTAAGATACTTTTGCACAATTATATTTTCAATTATAAAATTAATGCTCTAACTGAATTTTTTTTTTACTAAAATTCAATTTTCAATTTACTATTTTTGACTATTGAGGGGGGGATGAAATATATCCACTAAATAAGGGTAGTAGCCCCCAAAAGTATGTCAAACATTGTTCTAGACAAATCTTTGCAAACCACAGAAAGGAACTCGAATTCCTGAATTTCAATATTGACAGTACAAACGGAAATTTGATACAGGCATACCTTGATTAGGATGGTTAATCTGTTTCCAAATTTTCTGTCCAGTTAAAAAAGCGCACTGTCAATAATAATAAGACCTTGAATAAACTCTAGTCCAAGTTTGAGTCGTCTCCCCCCGCCCTAATTTAGGACAGAAAACTCACAGCATGTCCATCATGTTGCATTAAATTGAACCTTAATGTAAATTTAACATATCCTTCTTGTGATTTAGAATCATGACCACGTGATTGGGAGACAGCTAAACTGACTACAGCAATACCTTGACGATACTAAATCAAAAAATGTACTGTTCAAGGTATTCCTGTATATGCTGAAGGGAACAAATACCAACAAAATTACTTCACAAACAAAGTGGAAAATCTAATGATACAAAGAAAAATTTCATAAGTTACATATTTCAGTCAATAAAATACCTTTGAAATGTATCAAAAATAATTACAGGAGCCCCCATCATGTCACTTTTTCATTTCGACTAAAATAAAGAACACTTTAGTTTTGCACTTAGTAGTTATAAAGGCAGCGGGTACGCTGTTCCTTTCTCATATGGTTCAGCCTAACATACTGTAATGACCATTTAGGGGGTCTGGGAATGCTCGGAAGTTTCTCTCATATAAATTCAGGTGTACCTTCCGAAAGCGTTAAACTATCAGTGGCACACAACAGGAACAGAATACGGAAGATCAGACAAAGATTTGATAGAAAAGCAGAAACGTTGGATCAAGGTTTTCCTCAACAGAAACAGAGCAACTAATGGCACCTTTGTTCCTCAACCAATGAAAAGAGCAAGCTGCTTTAAAGCTGTCCACTGATTGGCCAAATGGACCATACCACTTTGTAAGAGACTGATTGGCCAATCCCATAACTAATGTTCTCTTCCCACTCAAACTAATGGTTTTTTTCTTTGTCCAGATCTACGCTACTTTCCAGCCCAAACTAACGGCTTTCCAGCTCCCGTTTCAACCCACATTATATTCTAATAATTGCTTCTTCCCTTTACGCCATTTTGGCTTATGAAATGGTTTTTATAGGAATGTTCTACTTCAAGAATTAAGGGGAAACCTGTATACATAGAAGCTCAAACAATGTGCTACTAATTTTTTTGATGCAACAGCACTAAATACATTAACAAAAGACTCCTCAACTAAGCCAATTTCTATATAAAAATGTAATCAAAATTTTTTATTTTTTTTTTACGAAACTAATAAATCCTACATTTAACACAAGGTTTTTTTTAACCTAAAGAAAATGTCCAATTTTAATATTCTTAACAGAGTATTGTACAAAATCTGTGAGGATGATTAATAGTCTCAAGAAGGGAATGATTAGTCGTGGTTTAATCTAATTCGATTTTCAATTATTTGTTGGCAAAGTGAAAAATCATTTCATTTCAGAATTATGGTCTCAATAAGTCTTTGCATAAAATATGAGAAATGATGCAGTTATCAGAGTTTTCAGTGGGAATTACAGACAATAATCCATTGTCTAGAAGTTACTTTAGCCTCATAACAAAAAAAAAATTTAAATGAAATATGCAATCTAAAATTTAGTTTTGAATAAATGATATGAGTTTTTCAATAATTCTTTTAGTTCTTGTAATCTATAGGAATTTTATTTCCTAATATATTATTTAGTAATTGTTCTGCCTTTGCCCACATCTCTTGAGGCTACTACTTACTACCTAATCTGGTAGAAGTATAAAGTGTTTTGTTTAGAATAAGAACATCTATAAAAATCAAAAGTATCAAGTCAATTTGAATCTCAAAAACTAGTTGCGTGGACTTGTTATAACTTTGGAACCAATCAGAGTGGACCTTACAGTAAATGCATGAACAGAAACTCTTCTATGAGGTTACTTGGTTGGCAAAGAGACACAATTGAGTGACCTTTTGGAATGTATGACCTTTGCATTTATTATGACTGAGCCTTCCTATTCTTCATGCCTTGTGGAAGGTTTTCGGCAAAACATAGCATCACTTATATCTACCAGCTCCTCTAGATTTGGCTTCCAACTACTTCAGGCCTTCCCTAAAGAGTTTTCAGACTGTGGACAAGATTAAGGAGAAAGTGACTAGATAATCAATGGCAATCCTGAAAGGACTTTGCAAACTGTTTTGATAAGCAGAAGAGAGATGCCAGGATAAGTGGATGATGTACTTTGTTCTTTGTACTTTGAAAAGGACAAAGGCATCAAACACGAGATTTTCTTTCAATAATAATAAATGACTGGAAACTTTCTAGATAGATCTCATACAGCATAATATTCTCTTTCATTATGACAATTTATAAGAGAATTATTATCTTGTAAATAAAAAAAGGATTATGTATATACATCTGTTAATATGTATAGCAAATTGAAAACTCATTTTACTAAACTTTAAAAAGAATATTTTTTGTCATACTCATTTACTATGTGGAAATATCAACAAAAAATTTTTTTAAAAAGGCGGTACAGTTATTCCATGCCATTTTATAGGGGTAGGCACTCCAAGGGGCTGCAAATGCACTAAATTTGTGAATAATTTTTGACCTCATGGATAACTGATATGCAAGTGTAAACAAGTTTTCAACAACTATTATTTTAGACTTTATAATTTTCTATTAGCTTTATTTTTATTAATAACACTAAGCTTATTATGAAATAATGAATAAATTTCAAGTTCTAGGCGTTTTATTTGACATGTCACTTTGTCAAGTCAGTGATAATTGCTATATCATACATGTATATGCATTTAAAATTTCCTAAACTTTTCAAGATTTGTTTATACTGTAATAAGTCTTTTTCAAAGTAAGCTGCAAAACACTAAAATATTCCCATTGAATTATTCATGACTGAATTGTGAATTATCAAAACCATTAACGGATTACCCATGAAAGGCAAGGGTAACTATAGTCAAATATTTTGTCATGAATTTAAACTACATTCATACCTTAAATGAAGATCCAAATAAGGTCACAAAAATAAGTAAATAATTTAATAATGAAGAAACTTAGACCTTTAGTCTATTTTCCCATTAACCCATAAAAATCTATGTCGCAAATATTTTTACACAATACAAAATCTGACCCATTTCTACAGTAATTTCAAAACATATCTATAGAGGAAATTTCTTTCTTTTCAGTTGACAATTGACATGCATTTCAGACTAACAAGGTTACAATTACAACCGTCATACATTTCAATACAAATAGAGATGATATATATGACCATTTTTCCCTAGCTTAGTCACACTGTTCTTTTAGTAACCTTTATATCAATTACTTGACTGCATCCAAACAATGCAATAAATGCTTGTTCTTCATGGAAAATTTCTGAAATACTTCAAGAACTCACAAAGAACAGATATTGCACCAACTTGAATTTTTCACTTTGTACCAGAGAAATAGGACGTGCAGAATGACATAACAGGTACCAGCATTGAATGCGGAATTGGTTTACACTTCACACTAATACCCTTGAGAAAGACATGAATCCATTCCTCCTCAGCAATAGGTAAATAGTTGGGCAGTTTAACCCTTCATCTTTGTAAGGCAGTTCATCTAAAAGAAGCTTACAGACAGATAAAAACCTAGAGCGATAAATAAGAGGGTTGGGTGTGGGGGCTAGCAACTCTACCTTGTGAAAGCTACTCAGTCAGGGGTCTGTATTCTGTAAGGGCCTTATTTATAGTTTCTATACAAACCAAAAGGTGGAGAAATTTTAACACAGCTGCTATATAGACCAATCTATAATATCAAGAACAGGTGGATGTAGTTCCTGACAGTGATGCAGATTTTTTTGAAAATGATTATCTTCAAGGGGCCCATTATGGACCTTTATGGTACCATGGAGAAGCACAAAGTTCTCCTTCATTATTGTCAATAGCACAGATATGGGGCTAAAACTGTACAATGATATATAGTAAAAAGATCTACACCATGGAGCACATCGTTATTCATCCATTGCATACTATGATGTTATTATTGAGAAAAATTCTAACTTTTGCTTCAAAAATATAAGCAAGCTGATTTTTTCAGAATAGTTCCACGATACATGGAGGAACAACATATTAAAAGATTTCCCAAGTGCTTTTCCAATATGTCCGTCAAATCCTTAAAATGCCCATTACTCATTAGTTATCTATCTGAGACAAGGATTCTCAACTGTTTTTGGTAGTATCAGGTGTGCTTGATAATATATCAAAAGCGTACCAAAATCTGACTACTGAAAAAGTATCATTTGTAAGATTGTGTCCAAATTGTCTATAAGCCAAATTCTTAGAAAGCTAAAACCCTTTATGTTATTGACTTCATGATGCTCCTGCAGATGGCATGAAAAGGAAGCCTGATTGCAAGACCTTTGGTGATTTGTTTCACAACTTTTTAAGATTCTTCAACTTCAGTGCCATTATATTGCTTTGGTAGGAGACAACTGCAAGTTATTTATTAAGGGTTTGAACGTACAAAGAGAGAAAACAATTGGATACACAATATCAGAACCCCTAAAGAAATAAAATAGACCACTCAATAAAAAGGGCTAGGAAAAGTTAACATCTCCAATTTTTCCTATGTCGAACTGGATTTAGGGAGGGTGAAGATGAACTGGAGCAAGATAGATATTTGTATTTTTTCTGGTGGTTTCAATGATCCAGAAAAAGCAGTCTGTGTTACAAATAGCATTCATGAAGAAGTTGATGCACTTGAATCTGACTATAAGGAAGCTAAGTCACGCATGTTTGAGCACATTTATCATGCTATGCAAACAGTTAACCCAGAAAGAATATTTTTGCAGAGTATTGACACTGATGTTGTAATTGTGTGCCCACATCATGTATTTAAATCTAACATTGCTGAGCTGTTCTTTAAGACTGGAGTCAGCCAACAACAACTTATTCTAATGTAATGTAGCACGAAAACTGGGGATAACTAATGTTTGCTGCCCTACCAATACTTCATGCATCAAGTGGTTGTGATTCAACGTATGCTTTCAGTAGTATTGGAAAGCAGGGTTTGAAAGTTACTTCACAGAATCCCAGTATCATTGAAAGGTTGTGTCATCTGGGGCAAGATCATACCACCATTTACAGAGATGCAAAAGGAGGTGTAGAACAAGTTTCACTGGGGAAGCTTCAGATTCTTTGGACACTATTAGATATGAGCTGTTTTCAAAAAAGAATCATGGTAATGAAAGCTTCCACCAACTGAGGATTCATTCATAAAACACCTACAGCATGTCAACATAAAGCATATATCTGGTGTAACGCGACCCGGCCATTACTACACCTCCCATCTCTGATGGGAAATGGATGGAATAAAGATGACAAAGGATTATTGTGCTTTGAATTTATGGGAAGACCAGCTGTTCCAGAGGCTGCTCTTCAGTTCAAACAGTGTTGTTGCAGTACCAAATGTTCTTCAAGACATTGCTCATACAATATAGAAAATTTGGTATGTACAGATGCGTGTGGTTGTAACGAAATGTTATGTGAAAACTGAGGTATAGGGAAATGATAGTGATTCTGAAAACAATCAAGAAGAATTGGTTATATGACACAGACACACACACACATATATATATATATATAAATAGATATAAAAGCTACAATAGAAATGCTCTTCCAACTCTGGAATGGAGCACTCTGGTGGATGGGGAATTGTGCATAAGTAAATATATTACTTAAATTCAGTTCTACTGATCATCCAGTTCTGCCTCTAGGTCTGAAGTGAAGGTTTCCATCCTACCTCATGGTACTGGATGGGATATTGGATAGTCTATAGACAATTATTAATCATATATATATTAAATCCCCGAAACAATTACAGGGTAAACAACTGAGGATTCCAGCAAGAGAAAATTTACACAGTACCATAATAATGAAGTACATGCAAAACACAAACAGAAGTAAACACTGAAAATTGCACAAATCGCATTGGCAGAAATTGGAAAATATGTGACTGAAATAACAAAAATTTTGAAAAAGTTTTAATGTTTTAAGTGGTAAGGAGATTGTGTGTGCGTGTGTGTTAATATTTATCACAGTAAAACTTTTTCTGGTGTTAAGATGTTTAATAAATTAAGCTATCAAACAAAGAAACAATTTTTCCAGGCTTTTCATATTACTATTTCATGGACAAGGAAGAATAAATTTATATAGGTATGGTAGATGTATCTAAGTCTAGAAAATTGGCATTGACTCATTTATCTGATGGTAAGTAACTTCTGTAAACATGTGTTTTTAAGACGGTGACGTTTGAATGACACCATCTGGTGTCAAGTCAAATGTGTCTGTTCACAAAGCAGCAAATCTTGGGGTGCGAAAACTAAACTTTTGTCCGTTTCAGATAGTGCCATTAGATCTGCTTTTCTCTGTTGTTCTGCCATGTGTTTGTCATATACTCAGAGACTTTTAGTTTTTGAAAAGGTCTTCTTTCCCTAAGGTCAGCAGTTAGCTTTGCTGTCTGCATATTTGGCATAAGGCAATACCTGTTTGCCACTTACATAATATCATTAAAAATATTATGTTACCAATCTTTGTCATCATACACTTTTGTTTTCTTCCTATAAACTGATTGAATAATTTCTTCTGGATGTTAAAACTGGTTTCAGCATGATCTAAAACATAGAATGCTGAATTTATGATCCAGATGGCAGCCATTTGGGAAAATGGCCACCACTTGGGATTTTTTAGATTTGTTTTTTGTTTCAGGATGTTCTAAAACAAAAGGAACACCAAAACAATTCACATGAGAAAAGGTCTCATATCAAAATCTTGGTAGCAGAAGTCCTGAAAGAATTTTCTAGGAAATTACACCATTTTCAGGAACTGCATTCGCCTGTATTAGAAGCCCATAGGTAGGCCTAACTTGTGATGTATCAGAATTTCTCCACCATCTGGGTTGAACACGACCATCCTCCTCTACGAACAGTCCCAAGACTAGATGTTCAATTTTTAATGCTGTTACAATTGGAGATGATAATTTGAATGAATGTGTCTGAAAGGATATCCTGATTTGGTTCTAATGCCTGACTGTACAATACTTATCAGTTGTACTAATGACATTACAAAGTATCTGAGCCGGAAGTATTGAAAGGGTTGACTATAACAAAAGAGATATGGAAGATAAGAAATCAACATAAAGAGATCAAGTCTAGCCTGATGCCTGGTCAAAGTTGAAACAGTCAAAACAAGTTGACATTGAAATCAATAATTTATACTTCGTTCTGTCACTTCTTAAGTTTTACCTGTATGGGCATATAATAAACTGGAACGAACAGGTTGGCTGTAAACGAAAGGTAACTAAGACCAAACACCATATATGAGAGAGAGAGAGTGAGAGGGCTATATCATATAGACAATGTAAAGAGAATTAATTGAAGAAAATGGGGCTGGTGCAGGAATCAAACCAGTCACCAAGTTTCTACTTAATATAACGCAATTAATAATTCATTTTGTTGGATCACATACATTCAATTTTTATATACATTATATATACACAACCAATAAACATTGCTAACAAAAAAATCATTAGAATTGATTAAAACAATAATTTACCATCTTTGGAGATTGATATAACTTTATTCATTCAAAACCATTTTGTGTAAAGTTGGAATGAATAGGATGTTGATTTGGAACAGGATGTACACTGATGACATCACCACTTTACTGCTCTATTGGAGATTATAACTTGAATGAATGTGTCTGATGTTCACTTTCTAACGAACCCAGACATAAAAATTCAGACAGGTTTATTGTATTTCCTTTTCATTAAAGTCAGTTTTCCACAACTCAACATTCTTTACCTTCTGAACACAGAGTTTATATTTGCATGATCAATCATACCATGTAACAGAATTAATGAACCTGAACCTACATTAAGCAGAATAGTTGTAAACAGATTTAGTAAGCAAGCGCAAAAATAGAAACTACGCACCTAAGCTATAAAATCAGCTCAACCAATTTTTATGCTTTTAATCGGCAGATCCTAATTTAGACAATTAGACACCACAAAAAAAGTGACAGACACAATGAGAAAAAGCAACTAAAAAATTATTAAAAAAAAAAAAATATTAGGAAAAATCTATCCATACAGAAGCCATATATACAAATTAGTATGTTTAATCATGTAATTGTCCTATAACCTAAAACTGATAATGTATTGGTCCATGTGAAATAGAATAACAGAGCTAAAAAACAAATGATTGAAAGTTATCAAATGAGATAGGCTGATGCCATATCTTTTAAGAATACATCACGAAGATGCTGATCATTTGAAACTAAAAAAATTAAGGAGAGAAAAGTGTGTAAATACTTTTTAAAAATGCCAGATTTGGAGTTTGGCCATATCTCCCTTCTCTGATTCTTTTAATAAGATAATATCAAACTTTATTTCGTCATGAAATAAGTTATATTTTTAATAAAATAAGTTTCTTCCTATGACCTTTTTTATACCTTACGATATCAGGTGTTTTTTCTAACAAAACATTTTATCTTGAGACTTAATGTCTGATCTCACTTTTAAAAGCTTCAGTTGAATTGAGACTTGAAGTAAAGCTTAGAATTAGAATACTTGGTTCATTAAAAAATAAATTACCTATTAGCTTTATGCTCCTTAGTGTTGATGCATACATAAATAACCTTGTCTATTTTTACGGTTTATGCTAGTAAATAAGTTGACGACATCATCTGATCAAAAATAAAAATTTTTGCTACAATACTAGTGTAAAAACAATAAATATGGTACAGAGAGAGTGAAGGGAAGGTTTGAATGTTAGATTTGATTTTCTGCCGAGTGTAGAGTTCTCATAACTCAATCTGTAGAAGTTGGTATGATCAACCAGTGTTCCCCGAGGCAAGAGAGATGCAACTTAAAGTCTCACCGAGACTTATCCTATATTTCTGATTTGCTTTGTTTACTCACTGTTGTAAACTGAGGGATCATATATTTATAGTAAAACAATTAAATAAGACAACTTCAACAGTTCACTGTATGCTAAAAGGCTAGTCTACATACATGGGAATGGCCAGAATATAGTATAACATTCATATACAAATGACATAGTACAAATCATTAAGCCCTTCTGCACTATGAAACAATAGTGGCCAGCCATTCCAATGTACCTGAAGCAGATAAATACTGGTGATTGGCCTAGGCCTAAAGGGGGGGGGGGTAAATAGTAGTTTAATTAGTTTAGAAAACCTTTGTTAGATTAAGAGACTAATTATATATTAAAAAATAATTGAAAAGCCAACGACAGAACAAGTTGACCATGTGAAAAATACATCATTCTTAAAAATCTCAAAGATACATTTGATAAGTACGATGAAGAAGGGTGTCTGCAGATCTGATAGCCAAAATATAGGTCTTCAATCATGAATGAGGCGAGATAAAATTTTTGTTTGATTATAGGTCTTTATATACAGGTCTAAACTTGACTTGATTGTTCGACCTCATACTCCATGAAGTCAAAGCGGTCATGCTGAAAAATTTCCATTTTTTTTTTCAGTGATTTCTAGGCTTTCAAAAAATTTGAAATGAGACTCATTTTGTAGACAATTGTAATAATGCTCAGATCCATATTTTAGCTTTCTTTTTTCTTTTTTTTTTTCTTTTCTTGAAGAAAAAAAACAAACAAAAAAAAACAAAAACCAATAATCCATAACACCTCATCATTTGACCTCACACAACTTTACTCAACGGAATTTTTTGGAAGGTTGGACAACGGGATAAGGAAAAGTTAGTTGAATGGGAGGGGGGGGGAATATTTTTCCCCCTCCTAGGCAAGAGACACTTTTCCATATTTCTAGATGTGTCTACATATCTCTTTTAGACACTTCTTGGTCAGTTCCATTAAGGTCGAACAACAGAGAAAGGAAGCAGGAAACTGTCATTAAAAGAATATCTATTCTGATGATGTTTCAAGTGTTTGGGGTTTCTTTTACAGTGTTGCCAAGAATGATTTGTAATCAATAAATAAAACCGTTCTCAAAAACGGCTAGAATCGACAAAACTATTTCCAGCTAACTTTATAGCCAAAAATGTTATATATATTCATTCAAAACTTATTTATCAAAAAGAAAAAAAATGAATAAAAAAAATAAAATAATCATACCCTAAGTCTTAAGAACAAACTATTCATAAAAACCGTGAACTTACTTTAATTCAAAGTTACTAATTGTTTTTTTATTAACAGATGTTCTGATGAACCATCCTCACTTTCCTTTTGCTCCAGCTACTACCCGTAATACCACCACCATCACAACCAGTAACACTACCACCACCACCACCACCACCAGTAATACTACTACTACTTTGTTTAGAATCCCTTTGAATTTAGAAATCAGATATGGAGGTAAGGATGGTGGATGCATCATTGAACTTATGGTTCTTGTTTCTGTAGATTTATGTATATGCTCATGATTGTCCACATGATACCTCCAAAAATTCTTGATGAATTATAATGAAATATTGTGGAAGGGTAGACAATAGGCTACAGGAGAAGTGATGAAATTTGGGGGCAGATCCATGCGCAATTACCTCTATGTCATAGTTATATTTCAATACCACGTAATAGAGCCCAAAGTCCATGACTGTCCGCACAATATCTCCTACAGTTCTTGAGGAATTATAACAAAATTTTGTAGAGGGATTGATAATAGACTATAGAAGTATTAATTAATGTTTCGGGTGTATCCATTCTCAATTACTTCCCTGACAGAGACATTGGTAGAAGTGTGTGTGGTCTGAATCATTCTTAGTTTAATTATGAAGAGTTTAGATTTGCATATTTGTGAAATCTTAGCCTAAAGAAATGCTAAGTTTATCTACTGAAGAAAAAATATGAGTCAACGATAAAAAGATTTTATATTACTTCTAAAAAATATTCAAATAAACAATTCACCCTATCTATTTCTTTAAACTGTCTTACTTTGTATGTAATGGTTGCTTAATTGACATTTTTCTGAAGTTATACTATTTTTTTCAGTTCCCTCCCACCCAGAGGGCATTTAATTAATCATTATATATGTATATATATATATATATATATATATATATATACACACACACACATATATATACATATATATATATATATATATATATATATATATATAAAATGGAAGTCAGTTTCCTTGAAAAAAAAAAATTGATAAGCTTAGCTTACCTTTCATAAAATTAACATCTTACATAAACTTTACATACTTACATTATTACACAAGAACTCAGCATTTTTCCTTTAAAAAACTGAAATTTTCTATCAAAAAAATGACAACTGCTGGTCATTTACAGTTGGTAAAAATTCTGGTGGTCTAGTATCTATTGTCATCAAGACAGGGACCATAACTAGTTATATAAAAAAAAATGTTAAAAGAAGAAAAAGTCAAGGATTCTGCATAAGTTTTATGCCTGTATGGAAAAAAATAAAAAAGTAAAAGCACTTAATAACCTCTCAAGAAACCTTAGTTGAGACAGACTGCTGTAAATTGTAACTGCTATTTATATGATTACAACCAACACATTCATCATAAATACCATTAACAACTGATATAATGAAATCATTCATTTAGAAAATGTGTTAATTCTTTATCAATTAGTTTTGACTTGGACCTAATCAAAATAGATCTCTTGCTCAGTATGGTCAGTCTCGGACAACTCAACGGAACCCATATAGAATAAAAGTTTAATACTAAATTGGGTTGAGACTTGTTAATAATGCAAGGTTTCTTTCATGAATTGACATTATTGGCAGCCATCTAGCCTCATCTATAAAGCATGTTTAGGTCAGTTTATCTGAGTACTTTCAGTTCGAGTACTTTCAAAATCAATCACAAGAAAGCTATGAAATACTTCAAGTTCTTCAGCCAAATGGCTTTAGTTTTAGCCTGCAATGAAAAGTCTGTTTACCATATAATCTTTGTAGCAATCAGGCTTTTAATCTATGAAACTAAAAAAGTAAAAAATATTTACATGTCACCATTATTTATCAAATTGGCTCCCTGTAATGGTTAACAGTGTAACAGCTTTATACTACTACTGCCTGAGCAGGTACTAATGGAAGTATGGTTTGCCCAAATGCCATCATCATCACATGCCATAAAGGAGAAGTGGATTCATGCTTTTCCCAAGGGCCCAAAGCAGAGTGAACATAAGCAGCCAGTTAAAATTCAAACTCAGTTCGCCAACTCTGCTTTTCAATGGTCACCATTACACCACTCTGCCCTCTCTGTAGACAATTATATTCTTAAAAAGTGCTCCTCTACTGTGGCCTTGTGGTACACTAGGCTATGCTTAGTAGTACAAGCTCCAGATGTGATATGTGCTGATCCTTAATAACTAATTGATTATGCAGTCTGTATCAAAAGCTGTATTGGAAAGATCTATAGGTAGTGTAACATAGTTGAATGACTAGAACATATCAGAAAATCATAATATTCTAAAGTGATGCCCTCGGGAAAAGTATATGAATAAATAATTCCAACCTACATGAACAAGTGCCATTTAAACAAAGCAACAGGAAGAAAAAGAAAAGAAAGATGCACGATTCAGTTCCAAAATTCACCCAAAATGTCCAGGGATAGTATATTGGGAAGTAGTCAGGTCTCAGGGTTCAAGGGGTCAGGTTTACTTTGATCTGACAGGCAAACATTTGCATAAAAGGTATTCTAAATCATCCAATGTTAATTACAAAGTGGCAAATGCTAAATAGGAAAGAATCGATTGACGATACAAATGTACATCAATAAGTACACAGCATGACAAGTAATTATTAGCTGAACTTTGATCAGAAGTTTTCACTGTACGATGTTTGATCAATGTGATTAATATTCAAAACCGAATTAAGTGCATTCATAAGGAAGATTATGTTGACAAATATTTGTTCTGTAAAAAAATCTTTCCTCCTAAATTATGCTTCAGACTTATTGACATACCTACAGTTACCTCTGATTATCTAAAATGTACCAAGAAAAATATTTTTGGCATCATATTTTATAATTGGATTTTATTACTTCAGTGCAGATTGTAAGAGAAAAAAAATCCTGATTTTGTAGCAATATTTTCTGAGAAAGATAAGCTGGCACTTTAAATAGAGCTTTATCATCTACCAATTGATAATGAAAAACAAGCGCAGTTCTTTAGAAAGTAAGCATTGCAAACTTTGATAAATCAAGTACTAATAAAGAACTATTTCTGGTTTAAACATTCGAAATTTTATTAATTTTTTTTTACACTTTAACAACTCAAAATTTGATATGAAATCACCAAATTTTGCCACTGTAAAGAGATGTACACTAATACTATACAGCATCCATAGACCAAACTTGTCCATAAGAAGGCGGCCTCCTTCTCTCTTAGTAGACAATGTAATAACTAACACTGGTGACCTCTCAAGGATGCAAACATGAGTGTAGTGTCCGGAGATCCTGGGATCTCAGTCAACATAATCTATCTCTCAACCATGCTGATAATTCCACAGAAAAACAAAGTGATACATTTGGCCTAAGCTTGGCTGGAGGCACTGCCAGAAGAAGTTAAAATTAAATATATCAAACTGCTCTAAGGAGGCTCTATTCCCTTGTTCAGAATCAGAGTTATTCATCTCCTAGACTGGTAGCTAAACACTGTTGAAGAACCACGTCTGCCCAGCTACTTACACATAGCTGAGAGACGAGGGATGGATTTATGCCTTTCCCAAGAGCATCAGTGCAAAGTGAATGCACACTCAACCAGTATTCTAACTGTTTGCTGATGCCATTCTCCACGTTAACCATTAGGAAACCCTGTATGGAAACCCACACCTCTTATGAACCTTTCCATAACAATATTGGCTGAGGTAACAAAAAAAAAAAAAAAAAATTATAAGATGATCTTTATAACATCCCTAACCTTGATAGACACTAAGACATGAAAACAAAATACCTATATGTCATAGACATGGCTTTTTCTTTGACCTATGGAAATCCAGAGAGTAGTGGATATGTAATTGTATAGCAGAAGTTCAAAGAGTGTTAAATTGAATTGAAGTTAATTCCCTAACAAGACACCATTTGCACCAGGCCCAGAGTTGCTTATTGAAATTGCATATCACATAGAAAGAACCACTTTGAAGAACTGCAGACATATTGAACAGAAAGATATTGTACAAGATTGGCTTTTTCATAGAATGGCCGCTATGTGATCAGTAGCGCTGACTGGATAGGATACATTTCCTTTCAATAAAGTACATACCGTCTATGCCAGACTATATGACGACTAGTTTACTAGTGTATTTAGAGGACTGCTGCTCATTGCAACTCATCCAAACCCCATCACTATCCATATCAAGTTTCAGTAGACAGCCCTGTAGTCATACCAGCACATTGGACGAAATGTAATAGTTACATAGTTTGTTTTCGTTTTTTTCCAAATATACCAGCTAAATATACTTTATATATAATATACACACACACCCCTTTTTTTTTTTTTTTTTTTTTTTTTTTAATAAAAGGGGATAAAAATTAAATTTTATACGCCAATAAAGAAAGTGTCAATCATAGATACAGGTAACCATAACTCACTCATGTTCAGTTTCCAGCATAGAAATCAGTTAATCATTTATGCTAGATAGAGACTCTCTAAGCCTGACATTTTATCATGTGAATACAAAGCTAAACAGAAACCTTAAGAAGTACAGCATTATACACACAGCCACAATTGGCCACCAAAGCAACTGGAGTTTCAAGGTGTTTTTTCAAACTATTTTATTTCTTTACTTACTTTGATGAATGCAAGAGCAATACAATATAGTGTAATCACAGGAGCCAGTAGGTGGAGAGCCATCAAGTTGGTCATCGAGGCACCAAGAAAGTTGCATCAAGGTGGCAGTGGATCTGGGAGGGAAAGTTGTGGGTGAGGTAGAATGACCTGGACACAAACCAGGTGTGCCGAAACACCCTATGACCCCGGGAAACATCTGATGATGTATTCAGGTGCATCACAAGGTGATACATGTTAAGAAGTACATAACTAAATAAGATGAACAAAGTATGTTAGTCTGCAAAGTTCTCCATAACACTATTCAACAGTATTCTTAGAAAAGAATTCAAATCGTTAAATAAGGAGTCAGACATCTAAATGAATGGCATGCTATTCGATGACAAGAAATATATAAAAACATAAGATTTTTCTTGAAAATTACGATTATTATTAAATAATATATTTACAACTATACTAACTTCTATCTTTCAGGCAACTTCATCATTTAATTTTTCTCCGCAGTGAACTGCTCTAAGTGCTTTCAATATACACAGCATCACTTTTGTCACACTTAATGGTGGTTTATTGTTTGATTTACATTTACAATTTGATTCACAAAATGAACACTTGTAATGTTAAAGTGAATTATACACAGCAATACAACTTAGTAGTTTGATATATTTGCATAATTGCTCAACAGATGCAGTCACACAAAGTGACTAATATATCAGACTCTCTTTCAGTTAGTATAACATTTATTATTCTCAATGTCTCAACTCTTCGAATACTGACCCCTCACAGAAGCCCAGGTGACCAACACTTATGGTACCGTGTCGAAAGAGTTAATTTGACAACTATCTCAATTGGTCCGCCTGTTCAATGAAAAATCTCCAACACAAAACTTGTAAACAACATGACACATTCCATCATTCACAGTACCTTCTCCATAAATTGTATAATTTGTTTTTGTTATTGCATTTTTATCTTTCCCGATGTGAAAAAGAAAAAAGAAAATTGAAAATATTGCTTATTTTCTTTCATCTTCAGTAATAGAATAACAGGTTCTGAAAATTTTTTTTTTTTTTTTTCTTAAATGTACGCTGATTTGACAGACCAACAGAATTTTTTTTTTCTAAATTAATTTATGAAAACAAAAACTTGCTTAATCTTGTTAACCTCAACTGTCATTAAACACTTGAAGTAGGAACTTCAAAACTTTCTTAAACTTGGAAATATATGAGCTACAAGTCTGCTGAAATTAATTCAGGCATTTGAAAAATATGAAATCTGCATATATTCTTATAGATTTGCTTTAAACGCATAACAAAGCCGAAAAATATCAATTTTACAGCTACTTACATAATGGCAAATTCAGAGGATCTTTTAGATTTTGATTTTCATATTGGCCAAATTTGTATGAGGCAAAATATATTTCAGAATCTTTACTTACAAAATTCTGTTCTCTAAAATTTTAGTTCAAGAATGAAATGTTTCACTAAAATAACTAACAGCTGAATGGATCTTCGAATTTTTTTTTTATTCAATAATAAATGATAATAATTCGCCATCACAGTCAATAATTGAACAACTGAAGCATCAAAATTTAAAGTCACATAAAAAAAAATTCCAAAGAATAAGTATGGTCAGAATAAATTTTATTTGACATCACTGGCATTTTCCACTGAAAAACATCTAAAATTGAGTTGAAAGAAACATCTTGATTCTGGAGAATCTAGATGTTATTCATAAAAATAAGCCCCCCCAAAAAGTCAAAAAACATTTCTTAGAAGATATTTAGGTGGAGTACTGATGCCAATTTTCAAGTCCATAGACAAAACAGTATGTCCTGGAGCACTGAAACACACAGACTTATAAAAAAGGATAAAAACCCTTCACCATATTTAATGGCTACAATTTTTCAATTTAAACCAAAAGAAAAAGTGAGGAAAGGTTAATTACAACAACCAAAACCTGCAATAACAGAAAGACGACAAGAGAACCATGAAACACAAAAGCATATATCAATAAATGTGAAGAAAAACAACTGTACGGGTATTTAAGAAGAAAAAAAAAAAACAAAACAAACAAACAAAGATGAATCTACACAGACATAGTAATGTAGAGGAAACCTAGAGAGAGAAACTGAATCGCTCAAGAAAAACAGAATTTTTTTTTTAATCCATTTGAAAATATCTTACTCCCATTACTGATTATATTTTAATCTGGTGTTTGAGAAGAGTTGAACCTAGGGAATAAGATACAGCCAGCAAGTAAACTATAGATCTATTTCTAGGGTCTCTGTAATTGTAGAAAGAAGTACCTTAGAAAAATATCATGGATGATAATGTACCTGATAATTGAACTCTTACAAGATCTCATATCTAGCTAGGATTGCCTGAATGGCTTCCAATGGAACTAACATTTTCAAAATGAGGAAACCAATCAACTTAAATCATAGGAAAGTAATTAGTGATTCACCTAGCAAAGGAGAATTTCATATAAACAATTATTTTCAACACTTATTACAAAAAAGGTGTGTGAATATGTGTGTGTGTATCTTGTAATTATCTGTTTGGCTAAACTAACTTTAGCTCAGAATTATTTCCATGGAGTGATCAGTAATTTCCTTCTACAACCACAGAACAATTTGATAGCATCAACTGACAATAATTACACATATAATAACCCAATTTCTTTGCAGCCGGAGAATCAGAAAACTGACAATTTTTTTTTTAATCGTAAAGAAAAAAAAAAAAAAAAAAGCAAAAAACACAGTTTATAACAGATGTAATTAAAATGCAACAATTTAACTATCATTTATTTAGGGACAATAGGGCAGACTGGACTCTAGCTTTGATTCGTTGTCAATTTAGGAGACTGACAACTATGATCCAAAACCAAGAGAAGAATTCCTAAACCATTACGTGAGTAAACTAGCTCTTTTGTGGCAACACCTGCAACGAAAAAGGCTGCCAATTGTGATATCTCATCGTATCACAAGAAATCAACCTTGGACGCAGAGAATGAGGGAGCATTCCTGAGCAACAACCCTCCAACCGTAAAAATATTTATGCACACATTGGACAAAACTCCCATTCAGTGTCCACAATACCCATTGTCCCCGAGTGTGTGCCACAACAATTAGACTTGTTAGCCACATTCAGGTCCGCTGATAACAGTACAACCACAGATATCATCGGAACGATGGTGAACCAACTACTAATAGCCACATTCTGTCAGTAATGTTTGCATTAATTCCTGACCAGTGACAATTATTTCCATCTTGAAGTTCAATGCAAAACACAAATTGAAAGCCAAAACTTGCTCAAACAGGTTTTTGGTATCAAGTGTTTTTCTCCCACTGGAAAAAGGTAGTTTGTTCATACAGAATAGTCAAGTTGATGAGTGGGTGAAGAAACAATAAAATCAGTGTGCAGGGATGAGCCAAAACCATCCTTACATATACTTACTAGGTTCAAATGCACTTTGTACTAAAATAAAACCATGATTACCATTTCATTTTTGCTTCTACCACTAAAATTTGCTATGTCACTACATACATTATTATTTCCTCTTTTTATATGATTACTTAACTCAACTCAGGATACATAAAACAGCCTCAAATATTACTTTTTTAGCATGAACACAGACAAAAAAAAAAAATCAAATAGAATTGCTGGGATAATCTTTACTTAATTTTTGAGGAGATGAAATCACTAACTTCTACCATCTCAAATAAAGACGAAGACATCATTCTTAATTTTTGACTGGTTAGAAACAAACTAAAACTGTCAATATCAACACAGGTTTCTTAAGCCAGTATAACCCAGTGCGTACAGGCTGTACTAAGATCTAAAGGGCTGAAAATTTAAACATTTACTCGTGTCTAGATGAAGCTTAAAAAAAAAAAAAAAAAAATCACCTCATATGGGTTTTCACAGGGGGTAATTTATAACATAAGTTCATGCTAAATTGATCCTTTAGTTTATACCAAGCAGCGTTAATGCTTTTTTTAAATTTCCAAATTTTTTAATGCTCACCGACTAAAGGCAAGAGAAGTAACTTGAATTGATCATCTCCAACATGGCATGCTGCCAAGAGACATTGGTCATGGGACAGTTTCTATTGAGTGACTAAGCTGACCTGTCTTTCTTCCATCTTATTTCTGCAGTTTTCTATTATTCTACAACCATCAAGTAAGCAACATGGATCAGGAATAATGAGTAAGCTCCTGGTGAGATTTGAATAAGCAATGCCTCATCTGAGAAATTCAAAGACTAGTGTAAACAAGCTTGGCTGCACTATTCTCTTGTTTCATTAAAATCTTTTAAAAAACAAACAAAACAGAATTGATTTCTCCATACAAGATTATTCTACAAGTAAGAGTATCATTTCAACCTCTTCATTAATAGTTCCTGTAAATGTGATTTGCTAACTTCAGGAGAACAAGTCAGCCCAAGTTGAGCTTTAGAAGTAGGATTAAAATCAGTTTTTGTGTACATCACTGTAACATACAAAATTGGAGCTGGCGAGCTAGCTAGCTAGAAAGAAAGAAAGAAAAGGCCTACTCAACCTATTGGTTAATGTGCCACTGATTTTGAAAGCAAGGAAAAAAACGTTTT
Organism: Thysanoteuthis rhombus; assembly: GCA_963457665.1. Lineage (NCBI taxonomy): Eukaryota > Metazoa > Mollusca > Cephalopoda > Oegopsida > Thysanoteuthidae > Thysanoteuthis > Thysanoteuthis major. Next base: position 16,599,743 of record OY735238.1, on the reverse strand, counting down.
GCTACCAGTTGGATTTGATCCCAAAATCTATTGATGTTTAACAGAATGCTCTAAACCACTGAGCCACAGAAACACTACTGAAAATTGTCATTTATTGGTAATTATGAAAATAAAGACAAATACCTAAAAAATCATGCTGCCTTTTTAAAATTATGTTTTTAAGAAATTCAATGTTTACAAAAAACAAAAAATAAATACTGAGAACTCGGAAACACAACATGACACCGTGGAATCAGTCTTTCTTTTTACATCTCTTTCAGAAATCTTGAATTCCACGTACGACTTATTGCGATAATAGTCAACTCTCCAGGAATTTGACAATAAACAAAAACAGCGACATAATGGAGAGAAGAAAAGAATATAGCTATGAATATAAATGACATTTACTGGTTGAGCTTCCACTGCCTAATAAGTAAGGCACCGTCACGGAAAGACAGGCTCCCGGGGATAAGAAATACATGTTCGAATCTTGCTGAAAGATTACTCTTTATATCCGATCAATGGTAGAATAATGGCCTGAGAGTTGTGATTAAAAGCATCAGATATGAAAAATAAGAAATATTCATTTTTTTTAAATAAAAAGGGTACTCAGAAAGCACATACCTAAGCCAACATCATTATCAGGGAAAGTATCTGTACATGGATCCGTCTCAAAATTTAATCACTTCTGAAGCCTATATTCCACAAAATCTTATTCAGATTTATTGACAACTGTAGGAAATATCGTGTGGAGAAGAACTCTGTCCATACAATATATCCAAAAGCTTTAAGTGAATTTCAATGGAATTCATTGAGTACTTTGAGATATCTTATGGACAGACAACCGAATATATATATATATATATATATATATATATACACACACACACTAACACCTCTCAACTTCATTAGAAGAGATAAATTAATAATTGACAATGCTTCATTTAGGAAATTTATGGACTATTATTGGGTTGACATGCATAGAATCTTTTTTTTCATATCATTGCTAAATAAAGCTAAAGGTCAAAGATTCACTAATGTAACAATGTTTTTGCAGATTCAATGAAAATACAGATATAATTCATTATTACCGAAGGTTTTTGAGCCTATAACACAAATGGAATCTACACAAGAAGTTAGATTAATTTTCAAGTACGATTTCAAATTAGAACATAATGCTATTGTTAACATCAACAAAGCATTTTGGATTGAACACTTCTACAACACAAACTGTTCAGCATTGGTCCAGGAGTCAGGGTCTGGAAATATGGATAGCAATAATAAACCCCTAGGGAGGCCCCAGTTTGCATATAATCATAAGATTATTAAAAAAATGTTATAGCTTCAAATGGGTCATATTTTAATTAGATTTCCACTGTTTTTGTTGTTTATATCATCTTTCATATTACAATTCACAAGAAAAAAAAAAGAGACGCTTAGAATGTGATAACGCAATGCAAAAAACACTGTGGCTTGTGACTTTCCTTCAACAGAGCATTCACTATTACAGGAGGCTCATCAAAGAAAACAAGGTAAAAGCATACTTTTTATCAGCCCCCTCTTTAATTGAAAATTGGCCCCAGAAACCAAAAACAGATGGAAATCTGAACAATAGAAAATTGTACTGAAGTGGGGCTTGGAATGCAAGACCGAAATTAAATTCAGTCACATTAACAAATGTACGTACACATTAGTTTGTTAATTGCTACGTTTGTTTTTGAATTCAATAATTTTACAATTCAAAGTAAATACTACAAATAATGACAGATTAAAAAAAAAAAAAAAATACACACACACACATATATATATATATATATATATATATATATATATATATAAAAGCAGTAAATGTTTTCTCGAATTCTCAAGACTACTGGGACATATATATATATCCCAAGGTTTCTATGACAGGGATTTATATGTCCTGTGGATGTAGAAGTTGTCTCGGACATTTTCATTTCAGCATCAAGCTCCTCAATCAGTCTTGAAATGGTTGTTAAAGAAAAGAGACATTTGGAAAGAAGAAGGAGGGAGGGTCACAAAATAGAATTTCTCTTCATAGAGATATGAACAAAAATTCATTTTTTTCTCCAACCCAAATAAATCCAACTCTTTAAAAATAAACGGGATACCTCAAAATATAAACACTAGCTAAATTTCTATTTATAAATAGATCAACCAAATTCTATTAAAAGCCAACTTTAAAGTTATCCGGTGAACTGATTATTACATATTGTTTTACCATCTAATATTCTTGAGGTATCATTAAATAATAGTTAATTGCAAACTCATTCAATTTACAAATTTTATTCAAGTTAATTGTACTAAACTAGAACAAGCCAGAACAGAGTCTGTTGTCACAGCAATATATATTGCCTTAAATGAACCTTGGAATAGTAGACAGACTTGTGCATCAAAAGCAATATGCAATATGCCACAAGTTGCACGTTCATTGTGTGACAGTGAACGTATTGACTGGATTAAAAGTAAAAAGAAAAAGAAAAAAAAAATGGAAGGAATTCATTTTCTAGAATAAAAGCTCAAGCACTGAAACCGACATTTGATTTACCTCCCTTGAGTATTAATCCTAAACTCCATTTCAAATTATCAGTGTTTTCATTAACATAACTCAAATACCATGGATGAATGTTTAAAGATTACCCAAGGGCGAAACAGGAGGTGTAGAGTGGCATAACGGTTATCAGGTATGGAAAACAGAATCAGTGAATCATGTTCAAGTTTCAGCCAAGGCAGTTAGAATTCACTCAACACTAAATCATCCGGCATTGCGAGAGACCAGCAACAGACCAAGCGGGGAATATGTTCCCAAAATGTACGGTTAATGGGGCTCTAATGAAGCTTTGACAGACCTAGCAAACCAGAAGTGGATTATGATAAATTGCTCAATAAAGGGAAATTAAAATAAAATAAATCAACCTCCATCATCTCCACCACCCCCACTCCAGGTACAGGTGGTAAATTCTAAAAAAGTAAATAATGATACAGAGTTACAGAGATATATCATAAAATGGTATTTGTCATAATTTTATTCTTAATTACAATGGATGTAAGTCTTCAGCATCAAGGAGCAAACAGTGAATTACTATCATGTCCAGAGATAAGTTAAGACATACAAGACACTGAAACCTAATAATAACAGGCAGACTTCAACTTCAATTATTGCTCTCCCTCACTCTCACACACACACACATATATATATATATATCTTTTGAGGACTGTTTTCTACATAATGAAAAATTGTATGTAGCAATGTTCATTGTATTTTACAGTTGCCAAGCAGGTGTAAGCATTCCATGGATTTGACAACACATCTGTGTTTGTATGCTTTCTTTTGTAGTTAGGATGGGGATTAATAAGTAACACTAAACATGACACTCAATTAAATAAAAAGATTATGATATGTTTTGCTTAAGGAATACTCATGTAGCAAACTTTAAAATGGAAAACAAGTACCTCAGAGTGAAGCAATGAGGGGGCAAAAAAACTACCTCAGAGTGAAGCAATGAGGGGGCAAAAAAAAACTACCTCAGAGTGAAGCAATGAGGGGGCAAAAAAAACTACCTCAGAGTGAAGCAATGAGGGGGCAAAAAAACTACCTCAGAGTGAAGCAATGAGGGGGCAAAAAAACTACCTCAGAGTGAAGCAATGAGGGGGAAGTATCTCAAAGGTAAGCAATGCAAAAAAATTACCTCCAAGTGAAGCAATGTCCCTTATAGTGAAGTTAGTGTCAAGAAAGGAAAATGGAGGAAAAAAAAAAAAATCAAGAGAAAGAAAATTAAATTGGTCAAGGACACCAATGGAGACAGGCAGGATGTTGACTATATGACAAAAGATAACCAAGAATGATAACTGAATGGCAAATAGTATTAGAAGTAAGGAAGGGAAAGAAGGCAGGAGAAAACTTATCTAGCTAACAAGTGAAACAAAGGTAGATTGAAACAGTGTATGTACTTGTCATCTTGATTTTTTCATCAGCTGAAGCATTGTAAATTACTATCAATTTTTCACTAGTATTCCTTTCATCTTAATTTTAGATGCCTTTCATTGCAACTACTCCGACTGTCAGTCCACAGCAGTAGAGAAATTGTGCAGATTAGAAAAATCATACAAGCTCTGGGAGCTCATCAGTAGAGTAATTGCTGTACATAGGTCGGCTTCCTGGGGTGTATTTTTTTTTCTTCAAAGGATGGGAGATAAGGTCCCGGCTGTAGCTTATTCCACACATCTGATTTGCACCGTTTATACACAGCTGCAAATTAATCGTCATTTTGATGCAAAGCAATGATAATTAAGATGAAAGAAATACTAATCAAAAATTAGTGAAGGATTCTACACACTAATCAAAAAATAACCTTAAGATTACTCCTCACAACACAACGTTTGAAAATTTATACATAACACCCCGGTTGCATACCTATATAAAACTTGATTCACAAACCCCTTTGAACACAAGAGACCAGAGAGGGCAAAGAAAAGAATTTTTACATAGCAATTTCATCATAAATAGAATATCTTATCTATGGATGTGTCTGTATGCACTCAATGGACTTGCATACTAGAGCCCACAGGGATATGAATATTTGACAAGGGGGGTTAAAACAACCAGCGGAGTGACAAGCCTGTCAGAATTTGGGTAGGGATAATCCTGAGGGACTAAACGGGAGGGGGGGGCACTCCCTAAAAAGTAAAACTTTGTCCCCAGAAGTTCCACAAGGACAAAGCCGAGACCATGGGATGAATTGAGAGGAGAAAAAAAAAAATAGAAGACTATTGAAATTATTGTAAGGGGTGTTCTAGGTGTCTAAAAGGGTGCCCATAGGCTCCTATTTAGCAAAACTTGCACTGTAGGATTTAATGGAGATGGGAAGACCTGGAGAAATTAAAATTGTTCGTCCAGGCACCCTAGAGGTTTAAAAAGGGTGCATTATCAAGTATGGTGCCAGTTGAGATAGAGAAAGACATTTTAAGGTTTTACAAAGGGGACAATATTGAGTGCCCATTGGATCTCCATTAGGTAAAACTTGGCTTTCAGAGGTGGAATATGAGCAAAGCTGAGACCATGGGGTGAGTTGAGACGGGGGGGGGGGGGGACTATTACACTTGAGATCATTTATTGAGAGTTCTCAACTTTTCCTGTCTGATCTTAACATTTATATAATCTTTACTTTCTGTCTGAGCAACGTCAGTATTTATTTCTTGATTGCAGAGCAACCCAACGACAGCTCTCCTCTATCTTTGGGGTATCTGTTATAAGTGGATTGGTAATATCCAAAAAGAAATAATCCCAGAAAAGGAAGCATTTTAAACTTGGAAGCCTCACTAATGTAACAGTATTTAGGATTATACACTTATTTACTTTACCCTGTAAGGTCTCTTCGTTTTTTAAAGGGTTTGTGAGTCATGTTTTGTATAGGTACACAACTGGGGTGTTAATAAAAGTTTGTACATAATCTTTTAACAATGTGAGACTAATGTCCTCATCTTGGTTGCTATAGTGACGTTTCAGCCATTGTATTTTTCAGTTGTCTGTTGCAGTTGGTAACCTAAGAATTTCAAACCAAACCCTTCATTCAATCCATGAGGGTAGATTGTTTTCATTTTACTGTCCAAGCCAGAGGATCTCTTATCACTTAATTCTTCCCAATTAGACGTTGTAATGTTGCTTGTCTGTCTCTTCCACTAAATCAGAATCATTTTTTCTGCACTACCCCACCAGGGATTGAACTCATGACCACCATACAATGTTTAATCAATGCTTTTATACACTAAGCTATATGTCCAGTTGGGAAATCCAGGAGGAGGAAATTTAGTGGCTTGATGAAGATGATAATTCCTCATCTCAGAAATTCAGACAAAATATTTGGGAAGTTTGCAGGTTGAAATCTCTCATGTAAGCCTGGTAATTAATGAGAAGATGACAACAAGAAGATAGCCCCAGTTATGTAGATATTGACACAAGTGATCAGCAACTTGTCAGTGAAAAAGAGAGAGAAAAAAGCACCATTTGACAAATTAGGTAAGTGCCGCTCAGATCAAGATTTATAGTCATCCAGTCAAATCTGAGCTCATGTCATTTGTGACATGACAAAAAAAAGAAATCATAGCCTTGAAGGCTATCAAGATAGTTTCATTATTAATATATATAGCTATTAAGATAATTATAGTCTTCAACTGGGTATGACAATTTATAAGTGCATGTTTGATAATTTTCTCATCACAGAAGCCTTTTTTCTTAAACATTGGTTTAAGAAATAAAACGTTTTTAAAATTACAGTTAAAAAAAAATTACGCTTTCATTATGACTGTAATATGTTCCTTTTTGCTTAGCCTTTATCAGACTCCAAATTTTTTGAAGAATTATAAGAAAAAAACAACACAATCCACACACATTGAAAATGACTAGAAAAAATTAACTACTAAATGTTCATTCTTTGAATACTAATTACTTGATCAAGCAAGTTCATATAATTTGAGGGCAATGCCGAAAAAGAAGTGCGGTCCCCTCCTACAGAGCTAGTAGTATCGTTTCATTTTTGCATCACATATTCCAAATGATAAGGTTAGGTAATTTAGGAACACTGTTATCGGAGTTTGAAATGCAAAAAAAAAAAAATAAATAAATTAAAAAAAACAAAGCACTGCTGGAAGGACCACACTCCTCAACTTGTATCAGAAACCTAACAGTCTACATACTGGAAGGATTTCTACTCTGGACTATTATATATATATATATATATATATATATATATATATATATATATATATATAAATTTTTAAATGGAATGGTTTGTTTACCACTACACATAATGTATTCTGCATTTGTAAGAAGATAAATGAAAGCCGCTTTTTAGCTCATATTTCACAAACCTGTCTTACTTACTCCTGTTCTTGCATATTTCTTTGGTAAGAATTCGTCAAACTTAATAATGCCAATTCTTTTCTTCCTTCCGTCCTGACGCTAAATGAAGTTCAAAAGCAGTTCAACTTTATCCTAATGACTGAACCGACTAAAGTAAATGTGTTCATCAACAGAGCCACAACCCTTGACCAAGTTATACAGATTTCAAATCCATTTTTTAATGAATACTTTTGGAGAAAAAAAAAACATTTTCAAATGCTTCACAAAGATGCTGATGGAAATGTCAGCAAACCACACAACTGGTATTCAAGTAAAGGTGGACAATATCCCTCCAATTCAAATCAAAATTTATCAGACAACCTGTAACCCATTGGGTCACCATTTGAAAGAATTAGTAAAACCTGATGTAACCAGAAAGAGCCTGAATATAATGAGTACTTAATAGTTATCACCCTTAACAAATCAGTCATTATAATACAGATAGGGGTGAGTATGAACAAAGACTCTGCACTAAGATTATTCAGTTGCAAATCACCTAAATTTTTTTTTTTGCATTCTTCAAGTTAGCGCATTTTGGGGGGGGTACCTTAAAACCCGTTGGAACCCATGGTGACACTGGTATCATATACACTTCAAATGTTCTGGAAAATCCTTTATACAGCTTTATCCTTATTTTGACTCACAAAATGTTTCAAGTGACATCTACTGAACATCCTGGTGCAGTCATATGACTATGTTTTAATTTGACTACCTAGAATTCCATTTCCTAAAAAAGGTAGTTTGCCAGTTTACCACATGAGAAAAAAGAAGCTACTTTTAAAATGCTTGTAAATTTTTAACCCACTTGAATCTATTCAATAACATCCTATATTATATTTAAATTATCCTGATTACATTTCATGTACAAGTCAGCAAAATATTGTGACATATGTCACACTGGGTTCTTGATATTAGATTAGGTAATGATGGGGGAAAAAAAAATTACATTGCTACAACTTGACAATTTTTTTTATAATACATCCTATGATGTATTAAATGTTTTTCTTTTCACTAGAGAAAAATTTGGACGTTTTTCTCCCGAACAAAAAACCTTCTAAACATTTTGAAATTTTATTCACTTTTTAGAATAGGGTGCCGAAGATGAAAAAAAGTTGTGTGTTAACGCCTAGTGAAAATCCAACAATTAGGTGATTTGTGGTTATATCTCAAAACACATTTCACAAACAAAAATTATAGCTGGTGTACCCATCATATGTTCATCCTCAGGTCAAGTTATCCTTGTACACAGAATTGCAAACTGTAGGCACAGTTAGTTTTGAAAATGTCAAAATTTGCCTGACCCTAAAATTTGCCTTTAAGCATCACCAGTGGTCATGGTCACCTATCCCATGTTCATACTGGGGTCAAGTTACCTTTCTACACATATTAGCAGTTTTTAGGGTGCAATTATCTGTTAGAGCTGAACAAGCCAAAATTGACCCGACCCCAAAAATTTATCTTCAGAGGTCACCAGAAGTCATCACCACCTGTCCTATTTTCATCATGGGGTCAAGTTATACCCTTCTACACACATCTCAAGCTTGTAGGGATAAAAAAAAAACCAAAAAAACGGCAAGCTGACTTATTTTCAGAGAAGGAAAAATTTATCTTCCACGACCGATCAATGTGACATGTATTACATTACAGATATGACACTAGAGGGTTTCTTTTTTATTCTTCCAACTTCAGGAATTTGTTCCACGCGGTCTATCTGGTCTATTTTTATATGCCCCATAATTTTCCCCTCAAGGAGACATGGTTCTGATTTTTATTGGTTAATTCAACACCCTAATTACAAAAGCCCCGTTTCGGCTACCTTAGAAATCACGTACACACAGATGAACAAAATCGGACTTCTGGAATTAGACAAGCGATTTTTCCGTGATTAACTATAAAACATTCCCAAATAAATTCAATAATACTTTTTTGATAAAGTTATCATATGGAACTGTGACGGTGTGTGGTCGGTACGTACGAATAAGTTTGTACCATCACTTAACCGAATGTACATTTGAGAAAAGAATGTATTTCCTGTCCAACAGTAGTAATTAAATGCCTTCCAATAATGAATAATTTCTTTTGAAGAAATGTGGGTCTTTTATTTACAGTCGTATTAGTCAAATAAATAGCAATGGTGCATTTAATAAAGTTTCTTTTGCCAGTATGTGATAAAAAAAGAAAAAAAAATATCCAGATACTAAGCTAAACATCCGATAGGGTCAAGGGTACTTTAGGGGTACATAAGTACACAAACTCACACAGGAATGCTATAAAAGAAAGGGAATCCTAGGTTCAACCACGAGGTAAGTAAGGGTCGAGGACAATAATCTCCTTGCTACTAAGAGAGAAAACTACCTTTAAAATTGAAATATTCATCACAAAATAAATACAAATTTATCAATTAGGGTTCTTCTATGTTGTACGGGAGCTTTATACTCCGATTTCGACAATGGGGGTCAGAAAGATCACGTGTGAATAAAATGCAAAGTAATTTTTTGAAATAGATTCGTTTTCACAAGCACTATCATTTCACCAGCTCATTTTGGTAAAACCAAAACACGATTCATTTTGCCACGGTGCAGCTGAACGAATGACAATTTTATTTCTAAAATGATCAAGAAAATGAACAAACTTGATGAATAAAAAGATGAAAATATCGCAAACAGGGGGATATTCGATCCAACCAAAACAAAAACAAATGACTGATTGAACAATAAAAAAACAATTGTTTACAGATAATTGCTCGTGAAAATATCGAACGGAAATAATTGAATTTCTATGAGCTGAGATTTTTTTCAGAAAAGAAAGACACACACAAACATAGGGGGCCGTAATGCATCTACCCGTATTACGGGTGTTTCTGTGGTGTTCGAGCGGTTTCTTCACATTCTCTTTCCTTGTTTGAGACTCAACCGTTCACTACTTCAACGCTGATAGTAGTGTAAATAAATGTTTATGTCTAATCGATTTCATCCGAGGTTTTATTAAAAAGTGATAGCACTCGCTTAAGTGAAAGAGTCCATTGTTTCAAATAGAGGGTAGATGATATTTCTATCAGCAAAATATTTCTAATCTTTTTTAATGTTTTACCGACAGAAAAACAAAAACGAAGTCACAATAGCTTCGACACAACGATTTATCCATTAAACGACCGATTTCTTATTTCAGTAGTTTCACGTTACCAATAATGAGGCCTGTTGTGCCATTTTTACTGGGCTCATATTGCGAGTATGCATTTTCAATAGCTCTGTCATCCCAAGACAGTCAAATTAAACTATAAAGAACTCCAGAAGAAAACACTACAGAAATAGTAAGCAACACTCAACCAATTTACTTTTCTTATTATTTACAAGGAATTAAGTAAGGCCATGTGACTACATTCCCATTCGTTCTGTCGATAAGATGAGGAGTGAAGTAGCCAGCACCGCCAAGTGATTTTCCGAGTTCATCAAAATCTACCAATAATGACAGGGCATGCATGTTCTTTGATTTGTTTTCCATCAATTTACACGGATGAACTTGTGTATGTGTATTTCTTCATTTTGGTGTCAGAATATGAGGCTTTGTAAAAAAAAAAATTGGCTGACAGAGAATCATTGTTTCAGTTATAGAATTAATAGTACAAGTCTTGAGTACAAGAGCTAGCTGAAAGTGAAATTATATGCATTCATTTTAACCAAGCACTTACTTATCTATGCACTCTTAGTAGTAGAGTGTTACTACTATTTTTCACTGTAGAACTAGTAGAAATAATACTTACGTAGTATTTACAATCTTAGCTAGCAACACTCAACAGGATACCACCAGCAAATAGTAACGAGTGATCAATAAGAAAAATTAGATGGAAAAAAACTAGTTGCCACCTGTAGTAATCCCAAGAATGGGACAGAGACGAAGCCCTGTCTCCAGTGTCACATACGGTATTTTGCGTGTAGGCAAAGGCTTGACATTCTCAAGAGATCGTACCACACTACTTGTTGTACTATTTGCAAAAATGTGATGCTGTTGTTTGTTAGAGAAACGGGCTTGCCCTTAACTGAAATACTATTGGTGGGCATTTCCCTCCACTAGTTTCCATGTGTTACGTAGAAAGAGAGTAAAATGCTTCCTGTCAGAGGGGAAAGAAGGTATTTCTTCAAATGAAAATAAAGAATAAATCTAGAATTACTGGATTTCAAAAAATCTATTTTAAAAGATTAAAGTTACAATCGTTAACGACTGATTCGGGTTTTTCACTAAACGTGTCTTGTTCATTTTGTGTCTATTCACTACAGTGACATGGACTGCGGACTGTCAGACTGAACTCCGTAGAGTAAAGCTGTTCAATTTTTTTAGCATTCATTGGTTTGAGTCATACATCGTTAAACATTCTGGGCAGACTTTTTTGAGCTGACAATTATTGCAAACAATACTAACCTTTTATCGCCTGTTAACGGAAGAGAAGAGAGGGATCACTTGCTCTGGTAGCAGTGAGCACCTATGTCATAGGAGCTGAGAAAGATACCCTTTGACCGAACCCTAATGAAAACGAAATTCTGGAATATTATCCTTTTTTTTATGTAGATGAAGCGTTTTCAAACATCATTGTGATTGATAATTTTTGAGTAGTATTTATTTCATTTTGATTTTTAGTTGCTCTTTATCACAATTTACTCAGACCGTCAGTCTATGAGAGTTAGTGCAAAATAATGCAGATCGAGAATGAAGCGAGACTCGAACTCGCGTCCCTTTTGCCTCAGGGAGGGCCAGAAAGATAAAAGCAACAGGAAATCAAGAAGGAAAGAAAATATGAAGTCAAAAATTAATGAATTTTTTTCCCCGGTAATGTATACGGTTAAACTGTAACACACGCACACACAATGTACTCCTCACATGATGATGACCACCGGTTTTCATTCAACACACGAAGCGTACTTTTACTCTATTTACCAGATGCGCCACGTTTTGCATTGGTTAAAAGCCACCTCGTAGTTCAACGTCCCAAATTATCACGGTTGTTTGTGGGGACCCACTCAGTTGCAATAACACAAGCAGATATCAAATCTAATAAAAACTTTTCGGTCATTTTTACTGATATTTGCATTGTTATTCATACGTTTTCGAGAAAAACGGTTTCAAAACTAACAAAATAAATGCGCCCCTGGCTACATGGATGAAGTATATCTATAGGAAATGGAGTGTTCGCTATTTAACACTTTCATTAAATTTGATATCTGCTTTGCTTAGTATTTTGTGATAATTAACCACCGAGAACCCGATTGTGATAATTTGTGAAAAATGAACCAAAGCAATGATACGTGGCCAATTTCGTAAAGGCATTCATTGTGATACCTTGGTAAAAACAAATCTTCAAGTTCCACTCCTAAAATCTTGAAAAAAAAACAAACTTACACGATATCGATAGCAATGTTATTTGAGTACTGGACATCTTATCTAATTTAACAAAAATACTTCTAGAGCTATTAAAATAGAAAAGCCTGAACTATTCTATGGATAGATTTTCCTTCTCTTCATCAAGGGCTTGCTTGTCTAATATTGAAAATAAGGTTAACCACTAACCTAAAATCCATCATATTATAAAAACAGAACTTTGTGTGATGAGCTCAAAGCTAGGGTAGTGTCGATTAACGAAGAAGAATGAGATTTTTTTCTTCTTTCGGGTAGAGCAAATTAAATATCAGCTAGTTGAAATTGCTAGAAAGTTTGGTTAAAGATTGATAAGTGAGAGATCTAAGGTGTTGGTTGGATTTAATATAAGAAAAACATTGGAGAAAACTTACACAAGTGTATTTGTAAAAGTCTGCAATGAAACAACAGTAACAAATGAGAATTCTTCCATACATTATCACGAGCATCATTCGTTGTATTAACTGCTCTTTTCCATGCAAAAAATCTCATTTTCTACACGAAAAATTAACTGCTTATCTCTTTTAATGCAATAACGTTACTTTCTCTATGTGCATCAATAAAGCTTTAGACTAGCCATTCAACAGGAGTCGTGTGCCCCTCTGGAACATATAAAGAGGACCATAGATTGAAATAATAATGAATGCATTTCTGTCTATATCAATGTTAGTGTTGTATCTCAGCTTGACAGAGGGACTGGAAGCCAAGAATAGCTTTCAAAGAGGGCCGTGGCCAAAAAAAAGTTGGGAATGGCTAAGACTTGGTACGGTAAGGGTCAGTTTTAAATTCCACACATTTTAAAACCTAGATCGTGTAGGCCACTTGTTCAAATGGACCCTAGGGAGTAGTTTTACGAGTGAAGGAAGGTTATAGTAAAACTCAAAGTAATACTGCTCTTGAAATCCCCGGAAAAGGGAGTTTTTTCGGATCTAAAATTAATCAGTCAGTTCGGGAAAAAAATCTCTATTTCCCCAACAAACCATGAACACATTGGCCCTTACTTTCAGTCATATTCACAGATAGCGCGACAAAAAAAAAAAAAAAATTTTTTTCACAATCTCCACTATCTTTGCAAAGACGCATCATGTAGCCATTTTGATAAGGGCCATTTCATATCGACAATTTCAAATAGCCAGAAGTGGCTAGACATTTACCATTGTAATTTTTTTCCAAAAATCACACATGATGCGCATTATAATGTAACTCTTAGATAATTTTATTGGCATTGATCATTCAAAATTCAATATTAACCTCAATCCAGGAGAAATAATATCTACAGTTGCGAGGCAATTAAATATACCTAATAGCCATTTGTCGTGCTTCATATTGCAAATAATCTATGACTTTAAATTTTCAGTAGTATTTAAAGTTAGACACCAAAATCTAAGAAAAGATACGGAAAAAATGACTTGACAGTCTCGATTTGAATAATTAAATCCTGCCTTTTGAACACGACATAAATAGTAATAATGATGATGATAATAATAATAATAAAGTGATCACATTGACACCAATCGTTTATACTGAAATAACAGGAAATACGAAGGTCGCCACGCTATTATGATTAATAATATGCAACTTGGATTTATGAGGCAGGCCGGGTAAGAAGAGGTATGAGAAAATGCAATGGTCATTATATTGAATGGGCAACATACGATAAATAGCGGCCTATAAGTCGAATTTCTAAGCCTGAAAAAATCTTTCGAAAACTAGGGATCGACTTATACGGAGCGTGTGAAATATATTAAAAAGGCCAAAAACAAAATTTTCAACAAAAAATCTCCAAGTCGACTTATACACCAGGTCGACTTATACGTCGCAATTTACGGTAAAAGGGGAATGTCGTGTGTTGAGATTTTCCGCATACCCCTGAAAACAATTTCAATTTTAGCAAATAATTAAATGAACACGTTTCTTTACGTTTCGCTGAAGAAAAAAAAAGACCGAACGACACAGGAATATGGTTTTGATTATATTTCTGTCTGTTAAGACTGACAATACAAATGATTAAAAAAGATGAAAAATAATATCGGATTTTAGAAGCAAAGAAGAGTGGAGATGTAAACCACAGTTCCAATAAGGGCTTGCTTGCATTTGATATGGCTAAAAACATCTAGAATCCTATTTCTATCGTTAGGAGCCTTAAGTCGAAAACACTACAGATCAGTAATCAAACTGTCAGATCTTAACTTATGTAGTTCTTGTGTATGTGTGACAGACGGATACGCATTATTTTCAACTCTATGGTTTTTGTTTAAAAAAAAAAAAAAAAAAAAAAAAAATTATGAAGAATTAAAGAATAAGAACCTGGTTTTTATTTACGCCATTTCGCATAAACATAGGAATTGAAAAGAGGGGAAACTTATCCAGTGAACTTCAACAGGTTCGTTAAAATAAGTAACAAAATTACTGACTCATATAGATGTTGACGTGTCAAAATTCTCTATCTCGATATGAGGACAGACTCAGCTTTTTATGACTTCAAATATTCGCATACAATAAAGGGTTCATAATTATTTATTTTAAAGAAAAATAAACACCAGTATGTGTAACTGAAGTTACAAGTTTTTAACCTAGCTCAAGAACTAAGTTGAGGAGCTAAGTTTAGTCGAGTAAATAGTACGATTTAAAATAATCTAACACTAACAAGCTTTTCGTTTAAATTATCATCAGGCAAGTCTTTTAAAAATATCACACCAATTTCTGACAAATTGACTACATACAGAGAGATAAATCTATTGTCAATAACATTTCAAGCTAAAAAAATCTTAAATCAAGTTCCAGGGGTCTCCAATTCTAGAGTGACAGTCTAAATACTAAATTCAATTTCTCAATCGTTTTCAGTGTTTCCCCACTTCCTGGTAGATTCAGTGGGATTTCTTTTTTCTAAAAGCATTTCGACCACTCCCCTAAAAATGTAGACGTTTTTTCACCCATTTAATCAATGCTTCCTTGTAAGTTGATGGCATGACTTTACCCAGTTTAATATTGCAAGTAGGCTTTCTTCAAAACTATTAATTTCAGACAGAAAAAAAAAAATCAAAAACTGTAGACAAACTCAATTATCATTAAAATAGGAAAACTCTGCAACAGTTCCGCTTACAGCAGGGGAGAAACTTCGTTACACATTGGAGAAGAAGGGTGTTCAGTTTGTCAAACATAGACGAGAATTAAAAACAGTACTACTAATAATAATCACGTTTTGATTAAGATAGGAATTACCCAGAATAATGTCAATGTAGTTCAATTTTTTACGCCCCCCACGAAAAGAAATGGGTGTTTTAATAATTCTTAAACGAGGCGTGACATATTGTCGGTATGAAAAAAAAAGGACATGAAAGGTTTTCTTCATTAGAAAAAATACATATATATATATATTTTTTTAGACTTACTTTTATGAGTCTAACTTTAAATGTTGATCACTTTTGCTCAATAGTCACGTTATTTTTGTTTCATTTTTATTACTATCATTCATTGACCAATAATAACACATCCCTAATTTGAAACTGACTTATTAGTAGGTAATAGATTTAGAAGAATAAGTAAATAAAGACCGGATAGATTGAATGAGAAAGGAAAAAAAAAATTTTTTTAAATGAATTAAATAAAAATCACTCAATGAAGGCTTCCTTTGAATTGAATACGTTTTACGACAAAATAGTCACGTGATTAATAACTTTTTCACCCCATGCTTGTTGCATCTTTATAACGTGACTGGCGTGAAGTTATTTTTCTCAAATAAAGAAAAAAAAAATTGATAACTGGTTCAATTTTTGTCTCCACGACTTTCAGGCAAGATGTTTTATATTAAAAAATGATAAAGATGTATTTATTTATCAACAATTAAAAGACATTTAAGGATGGATAAGACAAAAAGAATGATTTTTTTAATGAATTATTTAATTCTTGGATAGTGGGGTTTTTTCTCTATTTATTTACACTAGGAGTCATGTAAAGGGGCTTATAGTTTTATAACATTCTTATGAACATTTTTAATGAATCCAGATGTCTTTCATTTACTTATGATTTCGTAAAATTTATAATACTTTGAGTGGGGAATAATTTACAATTGATCAATTGTGGGGGAAAATAAGCAAAAAAACTGGGATTACATGATCTCTGAAATTAAAACAAGAACATTCCACATGAATTTATACAAAATTTTAAAAAATCGATTTTAAAAAAAACAAAACAAGGGATAAGAATTAAGATTTTGAAAGAAACATAAAAGAGGAAACAGATTTGTCAAATAATGATAAAATACTTTTACCTACCCGTAAAAATATATATATATAAATCCGTTTGATTTTTTTGTATTTTTGATACAAGGTGTTCGTAGTTGTATATATTTCATAAAGAATTGTCCAGAATAAAAACAAATGTTCAATTTTCAATTAAATAAAGAAAATGATGGCCCGAAAGGGGATATTCTCTCTCTTTAGTCAAGGCTACTAGTGGTCTTTTTTTTCCCCAACACATAACAGAAAATGAAATTTAAAAAAAAAAAGAAAAAAAAAAGATACCTTTAAGGCGACTTTTTTTCCAAAGACACAACCAAGTTTTAAAATAAGGTCTTAACAGGCGGAAGAGAAATATAATAATGAAAATTAAATCATTTTATACATCTTTTAACGATGCCAAAGACGAACGACACCTGTCTTCTCTCTTTCAAGTTTATCTCTTCTTTTTTTTATTATGATGATGGATTTTACGACCGCAAACAAGAGATTTGGGTTATTATTATTTCCTTTTTCAGATCCTGAAACGTCAAAGACGATGATAGACTAATCCTAGAAGGATATCATATGTTCCTGGTCTGTCTATTATGGATTTGATCCACGAAAAACCGGTATTATTAATGCAGCACTGCATCTTGTACGGACGCTGGGAGCTGCCATATTTAATGTTTACATGAGGGATTGTGGGTAAACAACAACAGCAGCAGCAGCTGCTCGCCTCCCCTCCCCTTCTCTTCTCTTCCTCTCTTCAATCGTTTTATTTATCGGTCTTATAATTTTGTCTATAGGTCCTACATTCTTTCAGATATCTATCATTTTGCAAAATAATCATATCCATCATAGCTACTCACATTTGGAAAAAAAAAGAAAAATCTGTCAGTTTATGTAGCTCTGTAATGCTTAGATATATGTCTTCCTATCCTAAGAATTTGGACAGTCTCTCTCTCTCTCTCTCTCTCTCTCTCTCTCTCTCTCTCTCTATATATATATATATATATATATATATATATATATATATATATATATATTTGGACAGTATCTCTCTCTCTTTCTCTCTCTCTCTCTCTCTCTCTATACATATATATATATATATATATAGAGAGAGAGAGAGATACTGTCCAAATTCTTAGATATATATATATATATATATATATATATATATATATATATTGGTGAATTTTCTGGACGAGTGTCCTTATCTTGGTGGCTTTTGCGATAACATATCAGCTGTTATATCCTTTGGCCTTCTTCAGGTCTCTATCTTACTGAGTAACCTTTATGGAATTTCAAACCGAACACATCATTCAATCCTGGGTGGGGGGTAGATTGTTCTCATTCCGTTGTCCATTTCGGGGGGGGGGTATCTAGTATCTGTGTTTCTTCACAGTCAATTTGGCCCTGTAGTGCCGTCTGTCCACCACTCCCACTGAGCCAGTGTATATGATTTCTCAGCACTTCTTAATCAGGAACTGAACCTGCAACTGCCAGAAGTGCTTACCAATGCAGTTTTTTTCCTTCCATATTAGTGGGGGGATGATGGTCTTTCTATTTGAATTTGGGGCTCCATATCATGTTCATATCTATGCTTGGTCTACTAAGGAGGTTTCTATAGTCTAGAATGTGTGCTGATTCTTTCAGTTGCCTTATTCTCCGATGTCTTCCTCTGTTTATCATTATAACTTCATTTCATGAGGGTATGTGACTCTCCCCTTTTCCCTCCACACATCATCAGCTAAGTCTGATTTCATTGTATCGCCAACTTTTCAATGTTCATTTAGCCTTATTTTGAGGGGGCAGCTAGTCTCACCTCTGTATTACCAAATAAGACAGATACCTGAAAAAAGCCTAAGGGTATGTGACAGCTGAAATGTTATGGTAAAAATAACGAAGATGATTACACATCCGAAAAATCTAGTAAGTGATAATGACAATGCCACATCTCAGAAATTCCAAACAAAAGGTAAAAAGATTGTGTAGTACTAGTCTTCAAAATTACAAGTAGGGTGAGCTTGCCTGCCTTGAAAAATCAGTAATTAAAATCCTAGCTTGTTACTTGGGCTTGAACCCCGACCACTGGCATCAAGTGGGAATATACAAGCACCTAAGCCAGGCCATATGTTGCAGGTTCATACCTATTTCTCTATTTATTATGTATTTTCATTCTTTCATTCAAATTTCCAATGTATCAATGTTGTAGTGTGTGTGTGTGAGAGAGAGAATCTACCCCTGTTTGACTATACAAATTTGTTCATAAATAGTAGTCAACATGCTGATTATACAAACCATTTGTAAAGAGTTCAGTCATCACTGGGTGCTACAACAGTAAATGAAACTTAATGAAAACAGTCGTCCTTTGAATTCTGTGGGAGTTCAGAGCACAGAACTCTCACAAAATTGAAATTCCACAAATAAATATTGAACCCCAGTCCAACTCCACACTTAGCCATAGTTATGAAATTTGCATACAATCCAGACACAAACTGCTGACTAATGCAATTGTACAGAATTATGATCATCAAATTATTTATTTAGTGGATTGGAAAAATAAAAGAATGAGATAAATAACAAGAAACTAAGATAAGACAATGAGTTTAGCATCTACATGGACTTTGCCGACACATGTGACACACTTATCGGAAAATCAACACCTGAAAAAAAAGTCAAATCGTATAAAACTTGATTTTATCTTCAGAATTTTTGTGTCATTATCAAGAGGGAAGATTGGCAATAGATTTGAGACAAAAATTAGACCTGAAGATATTTTTGAGTATACATATCGTACGTGTTATGTTTGAAACATACGCAAACAAAACATTTACAGTAGAAAAATTCCAAACTTTTTACATCTGGAGACACCTAGATTTTTTTAAAAATTTCAAATCAACTATTCATTGAATCTTGATAAGATTTTCAGCACTTATCTAAAAAAAGGGCAAAATTTATTTTAAATCAAATTTCAACTCTAAAGAGTTTGTTTTTTTTTATTTCAAAATTTTTGAAATAATTCAATTATCTTTGAAAAATCATGTTTTATTCTTTCACTCTACCGCTCAGATTTGTTAATTATAATGCAACTACCTAATTCATGCCCGGCAAAAATGATCAGGTTATTTATGTATGGATCAGGAACAAGGATCATAAATCTAATCTATTAGGTAATTTATCTATTTAGGTAATCGATAATCAAAGTGTCCTAATTTTATGTCTTATGTATGTCTCAACTTTCAAAGGGTGATTGGACAGAAATTCATTAGATAAAATGTTATATAGCAAAAGAAAAAAAGCATGTAAGTACTTACAAAAATAATATCATTGAATTTTTTTTAGAAAAATAGATGAAAGAAAAAAAGGTGTTGTATGTATTTTTTATGTAAAAAGAAATTCAACAAATGATCTCAGGGATATTCCAGTACAGATAAATTATACAAATATATATTTTAGTATAAATGTATTTATTTAAAAGAAAATAAGGATTGTATTTTCTTTTTAATTAAAAAAAGAAACTTTAAATTGAAACTCAGAAAAATCGGTAGTCTAAAGAAGCTGTTCAAACATTAGTGGCAGATGGGGTTGGAGAGAAAAGTCTGAATGAGAGATGGGTATTGGGTCAAAAAGCAGATTAATGTTTCTTTCACCCCAAAACTGACAGACAAATAATCAGTTTTCAAAATTCAGTAATTTCTTTCAGAAAACCTTGCGTCTGTTTGGCCTGTCTGTACCATCTCTTTCCATGGAAACAGATCATCTCATATTTTCACTGCCTTTTTTTTAATTTGTCAACAGATACCCCTAAAAAATGATGGGTTTATTTATGTATGGATTGGCACTGGGGAGTCTAAAGCTCTTTCATTCAGTAATCTATTTTTTATTATTCAAGTATTCTAATTTTAATTTTTTTTAAAGTCTCAATTCAACTCAAGCTATTTCAATGTATGATGATCTGTTAGAATGAAAATAAAACCACGAATAATTGGACAGACTAAACAACAAAAAAAAACATGGTAGCTAGGTATTCTTCACTTTTCACTCATCTGTCTGCCAGTGCATTTGTTTCAATTCTCCTGATCACATTTTTTGGTATAAAGCCTTGAAAATTTACATGTGCACTACAGTAGCTATCTTTGAAATAGGGCTTTTTCATTTTTTTTTAGATTTGTCTTTTTCCACTTGTTTTTAGAGGCACTCAATTCATAATGATAATCCATTGTAAAATGTAAATAGTTATGACACCACAACCATGGTGTGTCTTTTATGACATTTATGCATTTGTGAAAAAGCTTGATCGAAATTAGATAGAAAGAGAAAGTGAGCAATGGAGAGAGAGAGAGAGAGAGAGTTAGTGAGAGAATGAGAGAGAGTGAGAGTAAATATGATAATGATGATATGATATAATAATTGTAAGTATGATAGTAATAATGATATGATATAATATGATAATCTTTCAAAATAAAGATTACATCTATTTTGTTCTACGGCTTCTGTAACCTACCCATTTAAGATTGACCATACTGGTCGGTTGCATGTCAGTGCATTTGATCTTGCCAATCCATTATATTTCTCTATGTAACCTTGTATCACTATCAGAAGAGTCCTTGTGGGTTAGTAGGGTCTAAGGTATAGTGACAAAATCGAAGCAACTAGGCCATGATTTATTTTTAGGCAGAGGTGGCAATATTCACTATATATATACAATAAAAAGTTGTGGTAATAATCATAAGATGAAATAAAGAAGGAATGGAGTTTGACCCTGCATTAGGCAGGCTTGTCCCAATTAACTGATATCAATTAATTTATTCCTAATTGAATATGTGTATAGTAATTTACTTAGCTTGGCTTAGTTTTAACACAAAGCCACAAGTATGGCACACCCAGTGAGAAGTGAGTTTACAATTCATAATTATGATCTGTGAAACCAGTTGGCAGTGAGAGTATTGATATGCAGATAGTTAAATCAAGTGAGTAATACTCAACCATTTCCTATTTAATCTACTGATCTGAAATACATTTATATGAATTAAATCTACTTGTATCTCTTTCTGCTTATATTAAAATTTACCTTAGTTTCAAAATCAAAAACATGGATTGCCAGTTTATCTCAGTCCTCTCAAAATTGTCTGTCAATCTTACTTCCATCCTGATCACACAGCATAGCTGTTGAGTGCACAGGGAAATTTTTCCAAATGAAGAGTTTTTCATATTCCTTGCTCATTGCAGGATTCAAACTCAGGACCTTCTGTATGTGAGGTAGATGTGCTATCCACTATACTATCTGAACACACCGATTTCAGTATGAACAGATTTAACTTACAAGCATCTACATTCACACAAACACATGCATACTTGTGGATGTTTCTTTATTTTCCCTCAGTTGTTTTCAATATTCCTTTTTTTACCATCATTGGTTCATCTATGTTTCATGGTCGTAACATCGGAATTATTCATTTATCTACATGACATTTAGATAAACAGATATCGACTGAAAGAACGCTAACACATATCTAACGAAGAATTCATCTCTCTTTCCTTTCATTTCTCTTCCGTGTCCCCTCCACCACTTATACGACACGAATTTCAAGCAGTGGATGGTTCAGTGTCTCTTCTAATCCAAACTAAATTACAAGTAGACACTTCAATTTCTCGCAGATCTCACACTTGTTCATGGTTTGGCTAAAGGGCAAAGCAGGGTTCTCGAACTTTTCCTTCCAGCAAACCTCCCCATCCTGTCTAGTAGTGTTGGCATACCTCTTGTGAAGGGGTTTACGATTTTATATTGTAAAACTATGAACTATTGTATAATGTGAAATATATAGCTACCATAAAAGAGACAATAGATATAGTAGTATTTGTTAGAAACCATCCACCATAACTGTCAAAATAGGTTTCTCTAGTTTTCAAACTGGCTGGCTGGCTATGTATTTATGTATGTATCATGCGTCCTGGCTGCACCAATGAAGCAAGAGTACTGAAAATTTGAGCATTTACTTTCTATAAACATTTTTTTCCAGAATCACTCCTCTAAATAGGTTTATAGTAGGAAGGTTCAATTTGCAATGTACTTTTATGCTAAGTTGTACCCCCATCTGTGCTAGCTTGTTATTTGGAAATTCAGACTTTTCAGTGATCACTCTCCAACAAAAGACAAGAGGATCAACTTATCCATTGATCACCCCTTTTTCCAATTTTTTTGATTGATCACCCTCAACAAAGCATGCTGCCAAAAGACATTGGTCATGTGACAGTTTCTAATGAGTGACTAACCTGACCTGTTAGTAATTTTATTTAAATTGATATTACATTTATTATGAGACGGATTAGCTTGTCTCGTTCCAGTGAGTAACTCAATTCTAGGCACAGTTTCTGAGAGACACACCCACTTATCATTCTCAATCGACAGTCGTGCACAAAATTTGTTTTTGGTTACATACATCACTGAAAACTTTTTTCTCGCGACTGTAAGTATATGGGAAGAGCAATAGGCTCTTTGCACATTCTTTAGACACTTATGGGTAAGACTTTACATCTTTGGCCGTGAAGTCATTTATAAATTCCACAAATTCACCTCACAGATTGTCTGGAACTGATATGTTTTTAATTCTAAGAGGATTTTGAATGAGTTGATAATCCAATTTACTAATATCAGGAAAATGGGAATCTAACTTATCGCATAGTGCTTCTTGACTAACACACTGTCTTTATTGATTGTAATGCTTTTACTCATATTCTCAAAAACATTGTAATGTTTAGGTTAAGTTAAGTGGTCCAACCTGCCCCATAGAACCCTCTTCAAAAATCTAATCTATATTCAACCATCTAAGTGAGGCTACTATAGTTGTCATTGAAAGTATTCGATAAACAGAAACTATATGTTAATTTTTCCTATGACTTGCCTTTTTTTTCCACTGTTTTTGTTCCACAAATCAAGTTTCATCATGAATGATTTTAGTTTGTCGACAAAGTCTGTAATGGTTGCTGGGTTACCCAGAAATGTCTTATTGACTGCATAAGGTTATGAAAAAATAACCATTCAGGTAGGCCTTCCAGATATTGGCAGAAAGTTTATCATCAAACTTGATTGCTTTATTTTTCCAATTTCTCAAAAAGAATTCTTCCAGTTCATCTTTCATCACATTATCTCTTGTAAGTTCCATATATTTATACAATTGCTTCCATATGGAACAGAACAGCCTCTTCCTCAGCATTCTATTCTTGATGCAACAAATACAGTATACTTGTGTTCAGAGGACTATATTTGACTAAGTTTACGATGCCTAGATCCTCGAGAATAGATTTGAGAGCTGGATATAGTGTCTTTGTATTAAATGTGTACTTAATAATTATACAATGCAGTTTCTTTACACTAGAGTTGACTTCCGTCACTTTTGCAGAAAAACAACACAGTATTGCAGGAGTTCCATCAGTTATGGAGACAACTATTAATTTCCTAGATATTCTTTTGCAATTATGAATAAAGCTGTAATACCTAAAATTTTCAGGGAAATTTCAGATGTATTATTCCACAAATGATGAAATAATGAATTTGCAAGAATTTGCAGTTGCACCCACAGAAAAATTTCATTTTAATGTCAAAAATCAAACACACTTTTAACATAAGACAAAATTATGGACCTCTTACCTCAATAATCAATTATGTAACCTTTATTCTTGATTATTACCTTTAAACATTTTTGATAGTTCCTTACAAGATCACTAAAAACCCTGACAGTTAGTTTGCTCCATTCTTCTCGGGCAATATCTTCTAGTTCTTCCAAATTTGAAGGATTTCTATCTTGTTCTTTTTTCCTCAAATAGGTCCATAAATCTTCAGTTGCTGCCAAAAGACATTGGTCATGTGACAGTTACTATTGAGTGACTAACCTCACGAGTTGGTAATTTTCAAAAAATTGATATTACATTTATTATGAGACGGATTAAGCTTGTCTCGTTCCAGTGAGTAACTCAATTCTAGGCACAGTTTCTGAGAGACACACCCACTTATCATTCTCAATCGACAGTCTTGCACAAAATTTGTTTTTGGTTATATACATCACTGAAAACTTTTTTCTCGCAACTGTAAGTATACGGGAAGAGGTCAGGATTTTGTTTGGGGTATACCAATACCTCAATTTTGCAGTCATTTAAGTATTTTGTAACAATTCATTCCGCGTGTTTTGGGTCATTGTCATGTTGGAATGTCCAGTGACACTACAAAGATAGCTTTCGGGGCACTTTGTTTTATATTACTTTCTAGAATACTCAAATACTGCTCTTTATTTATGATACCTTGTACTCTCACTAGTTTTCCTGGTCCAAAGGCGGCAAAACATCCTCAAAGCATAAGATTTTGGGGTTTGTGAGCTTCATTCAATTTTCCTCTATACATACTAGGAGTTCATATAATCAAATAATTCTAGTTTTATTTCTATTAATATTCGGACCATCCTCATCTTGGTTGTTTTTCATACAACGTGTCGGCCGTTGTACTCTACGGCTTTCATCAGGTATCATCGGTTTGTTACTTCCCCACACCTACCAGACGATACCTGATGAAGGCCATAGAGTACAACGGCTGAAACGTTGTATGAAAAACAACCAAGATGAGGATGGTCCAAATATTAATAGAAATAATAATAATACCTCATCTCAAAAATTCAGAGATATACTAAATTCTAGTTTTGTCTCATTTGACCATAGGACAGAGTTCCAATATTCACTCCCATGTTCTAGATGGCTTCTGGCATAAACCAATCTGATTTTTAGTTGTTTAGCCTTAAGGGAATTTTCCTTAGATGAAAACTTCAAAGTCCTGCTCAATGAAGACATCTAGTGACTGTCTTCGTCAATCCATTCAACCCTGCTGTCTTCACACCATTGGCAATGTCCTTTGTCGTTGAGTGAGGACTCTTCAAAACATCTTTGATAATTTTCCTTTCAATTCTTTCAGAAATTAACCATTTTCTGCCAGTCCTTAACTCATTCTCAACACAATGAGTCTTACTGTACTTCTTGATAATGCTCAGAATTATCAGTCTATGAACATTTAAGTACTTTGAAAGTGCTGCATATTCATCACCTTGCTTGATTGCATCAACTATCATCATTCGGAGCCTCTTGACGAGTTCAGCAATCTTGGCCAAAGTTGCAGAACAAATGAGTTATCACAGTACGTAGCACTCACATACTGTCTTATTCAGAACCTTCTAGTATTTTATAGAATCATGTCAATATCATATCATTTCTAAAGGGCGCTTGCATTAAATCACAAATTGAGAAAAAAAGACATTACAATTACCTTAGTACAATATTATTCCATAATTTCCATAAGGGGGCAAATAATTTTGGACTGCATCAAATTTTTAGAAAGGTCTATAACTATGAATATAATCGATCAAACCTTCTAAAAATTCACAAATTATTCACAACTAAATACGGAATAAACTATTTATGGCAAATTCAGTAAGTATTTGCAAATATTTGCATTTACATGGAAAATATACGAATAATCAGTGGGGTTGAATAATTCTGACACCAACTATATGCCCTTTCCTTTCATTGCACTCTCCCAGGGTTCACAAAATAAGAGTCCTTTAGGATCTGAATCATTTACATATCTTGAGTATACAAGCAGTCGGGTGTCGGATGATATGTCTGTGAACTTGTCAAGTTGATTAGTGAAGATACTTAGAAGAGCTTCTTTGATTTTCAGAATTACCCAATTTTTGACATCATCTGACATGTCAGATATCTCTTGACAAACAGTGTCATCTGACAGTGACAGACTATACGGTTTCGTTGATTTTGTGGTAGCATTTTCTCTTAACATCCTAGGTTCATTTTCTGGTCATATCCAATCCCTTCTGCTCTATATACAATTATTCTAGACTGGGATGATTAGTTGAAAGAAGTCGTTTCAGAAAGATTGGCTTCATTGGATGGTTTGATAGAACTTTATGACACATGATAAATTGTGGGTAACCTTTTCCTTCCTAATTGATAACAATGAATGAAATCAACTTTGATGTTTGACTTTTAAAAATTGTGTTACAGCTACTGGACACACCTAGAACTTCACCTAGAACTTCCCATGAGTACACCTTGCAGATACCCTTGTGTGCGCACCCCACCTTTCTATTTTCCAGCAGGCAAAATCAGGTAAAAAATTTGACAGTTTTTTTGTAAAACTCCTTGGAGTTGACTTTATTTTCCTATCTAACAACAATGACATCAAGTTCAGATCAAAAAAGTCAAGACTTCCTGAGAAAAGTTCTGAAATTTAAGTGATGAATAGAGAGAGAGAAAAAAAGGAAAAGAGAGAGACAGATTCTATTCCAAGGTTATTAATCAATGAGAGGAAGAAAGGAAGAAAGAAAAAGAGGAAGAGAGAAAGAGTGAAAGAGAGTAAGAGTGAAAGAGAGAGAAAGAGAGGGGAAGAGAGAAAGAGAAAGTGGAAAGCTAAGGATACTAGACTGATAGATCTGATGTCACTGACTTTTTTTTTTTTAATTGGAATTTATTATTACTGCTTCTTCTTTCTTTTTTATTTTTACTAGTATTAAACCACCATAGCCCCATGAATGGCCTGCCCAACTAATCAGCCAAGTGGGCTACAGATTTTTCACTTTTCGAGTGTCTGTGTGTCTGTGGGTGTGCACTGATCTCCAGTCACTCCAGGTTACATTTTTGGGGCAACAACCTTGACAATTTGCATGAGTACACCACTAGGCTCCATCTAAAAACTTTTTTCAAAAAAGTGCTTTTTTGAGTCTCTTTGGTCATTTTGGACCTATAATGCCAAAATTTTGTGCTGGTATTTTTTAGATAATATCAAGTAAAAGATCTATTTTTTCAGATAAATCTAGATCAAAGATCTATTTTTAAAATGATTTTAGATAATTTTTTTTACATAATTAGTTCTGGTACACGTACAGGCTAAGATGATTCATTTATGCAAAGTACAGATATTTCTTTCTTTTACTTCTTCCATCCTCTTCTCAGACACATATATACAGCCCTAACAGTTCCCAGGGGAAAATTTTGCACGCACAATCCCCCCAGTAAGTGTGGGAGACAGTTTTTTGAAAAAATTGGCTTTGTTGCTGAAATAGTTGCATTTTTCTACGTACTGCCCTGACCATTCATCGAAGAAACTTGGAATTTTGAACACACAAGCCCTTAAATAAACAATTACTTTTTTTTTTTAAATTTGGCTCAGTGGCTTGAAGAGTTGGGACATCAGAGAAACTTGAAATTTTGCACATACACTCTGCTCAATGAATAGGGAAAACAAATTGTTTTTTTAATTAAATATTTGGACTTGTAGCTGGAATAGTTGCTTTTTTCTATCTTAGTCTCAAGTTGGTGTCAAGATACCTCCAGGGGTCCCTTTGGAGTTGCAAATTTTTTTTTAAAGAACAATGTTTTGTTTGTTTTTTTATTTCTTTTTATTTTTGAAAAAAATGCTTTTAGTAGCAAAAACAAATTGGGGTGGGGTCTTTTTGGATTCTTGTATAATTGTATCAGTGCAACCAGACTTACTACGGTGATTCACTTGATGGCTGGTATGGCATTTTCATATTTAATATTTGTTCAGTTTAAGATTCTAATAGTCTGATAGTTTAAAGATATGAGATTTGTCTAATTAGTCAAAGATGTTTTATTGAATTATTGTGTGATTGTTGCTGAAGAAAAATCCATTATTTCTTGAGAAAATGGTGAAAAAAAACCCAAATCAGGACGTTTCAGCAAAGCTAGATACACTGACAGAACATTTACTTTCTGTCTGAACTCTTTTTTGCAAAGCATCAGCCCAACATTCCCTCTTACCATTTTTCTTGGAACTTTGGCCCGAGTAACCATTCCCATTATCAAACATGAACAAAATGCAAATGGTGGCCAGTACAACTGACCATGTCTGACAAAGATGCTTATTTTGCTCAAAAAAAGCCCCTCCCCTAAGGTATCAACTCCTGACAACCATAGATTTTTTTACACCAATTACAGCTAAGTATTGTTGAAACAAAAATCAAACATACCCGGTATTAGATAATGGAATTCAAATGTTTCCATGTGACCGACGAAACAGCCGTCTTCCACCCCAATAATAAAAAATTTTAAAAAATACCCATTCATCACCTGGGTACAACAGCCGAAACGTTGTGTTTTAAAAAGATAAACCCAGATGAGGACAGAAGTTCGCTAAAAACTTTACTATCAACCATGTACCAAGATGATTTCAATTTATACAAAGGAGGAGTTGAATTTTTCAAACAAAATTTGTAATGTTAATAACTATCCTCGTGACCACTAGTGAGAGTTACCAGATATTAATGGAGTGAAAACCCAAACAGATCTGTTTGGTCAGTCAATAGAAACTGTCATGTGACCAACGTCTTTTGGCAGCATGCTGTGTTGGGGGTGATCAATCAAAAATTGTCAAAAGGGATGGTTAATGACTAAGTTACCTTTCTCACCTTTTATTGGGCAGTGATCATTAAAAAAGTCCAAATTTTCAAAAAACGAGTGTGAATCTTACCAGACACAAACTAAAGGACTTGTCAAGAAAAAAAACTTACATAGCGTAAAAATCTATTCAGAGGGGGGATTTCTAATAGGCAAAAAAAACGTTTTTATAATACATAATGAGGAGTAAACGTTTAAATTTGCAGCATTCAAAGAACATTGGTGTGGCCTGTATGTGTGACACACATATACATATAGCCAGCCAGACCAACCCAAAAACTGAAAAAATCTGTGTTGACAGTTTTAGGGACATTTTTGATTGACATTTTCTAATAACAAAGAAGAATTCTAAGGAGAGTACTGGCATACTTGCTCAGGTAAAAACTGAT
Organism: Thysanoteuthis rhombus; assembly: GCA_963457665.1. Classification (NCBI taxonomy): domain Eukaryota; kingdom Metazoa; phylum Mollusca; class Cephalopoda; order Oegopsida; family Thysanoteuthidae; genus Thysanoteuthis; species Thysanoteuthis major. Next base: position 16,570,356 of record OY735238.1, on the reverse strand, counting down.
AGATACAAGCACTATGAATAGTCAACAAGTATATCTATATCATAATTTGCGACATGTCAGTCTGTCATATAACAAACAGAGAGTGAGGAAAAGGATAATACAAACACACAAACACAAAATCTGCTGTGTTTATGTGTGTTCACTGGCTTCTGGATTGGATTTAGGCTACTGGTATGTCAAGAAAAGAAATAAGATGAAGAAGTAAAATGAAGTGGAATCGAACCCGGTGGGCAAGGAGACACAGGATACAAGTATTTAAAAGGGTAGGAGGTGAAACAAAGATATTAATGAGAGGAGAACGGTTGAATGTGTGAGTGTTCACTGAGTTCAGATGCTGGTAATGTAACTACTACCACTACTATTACTATAGCTGCTAAAAAATTGGAAGAAAAGGATGATCAATGAAACAAAGTCTGAATTTTCAAAAAGTAAATGTGAATGTATCTGGACGCAGACTAAGTGGTCAATTTGAAAAAAATACTTCTTTTCGAGAGATATCAAAGAGTAGACGTTTAAATTTTCAGCCTTCTAGCTCCATTATTGCTGCTTGTACATGTGATTCATACACAGCTGGCTAGCCATCCAGACAGACCTACTTGGAAACTGGAGAAACTTATGTTGACAGTTTTGGTGACAGTTTTGGTGACAGTTTTGGTTGATGGTTTCTAAGAGAGAGGAGGTGGGTGGGGGTCATTGATGTAAAACTATAGCGAAATCATTCTGGAACTATTCCAATCTTCTCATCTGTTTGTGCCAAAAAACACCCAGGAGTTTTCACTTCTTTCCCTTGTCTCATGAGTGGGGGGAAAAAGGCCAAATATATTAGCCATGTAATTTCATTTAAAATCTGCTAATATTTTTATCACATACAGAAAGTAGTCCTGCCAAAAAGGTGAAAAAACATGTCAAAACTCAATAGAGTTACTTGAATTGTTATCTGGTGAAGATGAACTCAATTGCAATTTGACAAGATAGAGTCACAAGAACATCTATTATATGTTGGTATTCACTTCATCCACAAAACATTGTGAATAGAAGTTACATTATTGGCTTTGTTACAGGAATAGATAAATACAAGAAAAACTAGAAAGCACTCTGAGAAGGCATACCTCTGCCAATACCATTGTCTCTAGAAACTGAATGAAAATCCGTTCGCAAATAGTTACAATGCCAACGTGACCGTAAAAAATCTCTGGATCTGCCCCAAAATTCAATCGATTCTTCGTTTCGTTAGCCCATGGCCTAACTTTTATTCAGAACCTTCGGAGATATTGTATAGCCAATCATAAATGAATGAATGAATGTATGTATGTGGAAAAAAATGGCAAAAAAATATCTCTCAATTGAAAAATTCTTATATCTGCTCCCCCCCCATTTTTACCAACCCTCTCTTACCCCATGGCCTCTCCTTCAAGGAATTTCATTGAAATACCTTGATAACTTGTGGGGATATATTGCGGACATATAGCTACGATGCAGAGGAGGTAACTGTAAAAAATCCCTGTATCTGCCCCCAAATTCAATCAAGTCTTCCTGAACGCATGGCCCAGCAGCCTTCCACAAAATATCATTGAAATTCTTTCAGAACTATTAGTGATATTGTTTGGACAAATGGACAGATAGATAGATACACGTGTATCATGCATACAGGTTACAGCAATGGAGCTAGAGGGCTGAAAATTGTAACATTTTCTCATTATGTCTCGAAGAAACATTTTTTTTGTTTTTTGAAAATTACCCTCTTAAATAGATTTTTAGAGGGTGGGGGGTGGGGTCAATTTGCAATTGTCCCTTAGTTTGTTCCCAGCAGAGAATTCAGACTTTGTTAGTGATGACTGCCTAACAAAAGGTGAGAGAAATAACTTATTAATTGATCATCCCTTTTTGCCAATTTTTTAACAGCAATAGCAGTGGTAACCAGCAGCTGAAATCAATGGACACTCACATATTCAACCATCCTTCTTTAGTGAATATCTTTATGTTTCACCTCCTAACCTTTTGTATACCCCCCTACCATTTCTCTCTCCCTCTCCTTGTCCTCTAGGTTCAATTCAAAATTAGATTCATTCTTTTTTAGTGATCACCGCCCAACAAAATGTGAGCAAAGTAATTTTTCCATTGATCACCCCAAACAGAGCATGCTGCCAAAAGACATTGGTCACATGACAGTTTCTAACGAGTGACAAACCAGACCTGTTATACTTGTTCTTGCATACATACATTACCATTTATTATGATTCCTTTATTTTCCCAGTCTGGGTTTTGGAAAATCATCTCGAGGCAGGCTGTCAAGAGTTTGGGTGAGCTGATATCACCTTGTCTCACCTCATTTTCCAGCTGAAAGAATCAGAATAGATGGTGAATACCAAAGTAATCTCAGAGTTGCTGATGACATCATCCTTTTTTCTGAGAACCTTCAGGATCACCAAAGACTACTAAACAAACTGAATGAAGAAAGCAGGTCTTTACATGTGACTTCAGTACAAACAAATGTCATGTATAGCAAATGTTTAGAGGACAAAGAGACGACAATCGACATCGAAAATGCACAGCTGAAAAAAGTAGATCACTGCATCTACCTCGAACAACGAATCTCTATTATATCTCTGAATTTTTTAGATGAGGTATTATTATTATTTCTATTAATATTTCAAACCATCCTCATCTTAGTTGTTTTTCATACAATGTTTCAGCTGTTGCACTTTACGGCCTTTATGAGGTATCATGTGGTCCATATGGACACATAGCGTAGTGGTTAGAGCATCAGACAAAATTAATGCAAAGTAATCTGATGGTCCTAGGTTCAATCCTAGTGTGAGACAATAATAATACTACTAATGCTAAGAGGGGAGTGCGGTCAATATACCCCTGTCAGATAAATAAAGGGTTCGGTTCATTACTTCCCCACACCTACCAGATGATACCTGATGAAGGCCGTAGAGTGCAACGGCCGAAACGTTGTATGAAAAACAACCAAGATGAGGATGGTCCGAATATTAATAGAATCTCTATTAAATACAAAAGAAAAAGAAATAAAGCAAAGAAGCACTCTTGGTTGGCAAACTTTTAGTAGAGCCAGCTCAACCTTCAAGAACAAGAAAATCCCATTAGTCTTGAAAAGTTGGGATACAACCAATGCATCCTCCTGATAGTCACTTCAGAGCTGAAAAGATTGACCCACAAACAGGGAACATTGTAACATACACAGGAGAGAATTATGCTCAATCTCACATGAAGAGATCACAAACTCCTGGCTTACCCAAAGATATTTCAGACTGTTGACAAGATTGTGAAAATGGCAAGGCAGCTAATGGTGATCCCAAAAGAAGACTTTGCAGACCATTTTGAAAAGTGGAAGGGACACTGGAATAAGTGTGTGAGGTCCCAAGGAGAGTACTTTGAGTGGGACTAATTGCCCTATTTTATCGTTAATATTAAATGACTAGACTCATGATATCACATGACTTGTAGCAGTTACAGCAACGTGTCTCTTAGAAATTCAAATAAGTGTTAAACTGGGCTGCACATTACTATCACCCACATGAACTCAGATGAGTGATAAAAAATTAAGGTATATAAGTAATACCCACAATAAGAAACAATAATCCATTCCACTGGCATCTAAGACACCCTTTTTTTCTACAAAAAATGTCTGGATATGTAAGTTAATTATCTAGCCCCATATTGGCCAGAACATGAGGAAGGGCAGGAAAAAAAAATAGGTGATAGATAAAAAGGATTCAGGGTATGTGTTTTTTCTTATCATTCCCAGCTTAAATAAGGGGGTTCCTATATGCTTTTAGATACAGTATATCATTTCTGAGATGGAGAATAGGAAGACAAATCCCAGAGATGCCAACTAAGTAGCTGCAGTAAAGATACTATGTGTAAGAAGAGCAGCTTAATGAATCCATGAATCCAAAGAATCTGTGAACCTTACAACTTCAGGGTGGTTTTCAATAGCACAACCACTTTTTGCAACATCCTTACTAAAGTTTGTCTCTTACGTGGGAAGAGGTTAATAATAAATTGCATGCATAGATTCTCACGCAAATGTGGGAAAGAATATAATGGAGAAACCAAAGCTATTTCCAAAGCAGAAGCGCAAAAGTCCAGTATAGTAGACCATATATGGAGGGATAAGGGCTCATATTACCTCCCCTTAGATAAGGTTTCAAATAATTGATAGAAAACATCATTGAGGGGGCAGGGTGAGAAAATTGAAGGAGTCTGCTTACATTAACCTGACTGACAGGTGTATGAGACCAGTGTGGATTTCAATGCAGTGTGGGTTCTCTCATTCATCAGGGAGAGATTTCTGTTTTCTCTTGTTCAACATCAAATGGGAAAAATGATAAAATTTTGCGAAAAACAAGGTTTGGTGAGGAGGAAGATATTGCAAGGTTATTGTCATTATTATTATTATTATTGGAGAGAAGAGAGATAATGCAAGGTTATTATTGCTTTAAATTTCTAATTTTTTTCACCAGTAAAAAACGTCTTCATGTCAAAGTTCAAATCATTTGTGTATTGAAAGTGAACATGAGAAGGGTTTTGTGTTTGTATATTTAGTTGAATCTAGTGATTGTGTTATTACATTTGCTACATATACACATATAGTTTTTCTCGATAAAAAAAATCTAGAACAATAATAACCTTGTATCATCCCCACCCTGTTCTCCTAACCTTGTTTTTTTTTTGCAAAATTTTATCATTTTTCCCACTTGATGTTTGAAAACAATAGAAAACAGCCTCTCAAAACATGTAACAGAAATAAATATGATCAAGTTTCAAAAATTTTGTGTTTCCATATTGTCTATTAAATTCACTTCAACAAACTCGTAGATGCATCCAAACTTTCTTCTTTTTTTCTTCTAATTTTTGTCATGAGGTGTAAATTATAGATTATTTCCCAAGTTTCATGTGAAATACATTTTTTTTTACAAATTCTGTGAGAAAAATTGAAACAAATAAAAGAAATATGTTTGCATAGACTTGTAGACAAAACATTGATTTATCTGTCAGCTTATGTGGACTGTAGGGTCACACATGAGTGTTACAAAGCTTGGGAAATTGCTGATATGTCCATGATACTATTTTGTAGATCAGGACAGGGTGTAATAAAGTGATTTTGTGCCTGGCGGTGCAGAATTCTTTCTAAATGTGCTTCTTAAATTCATCACAGGCCTCTATGCTTTGCACCTGCAGGCAATGAAGCGGCAAAATGGTTTGTTTGTCTAAACATGTTTTTGTTTTGCGTACACTCGATCAAAGCAATCTTTGATTCAGATCTCTGCACTCTCTTGTTTTTTTTATTATTATTCGAGCCTCCTTATTAGCAGCTATGCCTTGTAGCGGCATTACTGGGTCATGATACTTTTCACACCTTTAGGATTCTATTATATATGTATTTGATTAATCTTTTGACGAATTATTAAAATGAAATAAAGTATGCAATAAAACATTATAAGATGTAAAGTTAATATTCAGTGAATAAAAATCCACATAAGTAAAACTCAACATATATCCACATAAATTTACCGGATTTTAAAGTAACACTTTTCAATGAGTGCACAGATACTACACTTTGATCCGTAATTACTCGCTTCCCCACAAGAGCAAGATGTGACTCAAGGCCAGTTTAATGTGGAGCTCCGTACATGGAAAACCTAAAAAAATTACTCCAGTCCCTGCAACTAATGTTGAGAAGGTATCAGGGCAAGCCAAATCCTTGCCTTTTAGTGCAATGGAAAGGTGCTGCCCTGGGACTTACTAACCCCTTGAAACTGAGAAGAATTATTTTTTGAGGCTACAGGAGGAATCTTACGCCTTTTGCACTTAGCAATACCGTGCATCAGTAGGCCATCATAGGCCAAGTCATTGCATCGGCCAGAGAGTATCTTACAAGTAGATACTACACTCTGATCCTGGGCAGAGGGCTGGGGAACAACACTCTCATCCTAGGTAGAGCATACAATCCATATGTAGATAATGCCGCCTTTTTCAAGAGTACTATTCAAGAAATATATAATATACAATAAATATCAGGCCTAAATTTCTGGGTTTTTTATTGTTGGATTGCAATTGAAGCATTTAGTTTTTGTTGCTCTCTTCATTAAGAAAAAAAAGGTTACTTTTTGGTTGCATTATCATATCAGCATACTCTTTTTAAAAGAATTTGTCAAATAATGCTTTTTATTTTGTCATATGATGCTTTTTATTTTAAGAAAGGTAAAAATGTGAATCTAATGCAAAAGAATATTTGTTTATTGATAACTACTGTGAATGATAGAATATGTCAAAAGTGGTTTGCAAAATTTTCTGCTGGAGATTTCTCACTGTGCAATGCTCCATGATTGGGTAGACCAGTTTAGATTGTTAACAATCAGATCAAAACATTGCTTGAGAATGATTAACTTTATACAATACAGGAGATAGCCAACATACACAAAATATCCATATCAAGCGTCAAAAATCATTTGCACCAACTTGACTATGGTAGTTGCTTTGATGTGTGGTTTCCACATAAGTTGAGCAAAATAAACCTTATTGGACCTTATTTGAATGTAACATTTTTGCAACAAATTATGATGGGCGATAAAAACAGGATACTTCAATGAACTAAAAGCTGGTGTTCATCTGAAGAAAGTAATGTTGTGTGTATGTTAGGATTGGAAAGGTACATTCTACCGTGATCTACTTCTTGGGAAACAAACAATTGATTCAAACAAGTACTGCTCCCAATAGGACCAACTGAAGGTGGCAATCAATAAAAAGCATCTAAAAGTGCTGTCCTTGAAAAGAAGTATGATCCCTCCTACAGAGCTAGTGGGATATTGTTTTTGCGTCTCATACTCCAATGACTAGTCCTGAATTACTTAACCCTACCACTAATCTTAAGCCTAACCCTAACCTCTAACCTTGATATTGTATGAGAAGATCATAAGCAATCTTGGAGTAAAGGATAAGAAAATTAAGCAATACTACTATTTGCTCTGTAGGATGGACCTCACTTCTTTCTTTCAAGGGACCTCATTTCTTTGAAGCAACCTTCACTTCTTTTAAGGGGTCATACTTCTTAATCTGAACTAGACCAACTTTAAAGAAAAGATATCAACATTAATTCTCATCACTTTTTGATGCATTAGATCAAGTCTAGCACAGGGCTATATTTCCAGCGTATTCAATGAAAATCAAATCCACTGTTAAAGATTGCTGAAAACATTAGGGTAATCACAACATCATCCAGTGGCAAGCTGGTAGATATCTATTCATTATGATTATCATGGATTTTACAAGTAGATATATTTGTATTTTGAGGGGAGAATTTCTGATAGTTCTTAGCAGACCAAAATTGTCATAATCTGTGGGAATCAATTTGTTAAACTTATTTTGTTAAGATAGAAACCTAAGGTTAGGATTGGGCTTAAGGTTAGGGGTTTGGGTTAGGTTTTTTTGTTATTGTAGTGTGGACTAAAAAGAAATAGATTCTCTTTTTTCTGACTTATTAATTTTGTGATAATAAATGTTACCATAGAAAATATTCAGGTTGGAAAGTGAACGGTTTGTAGAAATTATGGTTTTGGATAGTTCTAGTAATTCTTATTGAGGAATAGGCACTCGCTGTATAAGTGGGTTCACGTGGACGTCAATAGAAAAAGTTGATGATGGAAGAGAGATGTATAGAGAATATGCGCACCAAGAAGAAATATGGACGCAGATATTAAATGGAGTAAAAAGGCACATACAAATATTTAGATGTGAAAAATGAGAGATACATTTAATGCACAAATGAAGAAAGTAAATGAAATGCATGGAATGGAACATTAATACATTTGATTGTCTAAAGAAGAGAAGAGTAGAGACCTGTTAGGTTTAGGTTATTCTTAAGTGTAAAAACGAAAAATAGGAATGAATAAGAACTTGAGGGACACGTGGCATAAAGGGTCTAATGACATTTCATCTATCTATCAAATGGAGACTGGTGAGTCATGCCTGTTATAATGAGTGGTATAGTTGAACAAGCTGGATTATAAAAAGGCGGTTAGTCAGGACAGGTGCAAGGAGGAGCTAAAGAGGTGAAATAATAAACGCAGCGTTTGCGTGGTCGGCGAAAATAGTAATTAGTGTTTGCATTTAATAGCTATGAAGTTCTTGCCAATACACACATCGAGGAAGATAAGTGACAAGACAATATATATGTATAGTCATGATAAAAAGAAGGAACTATGCCGACTGCAAGTTTAGAAAGGGGTAAAAGAAGATGACCGGCTCAAGATGCCAGGGCAAAAAATGTAGAACTTAATACCAGGGCAAAGAGGCATTCAGGGCTCTTAAAGAGGGTCATCCAAGACGGTGACATTTTAGAAACCTTGCTAAAAGAAAGGTTTCGTATCTAATTCCTGGCTAGAAATATAGGGGTCACCACATTAACAACTCAAAGACGGAAACAGAACTTGTGGTTGAAATGATTTCATTTTTCTTACCAGTGCCAGAGGTCAGCAGGTAAATGCCAGGATTTCGAATGCTGATTTTCATGGCTGGCAAACCTCTCCACTTGGAAGAATGGCATAATACAATCTTTTTAACCCTATATCCAACTCTCCATTCAGTCTTGTACCGTATTAAGCTAAGTTAAGGTAGCATCAAGAGACAGAACCTAAGACCTCAAAGCAACAGTCCTTTGTATAACCACTGTGCTAAAAAAAAACAAAAAAAAAACGCTAGAAACAACATATTTGCTTGCAAGCATCAGTTTTTATCCCTGCTATGCTAATTAATGAAAAAAGAAAAGAAAGGAATGAACAAAAAGTAAAAAAAAGTTTTATCTAATTATTTTTGTTTATGATCGATAATGCTTGGTTACCTAGTATTAAATTGATGTTTTTGGTATGTGTGCAAAAGTTCTGAACGCTTTTTTTTTGAAAACTAGAGACTGAATGCATTTAACAAAATCGTTGTTTTCGCAGGACAACACCTGATATAGATTATTGTTAATGACCCTTCTGTACATCCGTAATTATCCAAGCTCGTTGCTATTTTGGTTGCTGGAGAGGGTAAACTTTAGCAGACGAATCCTCCAGAGTCGCGAAGAAGAAGTGTCCCAATATGGCCAGTACATTGAATATCAAAACTCCTACAAATGACTTCACCCTAACTGGGAGACCGTGCGAAATGTCAGAGTTTTCTTTCATTCCGCCCCTGACACAGATTCCTCGGGAGAGAACGTTTTATAATAACACCAGAATTATTCGGGTAAGAGTCCAGAAAATAAGTGTTTCTATATTTACCTGTCATTCATTAGTCAATGAAGCATTGTAAACCTCGACCATTTTAGTATTACATATTTTTTAAATAATACCATTTTCTTTCATCTCTTGACTCACTACCGTAGGTTGGAGGCTCGAGTCGTGATAAAAAAAAAAAATAAAGATTAAGGCAGTTGGCAAAAATTTCTGGTTACCTCGATTAGTGCGGTTAATCAGTTCCTAAATTTTCCGTACTATACACAGTCTAATTACAGTTTTATGATTTTTTTAAGCTTATACTAACTTATGATAATTTGTACAGTAATGCCTTGACCGTACTATATCAAAACCCTCACTGATCAAAACCGCACTATTCAAGGTATTCCTGTATAGTAAAACAAGTGTTTGTTGTCGTTGCTATGGGTTAGAGGCATGGAATTCTCCGGCCATATATTAAAACTTTTTTATGATTTATTCAGATTGTTGTCTTCATCTCCAGGGTCGAATATAACATTGATGGGATTGAATGAATTACATTTCTTGGGGCTCTTGTTTGGGTACATAGCTATTATTTTCAAATAAATCAAAACAAAAATCAAGTATTTATAAAATCATCATGTAATTTAAAAGTCTTTCGTGGATCAATAATATCTCCCTCTGTTACATACATTTCAAAATCAACCACTAAAACACTGAAAAACATGGGAAATTTTTTTGAATACATATGTGATGGGGGGTTAAAATCTGGGGGCCCTATACAGCTCTATGTTTGCACTGTCTCAAGTACGACCCTCTTCATTTTGGTTATTATAGTAACAATGATATTTACTCTAAAAACATAACAATATTGGTTCAATATTCCCTTGTTTGTCTTTACCTAATTGTGTAATCAGGTGTTGATAAAAAGGCTAAAAGAGCTTTATGGCCTGATAATCCCACGGATTAATAATTTGATTGCAATCAAGTTGATTGCAATGTTTTTTACACGTGTCATTATCGGTAATAGTTTTTAGTATTATTTTCTTTTTTTGCAGTTTTACATTTTTTTAATTTCAGGTTTTAATTCTCTTACCGTGCGTAAGAGATTACTTTATTTTAATTAGCCTCCCTACCTAGAAGCACCATTATTCACCTCGAGGGGTTTTCGCACTAACACACCCACCCAGTGTTATGTACGGAGGGAGCTGTTTATTATAATAACGGATAAAGTTATTGTTATCAAAATCAGTCGGCTCCAAACACTTCATCAAAAATTAATTTAAAAAAATTTTATAAATTAAAAAGAAAATTTTTGCCAATTTTCATAACGTACATTTGCTTATAACAATGAGTATTTAATTTTTTTTAACTCAATAACTTTATTATTAAAACAAATCAATAACCATGACTTCATTCATTTACGTACAATAATAATACAATGCTTTATAAAACAATTATTGGTTTAGGGTGACCTTTTAGGGTTGATTCTGCTCTCTGAATACACAGATAACAAAAGTTGAAAATTGTGTATCCGAATTAAAATTTTTACATTAGACATGAAATTGAGAAATCAAAAATATGCTTCAGGTAGAGTAAAATGGATCAAGCGTTATATTGTACTTACAGTGTAAAAAAAGACTGGGATAAAGTAGAGACGATAAAATCAGATTAAAACCTACATTAAAAAATGAATGTATAATCCAACACAAATAATTATGAAGTAATACAATACATTTATAATTATTTCTTTCAGATTATTTATCCATTTCTTAATAATATAATTACTCACGTTGATAAACAAATAGAGTAGATATGCACAGTGAATGAAGAATGTAAAAATTTGGACATACGGCAATTATTTGGGCCTTCGCCTCACCGGCGGGCTGTTTAGCTCAATTGTTAAGAGCGACGCTTTTTAAAGTGGCCTCCTATCGGTCACAGGTTCGCCAGAAAGGGAAAGGGGATGGACAGTTGCTTCATAGTTGGAGAATTTATTGCTAAAATCTCGCAAAAATGGCCGTAAAAAGAAAAAAACAATACTGTAATACTGTCAACACACATTTAAATATGACCAGACCAAAAAGATGATAGCAAAATGCCTTTTGGAAAGGCCAAATCGTCAAATTGGGCCATTCTTTCTTTTTTAAGAAGAAAAAAAAATGAAATAATAAGGTGTGTTTTTTTGATAGAATAAGTTTCTATCCAACAGCTTGAGTTCAGACTTTAAATGAAAATCAAAAATAGAATATTTGATTTATTCAAAATGAAATACATAATAAATCAACTTTATGCACTTTCTTGCCGATCCATACATAAATAACTCGGTCATTTTTATGGGTTTATGCAAGTAAAATATATTCATTTAACAAGAAAAGAATAAAAAGGATTGAAAGGTTAGTTAGACGTCACATTAGTCAGAGAGGAATGTTCAAATTTCGTGACTGTCAATGAAAACTGTAGCCATTTTTTTTCTATGAGGGAAAATTGAAATTGAGTTGAAAGAATGTATTCTCTTTGTATTGCCTTCTGTTTTTAGGTTAAACGATATGCATCCAATTCGAAGACTGGATGAAAGAAAAAAATGAGTCCACAAAATTGAAAAGGCCTATTTCTTAACTCCTTGGGATTATAAATTAATCATCGTATTCTTGAAAAGATTACAAGGGATTCCTATCTCGTCTGGTCTGGTGATGACCGATTTCTATATTAGAAGCCGTCAACCCAAACTGTTAAAATAGGTTTCTTTCTTTCTTTAGTTCCGCTGGCTGGCTGGCTGGCTGGCTGGCTGTATATATATATATATATATATATATATATATATATATATATATATATATATATATATATATATATATATATATATATATATATAACCTGACCAAGCCGCACCAATTGAGCTAAATTTAATCATTTACTCATGTCTCAGGAAAAGTTTTTTTTTGTTTTTTTTAGAAAATCCCCCACCTAAATAGATAATGATAAATAAAATTTTTTTTTTTTTTAATTTACAATGTAGGTTTATGTTAAAATTGATCTCTTAGTTTGTGTTCGCCTGTTTTTTTTGTTGTTGTTTTTTTAAATCACTCTCTCGAAAGGCGTGAAAAGTAACTTATTCATTGATCACCCCCAATACGAGACGCTGCTAGTAGACGTTGGTCACGTGATGGTTTTTTATCTAGTTATTAACCACACCTGTTTTCTTGCTTTGAGGCAAACAGCATCTGGTCTTTCAGCCTGGGCAAATCTGTTGATGTCTTTTCAGGATGACGGTTGTGCTGGAAGGTGGGGGATTTTTTTCGGGGGTATTTGAAATCTGTGTTTTTTTTTCTGTTTGCTGCATAACCAAGTTTCAAAGGAGAAAATTGGGATCCGTGACCCAATACAATCTCCCTATTCTTATTAGTGTTAAAAAACAAACAAAAAAAAACCAACAAAAAAACGTGAATATATTTTATTTTCCTATTCAAGGCAGCTCTCTTATTAACCCCTGTCAATGGAGTAGCCAGAGGGTATATGTATTCACTTATGTCTCTGTCTTTCAGTTTGACCACGCAATGTCTCCGGAAGTTTTCAATTTATTTTAATTACTTTTTTTTGTGGAAGGATGGGCCATATAAGGAAGTATTGATTAAATTTTGGAATGAATCCAGAAATTTTTGCAGTTACTTCCCCTATATCTACTATATAAGAACTGATTTTCTTCTTTTTTTCTTTTTTTGAGCAGGAAAAACCAGAGTCTTTCATTTACGATAACGTTCATCATCAGAGCAAAGAGCTGAATGTTAAGGCTCACCGCGATGACAGACAGTTTAGTAACTTTAAGGGCCTCAGAGTAAAAGACGAGGTAAGCAAGACAAAAAATATGGACGTGAAAGCACAACAATTTACACACACGCGATTCTCTTCAATATCTATATTAATACGTTTGATTAAAGTCCATAGACAAAGAATTGATATATATATATATATATATATATATATATATATATATATATATATATATATATATATATATACATATACATATATATATATATACACACATATATATATACATACATATATATATATATACATATATATATACATACACATATATATATACATACATATATATACATACATACATATATATACATACATACATACATACATACATACATATATATATATATATATATATATATATATATATAGTCAATCTATTTACATACAAGAAAATACATGTCTGGATTCAATGTAAATATGGTCCAAATATTTGTGTTCTAGTATTTTTGATCATACATCAAGCCTTTCTCAAGATCAGGAAAAAAAAGTGTTTATTTGTTTTTTTAAATTTGTATATGTTGATTTTATTAATAGCAAGGGAAACTCACTGATATAGAAAATTACTCCCCCTCCCCCCAAATCAATCCATATTCTTAATAGTCATTTAAAGAAATCACAAGTTGAAAAATTCTTTTTATAAAAAATATTCTTCTAACTTATAAAATTTGCCTGAATTCAAAGTTGATATACAACTCGAAATGTAATAATTAGAGAACAGCTTTGCAGTACTTCAATAAGTTTTACTAAATGTATAGATCTGTAATTTTTTCAACTATTGGAAAGAGCAGCATTGGAAATACAAAAGTGAGAAATTATTTATTAGTGACTATTTCCACCTACTCGATAAATGTTAGAATTTCTTTTATCTTACCTCTCCGTTAAGTGTTATTCTGTATCATCTATTTGTGGCTTAGATTTTCTTCATCTTTTTTCTTTTACACTAATAGTATCAGATATAATATCATTTGAATTCCTTAGATGAAGCACTGGCAGTATTGAACAACTATTGCCATCAAAGATGCAACAGGTTCTATCCCTTTCTTGTGTGTATGAGTGTTTGTAGACAAAACTGCATGGCCTCGAGAGCTGAGACATAGACTTGAAAATTGGCATCAGTATTCCTCTAGATCCGTCTGAAAAAAATCATTTTTTTGATTTTGGGGAAAAAAACCTTTTTTTTCCGTTTTTTCAGATCTTATTCCAATGGGTTTATAAATAACATCTAGATTCTGGAGAATCTAGATGTTTCTAGATGTTTTTTTAATTCTATTTCAGATATTTGCCAGTGGAAAATGCCAATGATGTCATAAATAGAATTTATTCTGACCATATTCATTCTTTGATTGAATTTATTTTACATGACTTCAAATTTTGATGCTATGGTTGTTCAGTTATTGACTGTAATGGCAAGTTATAAATTCTTTTGATTAATACTTTCTTCAACTAAATTTCTGTTTCTTTTCATTGAAACTCCTAGATTGTCATTCTACAATTATTAGCAACCTGTATGGAAATAAAGAATAAATCTCCATCAAGACTCATACTTGCATCAATAAGAATCCTAGAATAATGATCTGGGAATTGCGATAAAAAGCAACAGAAATAAAATGAAAGAAATACCAGCCAACAAATTAATAATAATTGAAAAATGCTAAGAAAATTCACAGACTATTACATCTAACACTACTAGTATAATAAAAGGCAATAGAAATAAAGAGAAAGAAAAACTAGTACAAAATAATAATGTTTGTCATCATTTGTACAACCCTCCATATGTCAGCACCCAGCTTTGATCCCTGAGCCAGTTCAGCTTTGCACCATTTAGGTGTTGCAGGTCATAGACCCCAAGAAGAGGTTTTAAGATAGGGCTCTCTGACAAAATGTGATGGACACTCTATACAGCATTGCTACACAAAATTTGCTGTATCGTGGGTGCCAATCTTTTGTAAGAATGCCTCAGTTTTTGCAGCTAGTTCAACAGAACAAGCGATTAGTCTTCCAGGTTGTTGTTTCATCTTATAAATTTGAATATTACATCTGAGACTTCAGTTCATCCTTAAATTGTTGACAAAGTTGGGGGTGGAGCTCATGCTGAGAGCAGAAGAAGCTGAAATTCTTCTCCATACTGGTCAGTCTGTGGTCTGCACCAAGAGATACTTTGCTCCGTTTTCCTCATGTTCTTTCAGTTAGCTTGTGACAGCTTGGCGGCACCTACGTCTCCAAGCCCAAAATCGACAGCCAGAGATACCATGAATTACAGATTTTAAAAAAAAGTTATTTATTTAATTATTTTTTAGAAATTCATTTGTCAGTGGTGCTTACCCTGTACCTCCCGGTGGAAAGCTATGACAACAGCCAACATTCATCTAATAGTACCAATGTTATAAATAGCAACTGAAATAAAATGAAAAAATAACTAGTAAAAAAATGAATAATAATAACAATGCTTCATCCGAGAAATTCAAATGATATTACACCTAATATTTGTAGCACAATGTTATTCTGTATCTTTGATTTTCCAGGAAGCGTCTAAACCAGTTCCGTCAAGAACCTCTTCAATTTACGGCCATTACATGATGAGGTATGGACATCTGGAACCATCTGACCGAACTCATGTTCGCTTATCCAAAGTGAACACTGAATTTTTCAGAAGGAACGGAGTCAATATTAAACCCTGAAAATTTTCCAAGAATATTTCTGTCTCGGTGTCTAAGACTTTGAGAAACATTTCTCGTTTGTCTGTTTGGAAGTTCTTCTCTTGTTGGAATGTTCATAATTGAATTCAATTATTTTTGCTTGTGTTTTGTAAAGCAGAAAGAAACTGGCTGTTTATTTAACCAACAATATCATAGGTAGAATTGTTATAAATTCAGTTATGTTATTGAATTCATTGCTTGGACAACTTGACATTTTTTAAATTAAGTTTGCGACTAGCAGATTTTGATAACAATAACCATTTGTGATTATAATAAACAGCTACCTCTCTCTTTCTCTCTCTCTCTATGCTCTGTGTATCACAAAACACTGCCTCCTGTCTTGTCTACGCTTGAGGAAGAAATGAAGGAGACATCGTTATCAAATGCACTGCCTGTACGTGACCTGTTTAAACCAAAACGCAATTGCAGATTCTTTGAATAGAGTTGCTTCCCCTTATAAAGCTTTTTTCTGTAGTACTAAGAGAAAAGGAACGAGGTTTGTAAATGATAGATGAAAAAAAAAAGAAAGATTTACCATTAAAAAAATCGTCTTGATTTTCTCTTTTTGCTGCATTCATATTCTATCAATGTTAAATATATTAATATCCCTTTAGTTTGCAGTTTTAATAAAATACCGACTGCAGAGGCACAAGGCTATTCAACACTGGATGTAAGCCCAGATGTGACTTGTACTGTTTTTACAGACACATAATCAGATCAACTACAACAACCTATCTCCTCTGATTATTTTTTGTTGATAATTTGTACTGTCTGCTTGCTTTTATTATATATATAAATAGATAAATAAATAAATAAAAGAAAGAACGGTTTTTATAGTGGTCTATGAGCTTATTGAGTCGACAGATCTGTAAAAACCGGGCTCCTTGGGTAAAAAATCATTTAAATATAAGGGGGTCCTCAGTAATGAAAAGGTTGGGAACCACTGATCTAGACTGACCATAAATTACAAGTGCATTGGTTTATGAAATAGAAGCATAACTATATTTCTTGAAAAATATTGAATCACAAACCATTTGAGATTTTCAAGATTATATCTAATAATCCAAGCCCTTTATTTGTTCACTGATTTTACAAGGCTGGTTAGTTTAGGCCTGAATAGTAGTAGTAGTAGTAGTAGTAGCAAATTTGTTAACCAGAGTCAAGTTTTTAGAAGGATGAACAAAGTGTTCTGAGACTTTTCTTTCTGGTTTAAAATAAATTGACACTTAGGGTACTCGGACTGAGTAGCCCGAATGCTTGAGTTGCCACTGATATATATATTATAATTGATAATTGTGTTATCCACAGGCAGCTGTTTTGTTGTATTACAGTGTGGCTATAGACTTGATATCCCTTTCAGCTCCACTAGATAGGATCAAACCTTTAGCTCTGGACCCAGAATCAGATACTCTACCCCTGCTCTAGGCAGGATTGGACAGTCAGTAAGACTGAATTAAGTGATGTATTTACTTATGCAAAATTCCCCATCAACCAAAATGCTCCATTCCTGAGTTGGAAGAGCATTGCATAGTTGCTAGTAGCAAATGAGCGCCCTAAAAGTGCTCAACCCTAAAGGAAGGAATGTTAATTATAATTAATAATTGGGTCATCCACAATATATATATATATATATATATATATATATATATATATATATATATATATATACATTACACGCATACACTGCTGAAATGCATGTTACAATAGTTCTCCCATAAAGTCTGATAATGACCTTGGTTTGGGAGCTGAAAAAGGATTACAACCAACCCAAAGTACTAAGTATCTCATAATGTCTTTGAAAGGGAAGATTTCAGACCATGGATGAGATTAAGAATGCGACCATGCAACTGATGATAACCCCCCCCCCCAAGACTTTGCAGACCATTTTGAAGTATGGCCCAGGAGGGAGTATTTTGAGGGGGGAACTTATGTGCCATTGCACAAGGTAGGCTATTTTTTTGTCAATATTAAATGGCTGGATACATCTCACACACACAAACACTCTGTCTGGGCCCCCATCAATGTTTCTTTTCTTTTTTTTCCACAGTAGTTATGGGAGAGTGATTTATTCAAATTCTCACACATCTATTCTTCAATGTCAACCATTGTGGCATGCCAATAACGAGGAATTCTTTTCACAAGAAGTATTTATGTTAAGTGAATACAAGCTTTCTTTAGATTGTGTCTTCATCCTCAACATATTTGACACACAATATAGGTTTCACAG
The DNA here is from genome assembly GCA_963457665.1 of Thysanoteuthis rhombus. Classification (NCBI taxonomy): domain Eukaryota; kingdom Metazoa; phylum Mollusca; class Cephalopoda; order Oegopsida; family Thysanoteuthidae; genus Thysanoteuthis; species Thysanoteuthis major. The sequence continues at coordinate 16,552,378 of OY735238.1, read as the reverse complement.
TTCTTGCTTTCATTTTGCTAAAGCATAGAACTTAACCTAAAGACTGACCCTCAAACCAAGGATCGCGCTTAATGGAGAGACCACAAGATGGCACAGTATACAGAGAAAAAACAGGAGTTGGAGATATCATAGAAATTAGAGAAATCAACTTAGTTCCCCATCGAATACCTGAGTAAGCTCAGATTTGCTGATGGCATCATCCTCTTTGTTGAGAACCTTTATCTCTAATTGCTAGACAAACTTAATCAAACAAGCAAAAAAGTTCAACTCCACATGAATTTCAGCAAAACAAATGTCATGTACAACATGTTGTGGACAAAGACAATGATTCAAATTGAAAACACAGAGCTGGAGAAAGTAAACCATTACATCTACATAGGACAGTGAGTCTTCATGAAGTCATCAAAAAGAAAAAGGAAATAGAGAAAAATCACACTAGGTTGGCAAACTTTTGGTAAAGCAAGCTTGATTTTCAAGAACTCACAAATCCCACTAGTCCTAAAAAGGAGGGTATACAACCAATGTATCCTATCGATAGTCACCTATGGAGCTGAAACATAAAACCTAACCAAAAGATTGACCCTTAAACTGATAACCATGCACCATTTATATGAAAGAATTATGCCCAGCCTTTGATGGAGAGAGAAGATAACACAGTATATTAGAGGGAAGAGTGTGAGATATTGAAACAGTTAAAAAAAAACTCAAATGGCAATGGGCTGGAGATGTAAGAATGACAGACAACCACTGAACATCATGACTTGTGCATAAAATTGTAGCCATAAAAAAATAAGATGGCATTAGGATTCAGATACTGACACCACAACACCCATGATCAAGAGGTCTGGCAAGTCTTGGGGAAGGTCTATGGTCAACAAGGACATTAAAAGGCTGCAGCTGGATACAAGGAGCTTCATTCAGAATTAAAATTTAGTTTGCAGATCATATTTCCTGGGCTGAAAACCCTTACCTTATCACGCAACTAATTTTCTAGCCTACCCTGTCTATTACAGAATAGACGTTGATTACCTAGAGGAAATGCGTGTTTCATCTGAGTGATTTGTTTATACCATTATATAATGGTAATTGACTAATTTTATTTAATCATATACTGTGAACTAGCTTTTTCTTTCAATTAATTATAGCAATTTAGTGTTTATCATCAACTCATTTTAAGAATGAAAATATTCAAGAATGGGAACTTGGGTCTCTATCTCTATTCAGAAGTACATTATTTGAATTATTATCTTATTTTTAGTCCAGATCGTATTGTAAGTCAAATACTATCAGTATTTCTCAACAGTACCAGAGGTTGGTGATCGAGTCAATACTAGAAAAAAACCTTTTCCCAAGGAAAGAGCAATTTCTCACCAATACTAGTGTTGGTAATCAGCTGAAGAGATTGTTTTTTTTTTGGTAACTTCTGGTCACCCTATACCAGGCCTTCTGGCTAATTTTTACATCAAAGAGTTATTTTTGCCATAGAATTAAGACCAGTAATACATGCTGAAATAGTTCGTCAATGTTGAAATTGTAAAAGTTGGAAACACTGAAACCGGATACTTTTAAAATGATGACTAAAAAAGCTATGAGAATCAGAAATTACTAATTGGAGTCAGAAACACTAAAATGAAGAGCAACCCCCCCCCAAACAAACCTTGGGATAGACTAACAAGAACAATTTCAAAGGTCAAAATTAATTTTGGAATATGAATTTTTAGTAAGTGTCAGCATAGTTTTTTTTTCAGTTTTAAGTTGGTCTGGCTGACTGGCTACATATGTATCAAATGTACAGGCAACATCAAATGCAGCTACAGGGCTAAAAATGGAAACATTTACCTCAAGTCTAAAAAAACGTTTCCAAATTTTCCCTTTAAATAGATTTTTAGTGCTGTTTCAATTTGCAATGAGAATTCATGATGAATTGGTCCCTTGGTTGGTCTGGCAGCATTTACGTCCAAAAGAAAAAAAAACAAAAACAGACAGCCCAACAAATGTAACATATTCACTGCTAAACCCTAACAAAGCATTCTGGTCACACCTGATTTCTATCAATTAGTGATTAACCAGACCTGTTTGTTATTCGTAGATAAAAGCAAAGCCTTTAGCACTTCTTAAAACCGTATCACATCAAATATCTTCATGCATCTTTATTACTGGGATCTGATTCCTGAATGTTAGTGACTATAACACAGATAAAGCAGCACATCACAGAGCAGGCATTGGAAACCTATTAAGACCCAACAGGCCATATAAAACATTTTTCATCTTCATTTGGGCCACATATCCACTTAAAAAATGTTGATCATATTACAGAAAGCATACTTTATTTCTCTTTTTTGGACAAACATGAATTATAAAACTGACTTTCAGGGAAAAACTATGTAAAATTTTTAAAAAATGCCTAGATAGGCCACAAGCCAAATTTGGCCCACTGACCACCAGTTTCCCCACGTGTCAGAAATACTGCTAAAATACTTCAGTTGGGAAAATGAGGCAGTTTCCTGTCCTATTGGGCCATTGGTACCCGAGTAATTTTCAATTATATATATATTATATATAAAATAAATGAGGGGCTATCAAAGATTTCTGGACTAGGTATAAAAAAAATAATGCAATTTTCAAAGAATGTATATGCATACACAGACTTCATTGGTCATATTAGTAACCCTAGAAAATTTGGTGACCATAGCCCCAGCCATCTTTGAGTTGAGCGATGACAGTCAAAGTCACATTTGGTGAATTATAGGGAGGAAATAACAATCGACCAGCTTGACAGAACATTTGAGGATCTTGATAGCAGATTTGTCAAGTTTCACATAAAATTTGATGGAGACCCTGAAGATGTTCTCACACAAAGTCACAAAACCTTGCATCATGTGAGTGAAGTCAGTCTGTGCCATCTCAGTAGGGTGGGTAACAATGGGCATCAGATGCACATGTATTTCTGTTGAATGGTATAATCACAGTACGTAGAGTTTGGGAACTTTCTGATACCATCTAGGATCTATATGAGTATAAATTATATAACATCAAACAAGATACAACTCTATGAAACTGAACAGTACAAAACTACCGATAGCAAAATCTGCAGATGCTGCTGCCCAGAGTACTACTTTTTGTAAAGTATCCATATACATTGAAACCAGAGATCCGTTTACTTGTATGAAAATAAGAAAAGATTAGAAGAGATTGAAAGGTGCTCCTTGTCCATTACATATATATATACACACACACACGTGTGTGTTCGTTCGATCTGTGGATGTGAAATTATCATCTACACATACACACAAACTTTCTCGACTGGATAAAAATTAAAATAAGGGAAAATACCTGGTTCTGTCTTACATGGGCAATTCAATTTCTCCTTACCTTTCAACTGAAGATAGTCTCTGCTCTGTTAGGTCACTTCCTATCAAAGGCAATCTTCAAATGAGTTAATTAAAATATTGGTTACAAAAAATACAAGCTGTCTGAACTCAAGAATGAGATTTAACAAAAGCACTAATCAAGGCTTCTCTTGAAATCTTAACCTGGGCAATGCTTCTAAATATGATGAATTTTATTGTAGTCCTAAAGGTTTGTCGCCTTTTTCAGGTATGTTGTATTTGGTAATTCTTGATTGGTTTTCGATTTATTTTCTCTACTCTCAGAAGAACATGTCAGATTCATAGAGTTTGAAATTCTTGCAATAGAAATATAAATCAAGTAATGGCAAAGTTCAACTTTCAGACAATCAAAAATGGATTGTTTTATTAGGACTGATTTTTATTGAGCTTTTTTCCAGAACAATATAGTGCTAGCAATTTTTTTTCCCCCTGAATTTTTGCAAAAGGTTGATTCAGTGCAAAACTCTAGGTATATAAATTCATTTTATTTTTTAAACCATATTGAAAAAAATACAAATATCTTCACCTTTTCAGGTTTTGATAGCCCAAAAGAAGTTACAGAAAAGACGATGATCAATAATATTTAAAATATACTTTCAATTTTATTATTTTTTGACTATTTTAAAACAATGGTTCACATATTTCAGAATGAATAACTACAGAAAATCCTCAATAAATATTGTAAATAAATAATTAAATAAATTAATTAATGTTATAGTGCTCAAATTTTTTTTTATTATGTCGTAGATGAATAAATCAGAAGCTTTCATTTGATATTATGGTTCATACATTTTTTCAGTTGATTTTTATTGAAATTCTCAAAACAGTTCTTTCAACAGAAAAATTAAGAAATGTTCTTTTCAAAACAATATGAAAATAAGTAAAATTCAATCTTAATCAAATGATCCATTTTTGACAGCCCAAAATGAATAAACTTGGCTCAAGTAATCTTTATTTCAGCACAAATCTTTTCCATTCAGATCTGTATGTAAAATATAATAGTTATACTTCTAAATACGAACTGGAAATGACCTGAAGAATGGAATCAATAAAAATTTCAACCTAGGTTGCTTATTTCATTCACACTGATTCTTTAGCCATTTGGAAAAAGGCTGTGGAGATATTTTGTGAGAAATGTCTTTGTTCCTGGATCTGCAGAAGAGATATTGCTCAAGACATGTCTTTGTCTTGAGTCTTTCTATTCCAGCAGTGAATAGTATAACTATTAAAGACAATTCATAGATGATGATGAAAACAGTATGAGTTCTGTAAAGGTTGTGAAGATATCTTGCCAATATGTTATACAAAAATATCTAAGAGGGTAAATCAGAAGACATAAATCCAATCCTACTTTTACAAATTCAAACTCTCTTATATTGTTACTGGCATGTCACGATTGAATACCATTCTTTCCACTGCCTAGACCAGCCACTCTGAACAGGGGCCATATCACCACCCACCACAGGACGGGAGGGGGTATATGATCTTTAACGAGCAACCAGAGAAGAAAGGGATGATTACATACAACAATTGGTCAACCAAGATTTTGTTAATTTAATGTAATCAACAAGAAAAACAGCAGATGCAGGAGAGAGAAGTGAAAAGAAAAAAAAAAAAAAATGTACGTTGAATTTGGTGATCCTTGATTCTTGTGCAGTTGAGAAGACATTGTTGTTCTTGATATAAAGATTCAAGCAAAGATGAGGACACTATTGTTTATACCTTTGAGAAGTGTCATTAGTATTCCAAGTTTTGTTTTGGAAATTGATTGAACTCCTCTGTGTTGCTGATGATGTTATCACAATGTTTCGGCCAATCCAAAAAAAGTAAAAAGGAAAAAGGAATAAAGAAAAAAAAAAAAGGAAAAAAGGAAAAAGGAAAAAAAAAAAAGAAAAAGTAAAAACAAAAAGGGAAAAGTAAAAACAAAAAGGGAAAAGTAAAAACAAAAAGGGAAAAGTAAAAACAAAAAGGGAAAAGTAAAAACAAAAAGGGAAAAGTAAAAACAAAAAGGGAAAAGTAAAAACAAAAAGGAAAAAGGAAAACAAAAAGGAAAAAGGAAAACAAAAAGGAAAAAGGAAAACAAAAAGGAAAAAGGAAAACAAAAAGGAAAAAGGAAAACAAAAAGGAAAAAGGAAAACAAGAAGGAAAAAAGAAAAAAAGGAAAAAGGAAAAAAAGAAAAAAAAAGAAAAAGAAAAAAAAGGAAAAAAAAATAGAAAGAAAGAAAGAAAGAAAAAAAAGAAAGAAACCTTTTTCTTAGCATATTCAACAAAAGAATGTTGCAGAACAGATCAGCCAAAACGTTGAGGTAACATCAATAGAAGGAAATTAATTTGTCGTAACACTTGGAATGAGGACACTAATCCAAATGACTCTAGGAATTATGCATAATACTGGTACAACACTGATTTTCCAGCAACAGAGTCTAGCACCTCTTTTAATTAAGACAAAATAATGAGAATATACTCTCACAGCTCCCATACTCGTTCACTGAGTGGTGTAAGGTCAAAGCCTAAGAAAACAACTTTGCCTCTATATCAAGATAAACAAGAATACTATTTCAAATCTGTAAACCAGCAGCTATAAATCCTTCAGTGTCAAATGACAAGGAGGTTACCTCTAGAACACCTCAAGTCTGACGCAACAGCCAATTCGAGACCTTTCAGGTTAATTGTATAATGCTTGAAAAATGGTACAATTTATAATGTACTTCGAAATTCTTTTTAAGTACAGTGCTGAATTATTAGAATTATTACAACCGTATCTGTTTCATTCATATCAATGTTTTGCATTTAACGATTTAATTCATATTTACTATTTGCCCAGGTTTCAAACAGTCCTCATGCTTTAACAATATGAAATTATTATGACAGATTTGTATTATCATATGATCTCTGTAAAATGGAAAACTGGCAAAGCTCTGGAACAAAGAGTGTCAGAAAATCAGTAGTGTACCTGTAATATGTAACAAGGTAGATATCTCACCTTCTAAACCAAAAATGTGCAACTATTATAAACTAGATTTATTTGACCAGATTTTTTCATAAAACATTTTATTGAAGTTGTGAATCTCAAGGATTCCGTGTCAATTTTTGTTCTTCGGAACAAATGTCTTAGTTTTCATGAAAATGAAAGTATAACCATTGGGAAAAAAAATTAAAAAGATAAATAAATAAAATAAAATTGTAGTCAGAAATATAATAGCTACAATGAGTAAGTGTGCTGAGGTTTTCTCTTCTACAAAATGCCAAGACCAATTTCAACCTGAATATGTTATAAGTTTATTCGTTTACTGCCCTAATGAGAAGTTTTCACAGATATCAAAAAATAATTTCAAGAATAAAAACTCATAATCAAATAATAGAATTAAATAGTAATTCATGGTTTTATGGTAAAGATCATGCGACAGCAGCTTTCTGTATACCAACCCAAATAGTGACTACCATATATGCTGGACTATAAGATGAATGTTTTACAAGGTTCATTAAGAGGACTATGGCTCCCAGTAACTCATACGAGTTCCATAACTATCAACAGAGCTTTGGCCTTCCATACATTATACCATTATACGTTAGATGAAATGTGATATTTGCATAGTTTTGGGGTTTTTTTTTTTCTAAAATTAAATTAAATTAAATGTCCATCTTATAAGCTGACATATACGGTAAGTCTTGTGAACTCGGATATAAATTTTAGGCAAAATTAACTGAAGTGGTTATCTATAAATCAGACAACAGTTTAACGCACTTGTATGATACAGCCTAGGCATGCTGAAGAATAAGCTCAGACACACATTCATTTTCATATAATAGATTATTTAGGAACCCAAGTCTTATACCAAATGAGATTTCATATCTAGTGTTTTATTTTTCCTTAATGAGAACGAGAGAGAGAGAGAGAGAGAGAGAAAATTGAAAAAAAAAAAAAAAGGAAAAAAAAGAAAAAAAAAAATCAGGTGGGGAGGGAACAGGGGCTAAATGTGCGTGTGATACGAAAGTGAAATGATACACTCCTTCACTGTTTCAAGAGAGGATTATCATTTTACATATTGGTCAAAAGAAACAAGATGGGGGTGAATCGAATCTGGTGACAGAGATGCCTCTAGAGTTGATAGTAAAACCAACTGCAAATTTTACAAGGATACAACTGTACTGACTGCAGAATGCCTCTAGAGTTTAGGAAAGCTTCAGACAACACCTGAGTTCTGCTTTTAATAAACTTGTATTACTCAGTAAACATGTACAGTAGCAGGAAAAAAACTGTCAGGTTGATTAGTTTAGGAAAAGTAATAGAAATCCAACATGTCTTTTGTTTTTTTTTTCTTTCTTTTTTCAAGAACAATATGAACAAAATAGTTGTCAATAAAAGTGATTACAGACACTGTGAATCCAAATGTATTCAATTCACAGGAACCTTTTTTTTTGTCATATAAAGATGGTAAAAAAAAAATAACATAGATCTACAAATAAAACGTTGAACCCTAACTAAAGTGCAGCAAAAGAGCTGATACTTTTTTTTCTGTTTTGTTTTTCCTCACGTTTTTTCCCCTTCTCCATACAGAACAAATCTGGTTGTTCTTTCCAACTCCCAAAGAAGAAAGAAAAAAAAAAAAAAAAAAAAAAAAAAAATGCAGAAATGGTAAGTCTTTTTTCTGTTTTGTCTTTTTTTTTTGTATTTTTTTTTTTAATTAAAATTTAACTTTTTTTTTTGGCATTGTTTAATCATTATGAATAGTTTTTCTTAAAAAATTTTTTTTGCTTAAAGAGTGTGGGATGGGTTTAAGAAAAAATCATATATAATAATAATTTTTTTTTCCTTTTTAATCTAAGAGTGCTACTCATTCTGAATAATCTTTTGTGTTTTTGTTGTCCCATCTACTGTCCCAATCAGAGTCCGGCTTTGAGGACAGGTACTCGTTACTGTCTGCATCTTCTTGCTTAACTAAACTCAATTCGTCCACTTTAACGCCCTTGCTTTTCTCTATATTTCCGTCAATACGTTTTTTCCCTCTCTGGTCCATACGAGCGGAACCCGTTCTCGTTTCTTTATCGTCGCCGTCATCCTCGCTATCACTTATGGAAATGGCTTCGCTCTTAGTGCTATCATCTGATGCGACCTTCCGTTTCTTGCCCCCCAAGTCAAGTTCCTCAGCTTTCCGTTTCTGTGCTTTCTCCACGACACCACTAGTTTTGGGTTCATTACTACTTGGGGAATCCGGCTCAATTTTTATGTCATTGACTCCTGCATCGATATCATCTGAGTTGAGACGTTTCAACTTAATTGAGCATTTCTTCAAATGTTTCTCCTCGACATGTTTTATAAACTCTTGGATGAGGATTTCTTGCTTGCACACACTACATGCCTTCACCGTGGGAATGCTTATCTGACACTTGTGGCTCCCTAGGGACCCCTCTCCTGGCAAGACCATGCCGCACTTTTTGCAAGCCTTATGTACGAGAAGACAATGTTGGGTTAATTCTGCATTGCTGGCAAAAGGAACTTTGCAAAATACACAGTAATTTCCTTTTACCAATTGAGAAGCAGATGAGCCGGATGTAGCCTGTCCACTCTTGGTCACCATAGTAACAGGAGTACTACCACCAGTCTTCTCCTCCGTTTTCGTTTTGACCTCAGATGAATTGGCATTGGTACGTTTGACCAATATACCGTGACTGGCGGCCATGTGGATCTCTGTCTCGGAACGACTCAGGCATACCTTGCCACAAACAATGCACCTTTTCTGGTTCAAGAAGTCCTGCAGGTTAAGCTGGTGGGTGTCGGTCATGTGATTAAGCAGGTGAGAAACAAGGCAACCACAGAGGATGCACACCTGCGAAAGGGAACCTTTTGCATAATGCTTCAGTGATACCCTGTGTTTTTGGAGACCTTGGCTTGTCCAGAACTTCTTGTCACAAACATCACAGAAGAGTGGTGGACTTGGTTTCTCAAACATTAGAGCAGGCATCTCAACACGATGAGCATAAAAGAAATGTATTCTCAGAGCGTCCCGATCCTTGACGTAGCCACCACACAATTCGCAAATCTCAAATTCACTGACATCACTGCTCGGCTGTGTGTTTGAGGGAATCAGTTTCTGGCTTGCCATAGATTTTGCCGTCATGACATTTTGACCCTTAATGGCTTGGTGAATATTAATCAGGTCTTTGACGGGGAGCTGAGATCGCATCAAATTCAAGTTCCCTTTGTTTTGGTTCATTGACTGAATACGATTGCTGTTCTGAGTCAAAGTCGGAGTGTATGGTTTAATTGGAATATTTGACTGCCGAGTCTGTGGTTGGAAACGATTCGACTGACTTCCAGGTATTTGAGGTTGCAGACTGGAGCCAATTTTCGGGTGGACCACTACAGGAATTCTTTGGCTCATATTACTTTGTAACATTGGTTTTGGTTGGATGGGGGAAATCTTATTAGCGTTGAAATAATTGGCCCTGTTAGCTGCAGCCTGTTGCTGCTGGAGTTTAAACTGTGCTTGTTGGGCCTTTAATTGAGCCTGTTTTGCCTTGTGTATAGCGATGGCTTTGAGGGCCTCTTCTTTTTCGGAAAGATAGAACACGCCGTACAAGCTGTAGTTGATATCTGTGTCAGGGGACGGTGAAAGGTGAGTTTTTATTTCAAAATTCTTTTCGCATTTGAATTTGTGTTGAGTGAGCTTGCTCTTTGAGTTGTGTTCAAACGGGCAAAGGGTGCATTGCCAAAACGAGGGTTTATCCATGCTCCGGCCTTTGATGTTATGCTCAGCCTCCATGTGAAAATTAAAGGCCACGTTGTTCCTGGTGTTGAAAGCACAATATGAACAGCAGAAGTCTTCTCGATTGTTGATGTGCGGATGTTCTCGATGCCAGAAGTGCACATTGACCGATTCACTCACAAAGTTGCATAATTTGCATTTCCTGTAGCTAAGCTTCAAGTGTTTCAATTTCTCGGCAAGCTCCTTACAAGATGAACGCATCTTATCCAGCTGAGAGCACTCGATATCGGACAGTTTTCCAGTTTGCTGCTTTCGTGATTGGATGTGGATCGCTTCATGGTACACGGACTGTTTTACAATGTCCAGACCCAAGTTGTTTAAAAAGTTGGCAAGGGGACCAAGCTTCTCGTCGACCTTCTTTAACAATTCCGCTTTGGCTTTTGCCTTGAGAATTCGCTGCGCCTTTATGGACATAGAGTGAAGGAGAGTTTCATTTTTGATAGCCTCTATCTGTTGAATGCTTGTCGTTGGCATTTTTGTGTCGTCATCGATGAAGTTCAAGCCTTGGGAATAATATGATTTGGGCAAGAAGGGTGGTTTTGGGGAATTGGTGGAATTTGGATTTGATTTTAAGAGAGAGAGGGCAGGGAGAGAGGATCTGCCGACTGTAGACAGTGGGGAATTCTTTCTATGCTCCTGATTTGCTAATTTGGCTAGGAGCAGAGAGGATTGCTGTAACGGTGTCTTCTCCTGCTTGTTGTTAAGTGCAGAACTTGGTTGAGAACTGGCATTTTGACTAGAACTATTAGACTCGTTCTGTTTTTTGGTTCCGTTTTCAAGACCATTTTCAGCTTTATCTGCAGAATCAGAATCTTTGGCACTGTCGCCTTCGTTATCCTCATCGACTTTGCTTACATCAGTATTTTTACCGTCATCAGATGACTGGTCTTCTTTTTGGTCGTTCATGTCTTCAGGTCCATCTTTGACAGAAACCTCGTCCGAGGAATTGTTATTCTTTTCCTCACTTTCATCATTGTCAGAAATTTCTTTATCTTTGGAATCACTTTCTTGTAAATTATCAGAATGTTGCTGCTTATTCTTGGAATTGTCCTCCTTCTTTGAAACCTGCTTTTCAACGCCATTTTTCTGGGGGAAAGTACTGTTTGATTCTTCGCTTTCCTCGGCTGTCGTTCTCATTTCTTGAATGTCTAATCTCGGATCTTGTCTGTCCATTCCAATTATCTTCTAATCAGCACAAGTCCTTCTGCATACTGATAAATACAAGAAAACAGAAGCAATCTGAAAGTAAAAAAATGAAAGAAAAAATTGTTAGAAAATGATTTAAATACAATTTTTAGAAAAATGTTTCATTGTAAAGTAATAAGTCATAAAACATTGCAAAAGAAATCAAAAAGGAAGTTAGTAATTCAATAGATTCTGTCACATGACTAATGTATTTTTCAGCCATGTTGGGGTTGATCAATTGGAAAAAAGAAAAAAGAAAAAAGAAAAAAAGATCAATGAATAAGTTACATCTCTTGACTTTTGTTGGGCAGTGATCATTAAAAAAAGTCTAAAATTCCGAAGAAAAAGCATGAATGCAGCTGGGCACAAACTGAGGGACCAATTGAGCATAAACTTACATCGCAAGTTGAACTCTTTACAAAAGACCTATTTGGTATGGTGGTGGAGGAAGATGATACATTACGAGTCAGATTATAAGATGGATGGTTTACATGTATATTTGGAGGACTACTGCTCACTGTAACTCATCAAAGCCCTATTACTATCTATATGGAGCTTTAGTAAACAGCTTCCAAGTCTAAACAGGGAATTAGTAGTAGATGCAATATCTACCCTCAATGGACCAGAGGTAGTGGAATTGTAACTATAGAATTTACTTTTTTTTAAACATGAAAAGGATCCTATTCCAAGACATGGAAGCCCAAGAGAAAGTTGTACTTTGAATTATTATTATTATTATTATTACAAGCATATTACCTGTGGGGAATGACAGGGTTATTTGAGTATTGATCAACACTTCTTCCTTTGATGAGACTACCTGTGCACTCGGCCTAGGATCAAAGTGTCACTCCCCAACTCTCAGCCTAGAATTAGAGAGTAGTATCCGAGGGTTCATTGGTAATTGTTATGCACTATACTACAGGACAAAACCAACCAACCATCACCAGATTTGTGACTCAACTACTTATGTCGTAATTAATCTATCTGATATAAGGAGGTTACATCCACATTGGTTAGTTTGTTTTATTATGAAATAACTAATTAAATCATAAATTATAAGTCAGTTGAAAATGGAAGTGGCCTGGTAATTTTGGCTAATAGTGTGTATGTATATATATGTTTGGAGTGAAAATAAGGTTTTCCTTAAATTTCCAAATAGTGCTTAAACCCTGAAAAATATCGAAATTGAGATAAAAATCAATTTTGGGTAGTGGCCATCTCTTCTGTTCAGGCAACTAACCTGAATGTGTCAGGTCTATTCACAATGACGAACACAAACAAAGGGACCAATTTAGCATAAATGTACGTTGTAAATTGAACCCATGGCTGCCATAACAGAAAAAGTGGCAAGCATCCCCAATTAAAAAAACAAAAACAAATCTCAATTAGACATGTCAGGTTTTAAGCACATTTTTTTCATTTAAATTTCCCACCCTACTCTTATTGTAACTAGTGTACCCGTGCCATCAAAAATGATGACAGCTTAATTTTTTTTCTTTTCTTAATTCTGCCCATCTAGGCAGTTAGCTTCTTTGATGTATTGTAGCCTTTCCCCAATGTATACTGACTGACTTACTTAATGCTTAAAATTTGAACACCATGTCACCAGTGCAGCCCTGGTCTATTGGTAAATTATCCAGCAGCTGAAGTTTGCGCCAGAGCGCGAATCATGGCAGTTCAACCTAAATTAATAAATCAGCTACTTCCATCATGATAGAAAACAACATCAGTAATTATAACAGCATTTTCATGAGAATGGGAAGTTTTCACAGTTCTGCATTTTTGTACTCATATTCTTTTTCTAATTTTTTAAAAAGCCAAAAATGGCCCAAAACATGCTGAGCCTCATTTGGAAATTGGCTGATACTCAGATAATGAGAACATCGGCTAACACTCCATTAGCTGCATTACTATAACTACACATCAGAATCATAAGATTCCCCCAAAATCTTGTCAAGATATCTGTCATAGAACAAAAACACAAGACACTGGTCAAAATAATACTTGTAAACGCCTAAGGAAATAAAGAGCCGCAAAGTTGACCCAATGTCAAATCAGATATGCAAGTACTGCTGTTATAGAAGGCAGACACCGATTGTAATAAGCTGAAAGGTAAGAAACATAATGGTTGATACTTTGTTCTTGTCGTAGGCTGGTGATCAGTTTTCAAAATGTATATTTTGTGAAAATCAAGCAGGGAAATAGTAGAGAACATGTTCAGATTCGGTCACCTCCAAAACATGTTTTGGATTGAAGGAAGATGAAAAACGAGTGTTGTATTTAAAATCTAAGGGAGGTAAGCAAAGACAAATAACCCTAATCCGATTCTCTTTTGTCTCTCTCTAATCCCCATTCTATTATGGAAAAATTCAGAAGTAAGACTTCCCCCCCCCCCAGTTCAGATGAATTTGAATAAATAAGCCATAATTAAAAAAAAAGAAATAATTTCATTTTTCTGTATTATTCATTATCATATATTACATTCATAAAAAAAAAAAAGATATCTTGTGTCCTCTTCCTACATATTACAAAGACTCACTTGAAAAGCACCGCTTTCTAATTATAGAATTCATTTGCAATAAATCAGGGAAACTACATTTAATATACCTGTAGTCATCTCCCCTGAAAAATTAGATCATTATATTAGAGATTATTGGGGTGAGCATCAAGTTGCAAATTGGACCAAACAATTCGAACGAAAATCTTGATAAGATAAGCTGTTTTTGCTGGGCTAGAGAATGTTCAGGAGATCTGTTAATTGTAGTGAAACATCCATGCTGTTAGGCCAGGGGAGTGATATTGATTTTGATTTAGTAAAATAATTTTTTTTCAAAAAAAGAAATTAGGGAGAAAAAAAAAAAAAAAAAGTAGCTCTCAACACTTATGAGTGTACACTTTTCCACATTTTACTCTGATTGTAAAATTGATTTAAAATATCATATCTCTTGATACATGGGAATTTTGTAGGGGGGAGGGGACACAGTAAAAAGGTGATTTGTCAGCTGAAACATTCAAGATTATAAAAAAGCATATTTCTGTTTTAAATCAAATATACACATTCTGTGGCATGAAATGTCAATGATTTTGTGTTATTACTACATAAATAACTAGAAAGCACATACCGCTAATTGCTAGGTAAAGAAATTGTGAATGGACCTGCCCCAAATTTGAATCGCTCCTTCCATAACCTATTGTCCATCCTTCCACAAATTTTCATTGAAATTCAGAGAACTTTTGGAGATACCATGCGGGCAGAAAGATGGATACGACCAGACACATAAGAGGTGATTAATCAAAAACTATTCAAAACGAATTCCTCCGCATCCGAAAGATCAACGTTGGGGAACGGTTAGCAAACTTATTTCAGACCTATACTACTCCTTTCTCAGGTCATTACTACTGTAGTCAGAGGCATAGCTAGAGACTTTTGGACCTGTGGGGGATTGGCTTCTTGAGGGTCTCTACCCTCCAACATTTAGTGAGTGTTGTTATGGTATAATGCTAGTTGAAAAGCAGTAGTTGAACTACTATTCATAAAACTTTTACCCTGCCCCAAAGCTTTGCTGCTGACTGTCCTGAGTTTGACCCTTTCTGGGTACTCCACACTAGAACCTTCATTCATACACTTGCCAATCCACTGAATAAGTGGTAGGAGGTGACATCAGCATAATAGTGAGAACATTCAACATAAAAGGGGGAATCATTATTGAGCAAGTTAGTCTCATACACCATTACTACTGTTGTGAATTTGCTCCTCTCCACACACCCCACTAAAAATGACCAGATGTTGTTAAACTTGGAAAAAAAAAAAAAAAATCCTTCCACCCTGAAAAGTAAAAATTAATAACTAGAAAGCACCCTGAGAGCACATACCTTCACCAAATCTATCAGGGGGAGTAATTAAGTATGGATCCACACCAATTTAATCAGTTCTTTCGGGCTAGTGAACTCATGAGAATACTGTGCAAAAATAATAATAAATAAATGAAATGAATAAATGGCACTATTATGTGGTTCTCATATAGTAACCACATAAGGGAGATAATTGAACACGATCTGCTCAAAAAATTTCATCAGTTCTCGCTTAACCTATTGTCAACCCTTCCACAAAATGTCATTGAAATTAATAGATAAATTTTTGGGGATATTGGGTGAACAGTAATGTGTGCATACATGAAATTTCATTTAGAAAAGAAAAAAAAAGAAGGAAAATATCTCTCAATCAAAAAAAGATTCTTGGATCCACCCCCAAATTTTATCACCTCTTCCTATCCCCATTATCCACCTCTTCACACGATTCCATCGAAATCCTTTCTGTACTTTCAGAGATGTCATGACATTTTGGTGATATTCATGATTTTGACCACTATGAAATACGGGATATAATTGTGCATGGATCCACCCCAAAATTCAATCAGTTCTTTTGTAGCCTACTGTCCAACCTCCCATGTGTGGTAAGTTAGAAATTTGGTGATATTTATGGTTTGGACATATACCTACGATGTAAGGAAGATAATTGAGCGTGGATTAGCACCAATATTCAATCAGTTCTTAGGTAGCATTATTGTCAACCCCTCAACAGAATTTCATATTAATTCATTGAGAACTTTTTGGAGACATTGTGTGAACAGTTCTGAGCACTAACAGAAATGTAATCGACCCCCCCACCAAAAAAACAACAAAATAAAAATGGAAAAATATCTCTCAACCATGAAAAAATTTGTGAATCTGCCCCCAATCTTATAATTTCTTCCTTACCCTCCTTACCTGTCCTTCCATTAAATCTCATAGGAATTTATTCAGTACTTTTGAAGATATTGTGTCGATGGACGAACAGATGCAACCAAAATATACCTCTTTCCAACTGAGTAAACAAGAGATAAATGAGGAAAATGTAAAACCTTGTTTCATGATGTTGGTTAGCAAGTGCATATTCTGAGAAATAAAGTAAGAATGCATATATATCTCTCCAACTAAAGTTTCAGTCGTGACTTAGAAATTTGAACACAATATGCAGAGGATGGAGATCTGATTTTATGAATAAAAAAGTATTGAGTTTTCATAAGACACTAGTTCTCTAGTCTGGGAAAAACTACCATACTTGATTGCATATAAGATCAAGATACCCCGCCCAAAATGGCTCCTGGGAAATGCATTCTTTTTCTTCAGATTTCCTGCTGAAGTAAGGGTTTTTTTTAATATGAAATCTAATATGGTGCTGCATTTTTCTGTTCATCTTGGATCTTCATCTGATGAACAAAAAAAGGTTTATTTGGCATTATTCTGATCATTATCATCATCACCACCAGTTCATGTTCAATATTTTGTATGCTTTCAATATGAATATCTTTTCTTGAGAAAAAAAAATCTTTTTTGAATGTTAAGTTGTGAACAATTGTATTATATGAACTTGTTTTACAATCCTTCTTATTGATAACAAAAATTATTACAATAAATTGACCGAGTTTCAGGTGTATTTATCAACAGAAGTTTCTTCTTGTCAAAAGTACTCAACTGCTAGTGATCAAAGCTTCTGGGGGGGGGGGGGGAGACAAAAATAAAAATAACTATAACTTATTGAAATTTCCAATTCAGTATAAATTGACTATCCTATACTAGCAAACTAGTTGAAATAACAATGAAAATAGATTTTCTCCATTGAAAAACAGAAGTAGAATTTTCAAGGTTGTAAATGGAAGTCGGCTGCTGACATTACATTTTGTCAATTGAAAATGAATCAAACAAAATAAGGATGGGGAATAACAAAAAGAAAATAAATATGAAGAAAAGGTCTCAATTAGATACTAAATTTGCAAAGAATTTTATAAGCATTTAGCAACTTTTACAAGCCTTATCAAGTATTGGTTGATGCAAAAGTTCTCATTGCCATCTTCTGCACAATTTTCGATAAATTTCAGAAGTGTCTTTGATGCTTACTCAGTTCTACATTGTTTATGTTATCAGTTAAACATAGTGCATCATCTATGAAACTTAGAAGTTATGAAAAATGGGCTCCACATGAACTTACAGAAAGGAATATTTGTCAGCATTTCAACACTGGTCTTTCTCTTCCTTGCTTGTCACAAAAATAAACCATTGTTAGAAAAGGAGGATACTGGTGATGAAAAATAGATTTATGATGAGAATTATGGCTAGATCAGAGGTAGCCTTCAACATTTCAACCAGAACAGAACTGGTGGATCAGGCAGGAAAGTATCTCCTTGCTGGGTTTCAAAAGGAATTATTCATCATAAATTTTTGATCCTAGACAAAATGATTGCATAGCACTATGGTGAGCAATTGGCTAGTTTGAATGATGCATTGGAATACAAAGAAAATTTTACTAGGCTTAAGAAAGCCAACTGCTGCACAACCAAACCTATCCTCAAGATGCAAGTACAATGCAGCAAACACTCATGGAAGTTGGGAAGTTCTTCTACATGCAGTATAATCTACAAACCTGTCACCTTCAAACTATCATTTATTTCAATCCATGCAATTCTCCTTGTTTAGTCAGTGGTCTGAATAAGTTCAATAATGAAAAATTCCTTACATCAAAACTAGATGGAGTCTTCTGATAGAATACACAATCACAATGAAAGGTAATATTTATAGAGATGAAAGATTTTTTTCGCCAAAATGCTGGACACTTTTGCATCAACCTAATAATCAATTATAGATCTTTATGGACAAATAAACTAATTCTTTTAATCATTCTTGCAATATTTTCTGACAATCCATTCCATAACCTTCTTAGGGTGTACTATCCATAAGGGGGGGTTTCTGGGTTGTTCTGAGTAAAAATGGTGGCTATGGGAAAAAAAAAATGAATGCGATTGTTGGAAAAACTCTTTGTATGTTACTGACTCTTCACAAAATTATATATCTTTACCGTCAGAGAATTGAGATGAACAGAATTTGTCTCACTTTTTTTACCCCCCACCCGAACTCACTCAGCATTCCAATCATTCAACATTTCAATATCAGAGCAGAGAGAAAGATCTGATATCATCGGAACTGAGATTCAAATTCAATGACGATTCATCCACAATTTAACCACAAAAACTGAGAAAGATTCTTCCATTATTTTTGACATACTACATCAAACTTCCCAATATAATGATTTGAAATGATACATAGTGAAAACAACATATAATGACAAAAATCGAGAACGCCTCAAATTGTGTAGACCTTCATAATACAATGTTCTGCACATTACAACCTCTCACTTACTTTAACTAGAAAGCATTCAGAGATCGCATACCTGTTACAAAAACTGAACCATCAGGTTACAGATCCCAGACTATACAGTGACAAAAGCTTGTAATAATCATTCAGAGACATATCAACAGTTTGAAAATAAAAAAAAACCTCATATCAACGGACCTCTTATCATCAGATATCGGGAATGCAGGACAAAATCTGTTCATTGCAAAAAATCATGAATATTCGAAAGGGCTGGATTTGAATGTGCTCAAGCAATAAGAAAGTAGAATATTTTTTTCTGAATGTATCGACTCTTTTTAACTTAGTGACGAAACGAAAATTAATAATTGAATAATATGCCTAAATCATAGTTTTCTGAGGGATGGTTCGTAAACATATGTTTGTTTTGGTCTTGGGAAATATCAACCCTAATTCACGTGGAGCCACAGCTCGGATAATTTTGGATGTATGATTGATCAAAATTTTCCATCATATATACAGGCCTGAAAACGGAAACAATGCGTGAAAATAGACATATTAAGCAACCTTGAGTGCCGGTCTTGTCTGTTAGAGTCAAGTGACCAGTAGGTGGCAGATATGGTACTAATTCATGACTCACTCCACTTTCTTTATTTATTTACACTCTCGGTGGAGGCAATGTTTTACTGATTCCCTCCCTTTATGATCCCTTGATTCATTAGGCTTTCTTAAATTATCACTAACAATGGCTTCCTCACAAAATGGTGGTACCAGTATTACCAAATATGAGTGGTGTTATCAATAAGTCATATATATATATATATATATATATATATATATATATATATATGCACTGTGTCATAAATGAATTTGTGCTATGTTTATGGTTTTTGGCGTCTTTTTCATAAGACATAATTTGGTAATACACCAGCTCAGCCCTAATAGTCCGTTAACGTGAGGGTTTACAGTATAATGTACTTCATATTTATTAACCAAGTCTATTAAACCATACACCCGAGGCAAAAACATGTAATACTAACACTGTGTCATAATAGTTGTTACAGTTGCATTCTCATTTCATACACAACATGTAACAACAATTATGGGACAGAGATAGTAGAACATCTCACACTAAAAATACGAAATACCAGTACAGTTCACAGAATCACTTATACTCTATCTAAACGAATTATAGGGATACCTTGAATAGCGAGGTTTTTATGAAGTACGGTCAAGGTATTGCTGTACAAATTATTGTACCTAAGTATAATCTGAAAAAAAAAAAAAAAAAAAATACAAAAAACAAATCAAATTATAATAAGACTTTGAACAATGTGGAAAAATTTGGAATAGGTCAACTACTGTAATCAAGGTATACCTGTTCTTTTGAAAAGCTGAATAACTACCCCGTCTTGTTATCAACATAATGTGATGACAATAAAAATAAACATATAAAATGAAATACTGGATCCATCTCAAAATTCAACTTATTATCCTTTAGTAATACTGCAAAATATTCATCAATTGAGAATTTGTGGACAAACAAATATGGGTGAATATATAACCTCTGTCCGTGGCGGAAGTAATGATTCAAAGATTCAGACAGAAATGGTACCACTGGTTTTCAGAACCAGAAGTACAGAGAATGATCAGCACTAGTTCAACTGGCTTTACTACAGAGCCCCAAATTCATGTGTATTAGGAAACAGTCAACATATGTTTCTGCAGTTTTTGAGAGGTCAAGCAAATTATTAGGCTAATATTTGACATTTTGATATGATCGGCATCAGCTAATATCTTAGCTCATGAGGCCAATATAAAGAACACTATTCTAAAAAAAGTAACAAGCTTGACTGCGCTAGGGTAAAACTCCTTTGTTTTAAGAAATTTTGAAGGAGCCATTCCTTATCAAATCAACTGGGGCTCCCCAGGTCACCCTCACAGATTTTGCTGAGAGAAAAAAAAAAGAAAGAAAAAAAAGAAAAAAAAATCATCTGGTACTTTTGTATCAAACTTATGAAATGAATATTAGGTCTGTATCTATAAAATCTTTGAATCAATTTCATGTGTTTTGTCCAACAAGCTTTTCCGTCCAAGTACGTTTTAGTAAAATTCAAAATCATAATCAGGCATATCTTATCTGTAGCTTCCCAACAAGGCTCTGAAAATGCCCTCAAAGAGTAGACGAAATATAATTTTTGCATACAACATTATTCAAAAACTATGTACCTCATTTCAACTACTTTATTAGTAGTTCTTGTGAAAAAACAAGTTGACTAGAGACAAGAGAGTGAATTCGTCGTCAAGTTCTGCACACACAACTCTTATTTGTGTAGTCATGACATGACCTGTTCTAGGTGAGGACATTGTCATCATAGCGACCAACAGAAATGAAGTCAAAAGTCAGTAGCAGGAGTTTGACAATTAACATTTTAAAAAATTTGTTCCTAGTTTTTCTTTATTTTTACTGGAAAAGGACAAAATTATTCGTCTATATAAATGAAAAACAAATTTTCATTGGCAAAATGTAAAATTCCGTTGTTTTCAAGTGAATGTTCACATTTATCAGCAAAATACGCCATTTTGTTTTTTTTGAACTTTCAAATTTTTAAAAATTGAAACTCTATCGTAATTAAACAGAATACTTAAAAAAAAACAAAAAAAAAACCAACAAAAAACAGGAAGCACCCATCTTACTGAAAGAGTGAGCCAATGAACAGTTGAAAACAAAAATTCAATTCATCTAATGACCTTTTTCGACTGTCATCAAATCGTTTATCTAGAACTTATGTTATTTTGAAAATAAAAATATTCACCTACTATACGCCTTTCTCTGATCAATAACATGAAACCACATAAAAAAAATTAGCGAGTTAAAATGGCGTGGATATTGTTTTTTTTTCATGTATTTTGTCTCTTCACTTATGTCATATTCATGAATTGCAGTCTTATCTGTGAACGTTGTATTCATTTCACTGTCTGCTCTATACATGTTATATTTGTATTTATTGTCTGTTCTAAAAATATATCATTGATTTAATATATGAACTTATGAGGTGGGTACTGCTTCTGAGGCAATAATCCTAATTTGTACCCTCTCGACCAGTTGTATTTTTTGAAAATATTTATAATTGATATGTTATTTATTGGTGAAATAATTTTCTTTTTAAAAAGTCATAATTGTTGTATTTTATTCTTGAAACTGTTCAGTGTATTTCAATTGTGTTCTACTTGTGAGATCCAATTGTTTATACTCCTTCCTAGTGAGAAGTTATTTTTTTTAAAATATATTTCTTCTGATCATCATACAGAATATAACAAATATCAACACATTGTCTCCAGCAGAAATTGTATCATCCAGAGGTTTTCTATTCAGATTAATTTTTCAAACAATAACTCAAGTTATTGTTTTGTGTATTTTTCTTTTGCGTCCTTCCATTCTTCCAGCACAATGAAGGGAAAGTAGTCCCAATTGTGATTATCAAGTTTTACACTATTGTTTACTATGTTAAAAACAATGCATAAATAAGAGAATTCAGGAAAGAAAAATAGAATTTTGATTATCCGCAGTAACCATGATAAATATAAATTAATGAATAAATAAATAAATGATTGATCATTCAGATATAATAATAAATAATAAAAATGGTAAAAATCTAGAAATAATATTAGATACAATACATTGAATTGAAGATTGTGTAAAACTACTGCTTCAGAAAATAAGCAGATCTGATTAATCACAGTCTCGTAACCACTGTTACTCTCTCTTACTCTCCCATCCCCTCTCAGATCGATACAAAGTACCAACTCGCGCTGCAAAAAAAAGCCATTTTTTAGCAACTATCAAGCAGCAGCTGAAAGAAGCCAGCCACAAAATAAGTACCCAATTTAGCAGGCATTATAATTGGTGCCCCTACTCCAACACAGGGGAGTGGGTTCAATAACTTGCTAAAAACCTTCTTCATGGTCCCAGTAATCCACACAGGATATTTCATGGGTTTTTGTTGTATGGTTTTTGTGATAGGTGAGTACATAGGGACAGACAGACAGACATTTGGTGATTAAATAAATAAATTAAATAATAAATAATTAGTTTTAATGTTTGATCATTTGCAATCAACTGTTCCGTTTTGTGCATCTGTATTTAACTTTGACATGTGGACACAGAATGAGAGAATGCTTTTTTCAAAGGATTATTCTAATTCATATTGAAATTACATGACAATAATTTAGGCAAGCGTTTCATGTCAGTTTTTTGGGGGGTGGGGTATAAGATTAGGATAAGGGTATATAGCCTAAAATTGTATTTAGAAGTTTGTGCTCCCCTTATCCAAATCTTGACCTTTGCTTTCAATTTTTCCTCATAGCAAATCATGTTTAGTTGATAATACCCTAAACAAAGAGGAAGCTGTCATTTTTTTGTACTTCGAAAATCGTTTCTTGTGCAGTGGAGATAGAAAAAAAAAATTTTTTTCGATGTAGTCACAACATTTTGGCCAATTCAGTCAACATTATTATTGTGAAGTTATAGACAAAATATGATTGATTTGGATATGAGCTGGTCATTCGCTACAACATGAAATACATGTTAAAAAATGAACCCAACTGTCCTGGCTTTGACGTATTCAGCAAAAAAGTTTTATCAAATGCTCCACAGGAGGATCTGTCAGAGAATATTTTGTAAACTAGCTAGGCGATGCAGTTGATTGCATTAGATCAAATTAAAATCCATGCCTTGCCAGTAGAATTTACTTACTTTATTTACTTACTAACATCAGTACAACTGCACGTCTATTCAATTTAATATTTAGTTATTTTTTTATTCATTCGTGTATTATGTAAGTCGACATTTTTGCAAGCCAAGAGATGTTGCTGTCTGCTGATAAATGCAGTCAAGTGCACTGAAACCTTTTTTTTTCTTTCATTCATAAGTTTGTTTATTTTACCAAGTTTAGTATTTTTGATTACCTGGACATCATTTAGTCGATACATTTTTTAAATTAAAATGAGTGCACTGCAGAGAGAGAGAAAGAGAGAGAGAGAGTGCAAATCTACTTCCAAAGGTAATGCAAACAGAAATTCATGTTAGATAAATGTTCATTCAAGTTCAGCAATTTTGTCTCATTTGTGATTATCATCAAATTGTTGTTTCATTAGATGCAACCCCCCCCCCAAACTCAAACTATGTTAGCATTATATATAGCGGTTACCCTGCTCACAAAACATTGGCAGTAACCATTGAAAAACATCAGTTGACCACTAGTCAGGCTGACCATGCATGTATTGTGCATACAGGCTGTACTGATGGAGATTGCAGACCGACAATTCTAACTTTCACTCCTTATCACGTCAAGAAAAAGCGTTTTTTTACCATGACCGACACCCTAATTTCAGGAGGAAGGAATAAATTTACAATGTAAGTTTAAGCTAAATCTGTTCCTTACTTTGTGTCCTGCGGTGTCCATGGTCATTTTTCAAAAATCTAAACAAAAAGGAGAGAGAGGTAACTTCTTCATTGATCATCCCTAATAAGGCATACTGCCTAACCTGAAAATATTGGTCATGTGACAGTTTCTATTGAGTGATTAACCAAACTAATTTTTCATTTTTTCTTTTTAAAAAACACTATCTGCTCTGACATAATGAAGCAAGTCAGGTACCTGCTGTAGAGCTATCTAGTCATAGTTAGTACGTAGTCCTCACTAGGCACTCAATTAATTTAGCCACGTACCAGCAAATATTTACACTGGGACAAGTTTAACCCTTCCAAAATTCCTGGGCATATATATATATATATATATATATTTACACATACATACATATACACACATACCAAGGTTTCTAAGACTGCTACGATACACACCGAGGTTTTCTAGAAGTCTATTTGGACATTTTATTTCATGCATTGAGTATTTAAATATTCAGTCGGCACCCTCATTTTGAGGTAGACCAAGTTAAAGGAGGGAAGTAACTGCTAATAATAGTGACATCAGGAACCATTAGACAAACTGCAAGTTAGTCACTTATAATAATTATTCACCATGAGAAATATTATCAACGAACAAGAGCAATTGCTTGTGATTTTTTGCATAGAAGCCTACTAAACTAGTTATTCACTCTTAGATACTAAAAGCGGTCAAGAAGAACAACAATTATCATTGAGAAGTAGTCAGTTGATTGTTGACACAAGATGCTTTTATATCAGGGATTTTTTTTTTCTTAATAGATATTTTCATTAGTATCTACTAGTGACATCTAATTACAGACTCATTTCTTTCTATCTCCCACAACCAGTCAGTCAATGGTTACATTGTACTTAAAAATTACAGAACTTTTCAAGGAAAAAAAAAAAAAAAAAAAAAAAGAGAAAAAAAAAAGAAAGGAAGTTATAAGCAATCCAAAAAAAAAAAAAAAACAATTTTTTTTTCTGATTAAAGATCTCAACTAAAAGATAATTACAATTACCAATTATCTACATTTTCATTAGGTTGGTGAAAAATAATTGTTTTTTGTTGTTCAAAACTCTGATGTTTATTTTAGAAAAAAATATAATTGAATTACATTCATAGAAAATACCATTTTAAAGAGTGATTTTTGCTCCATTAATTCGAATTGAATGTTTTCTTTTCACTATTTAATCTGATTTATCAAAGGCTGTCAATTCAACGATGGGAAGAAAGCAAATTCAAGCGATTTTGAAGGACAAGTTCAAAATGGGTCACAAAGCACCAGACTGCTTGCAACATTAACTAAGTATTTGGCAAAGGGATCGATCGTCAATGAACATACAGTTCAATATTAGTTCCAAAAATTTCGAAATGGAGATGAGAGCCATCAAGATAAGGAGAATAGTGCCTATCTGATTGATGACATATAATTGAGGACCTTCAATGAGGAGGACCCGTGCAAAACAACAAGAGGTTGCAAAGGAACTAAATGTTGTCCATTCAATAGTTGTACCAAATTGCAAAATAAAAAAAAAACTCAACAAATAGGTGCCACATGAGCTGAATGAAAATCAGAAAACTTTGCCGTTACAAAATCTGCTCTGCGCTTCTCTTGCACAACAAAAACGACCCATTTCTTGATCACATTGGGGCATATGATGAAAAATATACAACAACTGAAGGCGTTCCGTGCAGTAGATGGAAAGTGGTAAGGCACCAAGAAACACTTCCCCAAACCAAACCAGCTTCGAAAGAAGATTTTGGTCACTGTTTGGTGGTTGGCGAGTGGAATCATCCACAACAGGTTATTGAATTCCAGCGAAACCATCACAGCAAAGTATTGCCAGGGTATTGGAAAAATGCACCAAGAACTTCAATGTTCCCATCCAATATTGGTTAATCAAAAAGGACCAATTCTTCTCCACAGCAACATCCGACTAGGTCACACAAATGACCCTGCAGAAATTGAACTAACAAGGCCACAAAACTGCCTCACCCACCAGATCTTTCCCCAACTGACAACCACTTTTCCAATCATTTCAAACACTTCCTGCAAGGGAGGGTCATCAACAACCAAGCAGCAGCCAGAAACATCTCTGAAGAATTAATTGGTTCAAAGACTCCAGAATTCCATGACTTGTATCTAGTTGGTAAAAATGTGTAGATTCTGAAGGTTCTCATTTCGATCAATAACTTTCATTTTAAGCAGAAATATACTACTTTGAAGTTGGTAGGAAAACAATTGTTTTTGCATCAACTTAATATTTCATGAAACATGGTTGACCAGTATCAATTTTACACCAGTATTTCTATTACCAGCTAAAATTAAGAAGAAAGAAATACTAGTAAAGAAAAATGAATAATCGTTGACAATGCTTGAGATAATGAAAATTAAACTTGATATCACTACAACTAATATATATATATATATATATATATATATATATATATATATATATATATATATATATATATATATATATAATGTATGTGAAAATAAAAATAAAACCAGAAAATATGGTGCTGAGTGATCAGAAGAATTGAGGGTAAGTTTAGTGGTTAGATTTGCTATTCTGCTAGCCATAGGTCTTCCGTTGCTCAAATGGTAGAGCAGCTGGTACAGAAACCAAGATATCCCAAACCAAAAGGTTCGCAAGTTTGGTTGGCACCGAGAACTTTAATTTCAATTTCTTTAAATTTCTGATCCGGGATGCTTACTCATTAAACTAAACTAAAATGAAGATAAAAAAAGAAATAATAGTAGAAAATCAATGATGGCCAATTACTTTATTGAATCTTTATCTATCAAAATAGGATCCATTATTACTTATAATAACCTTTCACCTGGTGTTCTTGTTTTGCTTTTACTATTAAATTCTGAAAATAAAACTGCCATAGATAATGCAACAAAGTTGTCAGAGCTAAAAACTGGTTTTATCAACAATATTTTGACTTTATTGTAAGTTTGGCTCCAGGGATCAATTCACTGGATGGCAATGATTAAGTTCTTCCTTCTTAAAAGGATTGTTAATGAATTTATGGGTAATTTACTATTATCAATTACTGTTTTCACTTGATACAATATGATCCCCACTTTTTGGAGCTAAAAATCAGTAATACATTATATACTACCATTTTATTTTACACTCAAGTATCTTTAATGGGCATGTATCAATTTCCCTGAATCTGATTACTAAAACTTCCTTTGCTCGGATTTGATCAACCAATTCAGAATTGTCTGCTGATCAAAGGAAGATAATTTGAGGGTCTTTGTTTTGTAGAAACGTTGCTAAATCAGACAATTTTTGGCTAATGCTGTAGATTTTCAAGTTATGGTCACACAATGAAAAAAAAAAAAAATGTAGATAAATGAAAATTTGACCCCGGTTGTTTTGCAGTCATTTAACAAGACAAGTAGGTAATTTCTTCAGAAACAGAAAAAAGAAGAAAAAAAACAACATTTTATTACTAACTTTTAATGCTTGTATTTTGTTTATATATTTCTTGAATAACACAAAAAAATAACTTCATCTTATAACGAAGTTTCGGACAATCCTTGGTTGATTTTAATAGAGTTACCTCCCATTTTACAAGCCAATTGTTAAAGATTACCAAGTATGTTGCTTTCCCCTAGTTTTGGCTCTGATTTGCATTATACACAAGCAAATAAGGTAGTTATTATCCGTGAAAAAATTCTGATATATTTAAATTTCTACCTGATGTCTTTTTATAAGCGTTATCGCCTCTCTATAAAAGACTGTCCACCAGTCAGTAGATCTGTCCCTGTTTTTTTTCTCAACTGTTACAAGTCAGATTTACTTGAAACTTGGTAGAAAGGTGCCCCTTGATAACATTTTCTTACCAAGAAAAATCTTTCACTTGCTGTCTCGTGATTGGTCAGTAATGTTGTTTAAATTTTATAATGAACACTTCATTGATCTTTCAGTTCATGCTCTTTTTCAGAATATATATATATATATTACACCCACACACGTACTGGGGGTTATAATGCATATGGTGAAAATAGCTACCTCAATTTCAGTGAAGTTTTAGCCGTTTCTTCGAATTCACTTTATCAAGACTTGATGGATCACTACTCCAAAGCTGTTAGTAGTGTAAATAAGTATTTCAGCAGATGTTTTTATTAAAAAGCATCTTAACTAGTTCAAGTGGGAGAGTTGACACGGTTTCAAAAATATCTGGATTATGGATTCTGTTTCTATTTGTAGTTTTCTGGATGCTGCTGAACATGAGAAAACTTTAGATTGTTGATGGAAATAATGACAAAGCAGCTGATGGCGATCTCGAAAGAGGAATCAGCAGATGGTTTTGAAAAGTGGAAGAGACACTGGGGAAAAATGCGTAAGTACCAAGAGGACGACTTTGAAAGGACTAAGGTGCAATTGCCTCAGAAGTCAATTTTTTTGTCAATATGGATATTTTCAGGACAGACCTAATAAATTTACGACAGAGGATATTTAGCCACAAAATTTTTACTTCAACAACCAGTATTAAAAGGGTTAAAGCGATAAAAGAAGGATATACTTAATAAGGAATGCTGTTTTTGTGAGGCTCTTGAAAATTAAGCATAGGTAAAATTGTAAATGGATACGCCCCACTGCTCAAAACTGTAATTACCATCTATGCTGGACTATAAAACGAAGTAT
Source organism: Thysanoteuthis rhombus (assembly GCA_963457665.1). Lineage (NCBI taxonomy): Eukaryota > Metazoa > Mollusca > Cephalopoda > Oegopsida > Thysanoteuthidae > Thysanoteuthis > Thysanoteuthis major. The sequence continues at coordinate 16,523,738 of OY735238.1, read as the reverse complement.
TTAAAAGAGTATTTCGAGGTCTACTGTTCACTGTAATTCATCCAAGCACCATAACTGTCTATATCGGGTGTCAGTACATAATCCCATTGTACTCAAAGTAAAATTTGCAGTTTGAAAGAAAAATTTAAAAAAATTCCATCTTATATACTATGTACACAATTTATATTGTGCAATTTTATGCCTGAAATTTGTTCGAGCATCCAGACTGGCTCTATCTGTATTTTGTATATTGTGCAAAATGACAAAGAGAGATTGTTAGTGGTCAAGAATTAATGCAGGCATTACAGACACAATAGAGTCATTATATATATAATGCGAATTTGATTTCAGCACTGAAATTTACATGAATTCTACTTTATTTGAAGGTACGTACAGTCAAGCATCACCAACCTAGTAACCTCAGGACCAAGGGTGTTCCGAGTTTCTGAAATTCACGGGTTTTTGGTGTAGCATAGGCTAGCCCTACTTTCAGGCACTACAGGGCCAGATCATCAACACCACTAAGTTATGTGACTAGCCAAGTATTTAAGGGTACCTTAATATCAACAAATTTCAATAAAATATCTTTGTATTACTCGCAAACAAATACCAACACTTAGTGGTATTATCGAAAAAGAAAAAAAATCTGTTGGAAATTTTTCAACTGCTTTAAGAAAAAAAAAAAGTCATTTATTCAATGATGTTCATGCTATATACATGCTTCTGAAACATTGATATTCAGAAAGAATAGTATTTTGCTTCTCAATAAATAGAAACTTTTACAAAATTTGATAATTATTTAATTGTTAAGAATAGCTGGGTTTCTGAAGCCCGAGTTTATAATTCTCAATTGTACTAGTTACTACAGCCGTTAAGAACTTTAAAAATACAATTGGTCGACAAAAATTTTAATTATACCCACTCATAGTGATAAAGACTAATGCTTTCAAGAAAACTAATAAACCAATCGTTCCTGTCCCAGCATTAATCATCATAATGAAATCCAGCCACTGACATACAAAGTATGGAAAAATGTATGGATGAGCAGATGGACAATTTCTATTCAACTGCTTAGTCAATAGTAGATTATACTAGCTTAATCCTTTAGTTAGTAATGACAAATTAAAGCCAGAGCAATTTTTATTATCATGTAGATTATATGAAGTCACAATTATATTATTAATCACAAACCAACTAGCCTAGGCAATTATTAAAAACTCTTTTTTGGCTCATGGTCTTCTTAGTATATGATAAGCATGAATTTATATATTTTGAATGGAAAATGTAAGGGTTCACTCCTGCATTATGATACAACATACACAGAGTCCCACACTTAAAATGCTTAAAAATACTTACTTTACCTCAAAACTTTTTAATATTGGAAAAAGTCTCCTTCACTATTGACTTCTTAAAGAATTATATATAAACTTGCAAAATTAGATAGGTATACAGGTGGAAAGTAGGTTCCACTTTGTCATTTTTGTTAGATTGTACATGGACCCCCCATCTAAAAAAAAAAAAATAAAATAAAAAAAATACTTTCCCAAAAACTTTCTCCATTGAGTAGGTGTACCAAATATGGTTTAGGCACATTTTATAGTGTGACTGACACAAGCAACTCTCACTTAAATATACGTCATTAAGAAACGGATATATGATCCATCAGAAGGAATATTAATTGTGTTATACTGAAACTATTAAAAATGATCTCCCATTATTACACAGTGAATGTATCATTTGGTGTAGACAACATGAAGAGAATAAAAAAAATTTAAGAAAAAAAGGGGGTTGCAATAAAAATTGAACCTACGACTGATAGGGTAGCCACTTCAACGTAGCTTTGCTCTAACTCTAAAATGATTTCATTCAATGTAATAACGGGAGATCATTTCAAGTAGAGTTTCAACATAATATAATGGAATCTATAATCATATATATATATATATATATATATATATATATATATATATATATATATATATATACATACATACATACATACATACAAGCACACACAGGTAAGTACATCCGTAAGTCGATAGCCTGGCTATAAAAATAAAACAAATATCAATTTTTCAACAATCTTACAGTCATTTAAAATCTAAAACCTCTCATTACAGGATCACATATTGAAAAAAGATTAAAAAAAAAAAAAAATCCTTCAAACTAAAATCATAAAAAGACCTCAAAATAAAATAAAGTAGATTTCAGTTTTTTTTTGTTTGTTAGTAGGTTTAAATGTTAGCTTTGAGTGGCACTTCAAAGCACAGCGGCTGACGAGTGACATGGAAACTATTGTGTCAAAGAATGAAGTTCCATACTTAGAAATAGTAAATGTCAAAGCCCACTTGAAGCTCCATGGCCATTGTTCTTACATGTGCACTCCACTTCTTCATAGTTTGAAAACCTCAAGATAATACACGTATAGACATTTCATAGACACCTTGGACATATATAGCCCGAGGTTTCTATTACTGCTAGAATATATACATCCCGCAGGTCTCTTCCAAGAAGTCTACTGGGACATATATATCATGAAAAATAAAGTAAATGAGATTTTCCTGGCTTTTACAACCTTAGACAATGACATCATCATGGTATGAAACCCATGCAGAACAGAAATTAGTTTGTATTACATGATAGAACAGGAAAGACATAAAGGCAAAGTGATCTGCTTATTTCATGTTTTTCAACTGTCCTGGGATATAAATGCTTAATGGGACAAATGTATCCCATCATGATTTTGGCTCTTCAAATGGAGAAATTTTTTTTTCATCAAATGATAGAATAATTTTCATCATCAACCATTAAAAAGAAAATTACAACATGTTTTTGGCTTTTTTTTTTAATGCTCTTTTAAAAATTTGAGCATTGAGCACCTACATAGGTTAGTCTCAAAAGGGTTATAAAAATTGCTAGTTGTCTGATATACTTCAGAAACAATTCTATGAATTTAACATAACAAAATTTACTCATCATAAAACTTAGATTCTAGATAAAGAGACGTGACAAAAAGCTGTGGATGCATTATAAAAACAACCCTGAATTTATTGTTTCTAACTTTAAGAAGAGTCATCAACATTCCAAGATTTATTCAGACAATTGGACTCGTTCTTAGTGTCGCTAATGTTGTTCACATTATGTTTTGGCCGATCTATTCTACTGCCATCTTCATGCGTATACTTTGTAAGGAAAGAGAAGGGTCTAGTTTTTATAGAACTAAGAGAGAGAGAAAAGGATCTTTTTTCTCTCTTTGTTCTGTAAAAAGTAGACTGCTCCTTGCAAGTCTTCTAGATTCAAGAAAACAGCTTTGAAATCATGTTCTGAACAATTGCTAGGCATAAAACAAAGAAAAACAACATTTGGAGTTATATACAATCAAAACTAAAAAGTATGAAGATAGTTTTTGAAATAGCGTCCAAGAACAGTGGCAATCTTTAACTGTTGATCTTTTCCACAAGTTGAGTGACTCAATGATAACCAGGGATGAGTAACTAAACATTGCAAAATGTGATCATATTAAATATAAATCTACAAGGGGGGGATCAGTATGTCCAAAGCTTGACTCAGTTATTAGCCGAAATTAGATCAGTAATCTTCACTGTATAATGTTTAATCTATATGATTAATATTCACCTTTGAATCAAGTGCATCAACAAGGAAGGAGATAATGTTAAAAAAAAAAAAAAAAAAAAAAAAAAAAATTATCAATAGGCTGCAGATTAATTGGTGTACCAACGCACTGCCTTGTGGGTAATCTTTGATTGCATTTATAACATTACTGGTGCATTAGATTCCGAATTACAGTAGTTGCCCTTATCTGCATGGTATATGTTCCAAGACCCCAAGTGGATACCTGAAACCTTGGATAACACTGAACCCATTATATACTAAGCCACCCACCCACCATCAATACATACCTATATGAAAGTTTGATTTGTAAATCAGGCACAAGAGATCGACAACTAATACTAAAATAGAAGGAATGAGATTATGTTGGAAAAGAAATATTTGATGTGTACAATAAATGTTTTTCCCATCATAGGACTATAGACTTACTGATATACCCATGTACATATACAAGTTTTTGAATTAGTATAGGGTGCATCTGCTAGACCTAAAGTCAGCATGTTTTTGAAGGTGGGTTTGATTAGAAATGTATCTATGTCTAGCAGGTCAACAAGAAAAGAAAAAAAAAAGAAACAATAATCATATAAGGTTATGGAAACAGTTTGTTTTTTTTACTATGTTTACAGATTTCCATAATATATATATATATATATATATATATATATATATATATATATATATAAATATATATATATAAATATAAATTAAAGAGAAAAAATGTACATTCTTAGGGCAGAAAATATTGTCAAATCTTGGTTCAAATTTAGCAGAGTATATTACCAGAATAGCTAGAATGCCTTGTGTCAAAACTATAAAACATTGATTTATTTGAGGCCACTGCTAAAATGAGACTTTTGCTCTATTCTTGACACTGAATTTTACTGTTCACTAACCTAACATAGATAAAAACAAAAATTTTTTTTACATGCAATGTCACATATTTTATGCAGTTGGCGGGCAGAGGGAAATGAGGCTGTAGACAGTAGTTTGCTGATATGATACATTGAACTGTCTCTAATTTTGAAAAGGGTTACTAACATTCAAAGAGTTTTTCAGAACTTCCTGATGTTTGTGGAAATCCAGGTCTATCAAAGGAAAGAAGAGTAACCAGCCGAACATTGCTACCATTGAAAAATTGTTTACCACTATCAAATTCAGATCGTACACCTGAAAAAGGCAGTAGAATAGATCGCCCAAAACGTCATGTTAACAACACAAACAATGAGATTTATTGTAAAAAAAAACTCTTTGAATGATTTCATATATATGAGGGGGCACTCCTTTTTCTGGTCGTGTCAAGCAATAGTAGCAAAAGGAATTTAAATTCCTTAGTTAGACAAGGACCTCCATACCATGTCCCTGTTGAGAAACAAAAGTCACATTGATTCGAATTCCTCATTGGCAAAACTTATACTATCAGCTGACAGGTTGATATATGCTGAAAATCACTAGAAGAATCAGTTCGATAGTCCAAAAAACTCTTTGATTCTTAATGACTTCTCAAAATTATAGACAAAATAGAAGTATATTTCTCTTATTTGGAAACATAAGCTACATACCTGTCTTGCTTTTGAAGAATCCGGGATAATAGATCCAGAGGTCCTGGTTAGGGTGGCAAGTGTTGATAGTTTTAGTATATCACAGGATATTGGTTTATCACTCACTTCTGTAGCCTATTGGTTATAGAATCAAAAAGAAAAAGTGATTTAAGAATATTGTCATGAGAGAGAAGACGTCAACTAAAGAGAATTGAAGAATTATAGAAAAGAATGAAAAACTTTTGTTGTATCAAGTTGGCATTCACTGTTTGTGAATTCAAGATAGTTTTTGTACAAAGTTTTGGTCATGAATGAAATGGGCTCAAATGATATGCAAGAGATGTTCATTACTAAATCAAAGACGCAATCTTTTCTCTCAATTATTCTACCTCTAAAAATATCAGATAATACATAACACATTATGAAGATGTATCCAACAAAAACATAGCTACAGTATTGAAAATTATTGCCTACCTAACAGTGAAAATACAATTACATCACAATTCTAGAACATAAAGCATCATTGAGGTTCGATAATTGTACTTCATTATCAAATTCAGTAGAATTTATTGGATAAAACTAAATGAAAGAACACTGGATAACAGGATTCCATCATTTCTTTTTTTTTCGTTTCAACCCCAAGGGTTGTCAGACTAAATTCTGTACTCACAGTAAAAAAAGTTTACGAAACTCAGGTTTAGATCTAACATGCAGTAAAGGTTTCAGATTATGAGCCACAATAATAATAAAATTTTGAACATTCTTTCTTTACCCTAGATAAAACCTTCAGGAATAAAACAGGTCATCAGCTAAGACTAAGATCATGAGACTTAAGGGTCATCAAGTGTGACACAGACAATGGTTATTACAGAAATTTTCACAGGTTGCATATTTTTTTTTGCTAGTTATTTATGTTTTTAAAAAGTTGCATCTATGGATTACAAGGGAAAACCCTTTCTATGTAGTTAAATCGTTTTATTGGTTACACATAAAATCGAACAGAATTAAACTGCAAAGTGTCTTGTAATCATGACTGTTTATAGAAATTCAATCAGTATGTAAAAATTAGTGTCTAAATCAGCCTTTCTCGACTGAGGTTTTGCAGAAACCTGGGGTTCAGTGAAATTGACATATATGCATGAAAAAAAAGAGAAAACACCCGACTTCTGCTTTATACAAGGTTTTTTTTTATATGGGAGAAGGACCTTTGTTTTGATGACATTCAACACTGAAAACACGAGAATTTTCTGTGTTTGAATTGAGTTTGAAATCCAAATTAAGCATTTGTTTAGGAGAAAACAAGCACAAGTTTTACTGCATATGGATCTAATTTACAATTCATGTTAGGAATTGAGTCATCTCAACTTGTATTTTTGTTTATATTGTGAATAAATCTGCAAACTTCATTCTCATTCATCAAGATGTGATCTGACCTTCATTTGATATGGATCCTGCCAATGGGTGGCCCCAACAAGACCTGAGACTTGCAAGGATCACTAAGCTGATACATACAACAGAAACTGTATCTTCACCACCAGCCTCCACACATAGAACTATTTTTTAGAAAACTATATTTTTCTTTGTATCAACTCATTTATTTGATAAATTTGTTATATATTATTCAGAGTTCATTTTTTTCTTTTATATTAAGTATGTAAAGTTCATGAAAACATTTATTTCATAGAAGGTAAGCTAAGCAGATCAATATTTTCCCAAGGAAACTGACTTCAATTCCATATACATGTCTTTAGGATGAGAAGGGAATGAAAAAAAGAGTATCTTAGATTGTTCACCAGAATGAATAAATACATAGAAAACTTTCTTCCAGTACTCAGTAATTACTTATAGATTGAATAAATTTTTTTTTTTCAAAACATATTTGTATCATCATCTGTACAGATAATATTTTTCATACAGTGGTTCCTCAAGATATGGAAGAAATGTCAGGGGTTCTTCCAGTTTAAACAAATTGAAAAAGGCTGATCTACATTCACATCTGAACAGCACTTCAAAAACCAACTCTTCAAATTGCATCTCTCACTAACTTTTTGTTCAACCTTTATAAATCTGTATTCAATCCAATGGTTACAATAACATCAGCTACTGTGCTGATGTTCGGCATCAGATTGTATTTTTCTTTTATTTACATGGGTATATATTTGAAGAGATGATATTAATCTGACGACAATGTTTCAATTCCTGTATATAAATCTTCATGACATGACAATTCCTATATTCAATGGATAATGTTATGAAATGGTTATTGTTATTAAGATCAGTCACACCAGAACATTTCATTTTAAGTGATCACAATGAACAGCTTCCCCAATACACCCAACAAATGTCATCAGCAGGTCATTGTTATCTAAAAGACCCTATCCCCCAAACGGATCACAATAAGTGGCCTACTATGTACTTACGCTTAGCACAAATTGACAAAAAAGCCAAACCTAGAATTCACTGAAGCGGAGAAAAGGGTGTGGGGGCTGTTAGAAAAAAATATAAGATTCCCTTTGGACTCTTTCGTTAAATCATTTGTATCTTTCCCATTCAAATGATGGCTATCAAAAAAGTTTATTCTTGAACTGAATTAATATTTCATCACTAGAGAGTAGGAACAGGCTCAATGGTTCCCCCATTGTAATTCCAAGTTCTGTTAATTCATCGAAATTGTTACAGATTTTTGCATAATTCTTTCAGATATGGATAATTAAGAAAGAGGGGAAGAGAAGTACTAATTTTGGAAAAAGGTTTGAATGGAAAACAAAACCAGTTTTTCATAGAGAAGTGTATTTTATTTACATACACATCTCTTCTATTTATACATGAACAACATAATATGGCTTACATATTTTTTAATAAAGGAAGGGGGGGAAAAGAGCTGCCTAAGCCTTTTTACCACAGCTTAATGCTGACATATGTGAGTGACGTAATTGCATATTTCCCACTGAGGCCAGTGGTTGGTATCTCAGCACAGGAAAAGGCCAGGATTTTGAACGCTGATTTTCAAGGCAGTAAAATCTTGCCACTTGAAAGATTGGCGCTACACAATCTTCCTTTTCGCAACCATGAGGACCTACACCAGACTACCATAAGCAAATATCCATAACGATCAAAGTCAAGTGTTATAATACACATTTTTGAAAATCATTCACTGACGTAGCAATTTTTAAGAATTCATTACCTTAGTGTTTCAAACACTTTGACTTCATATATTTGCTGTACAGACCGGTATATCTTCATTTGAAGCACTTGCTTTATATAAAAAAAAATTGCCTTTCTATCAAAGTTGGGTGGCATTCATCGAATTGTGAGAAAAATATGCATGTTCAGTCATGCAGCAAAATACCGAAAACAGACCTCACTATCTCTAAATGCAAAAGTTTTAAAATAATGTTTTTATCCCCCACCCCCAAATGAATAAGAATACCTAGGGTTGAATGTTTAATGACTAGAAAACTGTAAAAAGTTTTCAAAGTTGAGGCTCATGATACATTTATTCAAGATGTAGTTTCATTTCTTGTGCAAGTAAACTAGGATAGGGGTTTTACCTAAATTTTCATTCTGGTGATGATTTAAGAAACTCAATCAAAGATAGAAAAGGTATGAAGAAGTCAGTACATTTTCCCCTTATGAGAAACATCAAATTGGTATCTTATATGAAAAAATAATGAAATATACAATGAATGAACAACACGTGCTCTAAGTACCGGCATGCAAACGTAGTTATACTATGATATATATATATGTATCATATATAAATATGTATATATTACATAAATGGTACCGAGAAGTAAGGTAATTTTCTCATGATTTAAAAAGAAAAGGGAAAAAAGACACTTGTTCAAGGACGGAATTGAGGGAATTCTTGAATTATGACAAAAATGTGGCACCCTCTGTTGTTTTCTGAGTAAATCAAGTGGTTTAGACATTCACTATACAATAATGTGTGAATAGTCAAGTCACACATACACACACACATATATATATATATATATACTATCACATATACGTAAAACGCAATATACAGGAAGTAAAAAAAATTAATTTTTTAAAAATCCACCCCCCTCCAAATAGATCTTTATCAACAATATAAACATTGTCGGGAAAAGTCGTCTGCTATTAAAAACAAAAGAAAAGGATTTATGACCATCAAAATAATGAAAAAATACGTCAGCGACCCAACATCTCATTATTATAGCTCTACCGGACACATGTACGTACTTACTAATAGAGTCAAGGTTTCAAAAATAGAGGGATCGGTTTATAAGAGACCAACTGTGTCGAACTGATCCCTCACTTATCTGCTCGTTCAGATCTACATTTTTTTCAACTTTTTTTAAAAAGAAAAAAGGTCACTGGTAATATAAATGGACAAATGGTTTGTGTAGAAATGATAGATAAATAAATAAATAACGTTGACTTGACAATAACAACAACAAAACGTGGACTTGTATTCAACACTTGTTTTTGTACAGCTGAGACTCGGAGTAAGAAAGAGGAACAAAAGAGAGGGTGATTAAAATGAGGGGGTTTATATATATTCTGATACTTATATCAAGAATAAGGTTTGATGTATCTAGCTAAGGGGTTAGAGAAACAGAATGAACATCTGTGTTTTAAAGTGTTTGGGGAAAAAAAAGAGAAAAAAGATTTTCAAACCCATGAAACAGGAACAGCCGGTCTCCTTTCTCACCTCTGATATAATGTTAACTCGTCTCTGTTGAGATGATGGATGGATCGGGTGGTAAAAACGATGTTTTTTTTTTTTTTAAACCAAACAATAAACTTAAAAAGATAAGATACACATTTGTATGTGTAAATAAGAGAAACTATTTCATATACAGATATATATACATATATCTATATGTGTGTGTATGCTGAAAAAAAAGGAAGGGGAAAAAAGGATATCTCACACACACTACAGGGGAGGTGGTCTACGTAGACAGTGTATATGATGTCTGTGTGTCGCAAAGGCAGACAGACCGCCACCGTTACCACTGCCGCCGCCTCCTCCTCCTCCTTATAATAAAAGGGCAAAACTAGACCAAAGTCGATGTTATAGCCGCAGATGGACCCCAGCAACCAACTTTTAAAATAAACATACACCTGGTTTAAAAATTCGACAGTGAATTTAGATACGTTTTAAATAGTAAATCTGTCGAGGGTGTAGATTGTGTACCCTATTTTATTGGGTGTAGAGAGGTTTTTTTTTGTAAATTGTGTCAGTTATGTGCTTCCATTATTTTATTTTTCCCTCCTTGTTTGTTGCTACTGCCACCGTCTATTTATTTAAAACACTATGGTTTTTCTATTTATTAATCAGCTTTGTTGAAAGAATTGGATTAAATATCAATTTGAGGCCAAATTATAAAAAAGATTAGAAAAAGGAATCAAATCATTACGGGAATTGAAACAAATCATTACTTCCTAGTAACAAGTTGTTTCAAGTTAACCTAACCAAATAAGAAAAATAAAATATTGTGATAGTTCAATAGTTACGAATATATTTCAAAAGCAAACTGTTCAATTATGATCAATTACGATAAATAACTAACTAAAAATGAGGCAAAGCCAAGTGAATAAATGACTAAGAGGATTAAAAAAAAAACTCTGATCATTTAATCGTAAATTTGATCCTTTAAATAAAACTTGAGTAGCATCAAAAAATATATTTTTCCGAGATCGTGGCTAATAATATCAAAAATGAAGAAGTGATTATAGATAATTTTTGTGACAATTTTAATAAATCGATCAGAAATGAAAAGAAAAAATCTGCAAAATTAAAATTCAGCTTTTGAACAGAACCGATTACGAGTGCCTGATCACGTGACTAACAATGGTTTATATATAAAAATTATGGTGATTGTGACGTATTTAAAATAGATATCCTGTTCTTTTTAATTACATATAGATGATCGTTAAACAAGCCGCACAGTCAACTCAAGTCTTCTTTTTCTCGCTACACTTGTGAATATTTTCAAAAAACTGCATGTTGTTTTTTTGTTTATATAAAATCGGATAAAAAATACTAGTTAATTCTATTTCAATTCATAAATAAAAACATTTTCGAAGACAAGCATTGTCTGTGATCATGACATGTATCAAGTATTAAAAGATGACATTGTCAATCAAACAAAGAAAGATTATAATTTATTTAATACCTTGATTTGATATGAAGGTACTAAAACGATATGAACATGCTGTCAACACGTTTAACAAGACCTGTGAACCATATGAGAGATTCCAAACACTGACCAAAATTTCCAACACTATTGTTAGGTGGTGAATGAATAGATGGGAGTCAAATACTCGACTGATAAGGAAATAAATGAAAACAAACGTAGATGTGAAGGTATGTAGATAATTAGGTAAATAAAAGATAATGTTGTCAATACTTTTTCTTCGAAGTCGATCCGATGTGACAGACTTGAAGTAGTAGTAAGTTTTATTCTAAAAAAATAGAAGTATAAATAAAGCTCCTTGAACAAAAGAGAGATTAAATTTAATAAGAGATGTGAAACAAAACGAGATATATATACATATATATATATATCATATATACATATACATACATATATATATATATATATATATACAAAGCTCTGTGTGTGAGTGTGTGTGTATATATAATGTACAACAAGTGCACTCATACTAGAAGAATTTTCAACAAACGTGTCTGTTTGAATGTCTAATGGCTGACTTAGAGCTTCATAAGAAGCAACAAAAAACATTAAAAATTCGGACCCAGAAATCGTTGTTTAGATTTTTAAAAGCTTCAAATAAGGAATAAAACCTGAAGGTCTTGTTAGGGCCACAAAAAAGCGATGATAAAATCCCTTATACTCACCTAAAGTGATTTTTTATGAGCACTAAAATCGGGAAAGACCAACTAACGACAGTCGCTATCATCTGTAGTAGGGATTCTACCTATCAGGGAAAGAAAGAATGTATGTTTAAGCCATGTGACCTCATTGGTGTCGGTCGTTGTTCTGTAGACAAGCCGGGATTGTCAATTTCACGATTTCGATTTCATTTTGTTATATTTTGTTTCAAAACTGAACTTCTTCAGCTTGTTCTTTCCAAAAACGTTCAAGTGTTTTTCTAAACCCCTCCACCCACAAAAAGTTTTTTTTCCAAGTTACAGGTGACCGGGAAAAAGTCATGGAAAAAAAATTATAGTACAGAAATATTTTTTATATTTTTTAATATTGATTCATCATCAATATTCACTTTAGATATTACTTACTCTCTTGAAAATATTTTATTACTATAAAATAATTGGATTAAAATTACTTATTGTAAATATTACTTTTTTTTTGTAAATATTACATCACTAAATTAAAATACTTGGTCTATTTTTTTTAAATTCCTGTGACTTTTTTCCTACTGCACATTTTAAAAAAATCTCCGACCGTACTTACAATATGAGCGTAGTTAAAAATCAAAGAAGGATATATGTATTGTATGTTAAGCCATGTGACCTCATTGCTGTGTCGGCCGACGGTCGTTCTGTAGAGAAGCCGAGATTTTTTTTCCGATTCTATTTTGTCATATTTTAATTTTAAACTGAACTTTGCCAGCAAGATCTCCTTTTTTAATAGTTTAATGATTCTTCTATGAGCATCCTGAAATTTGTCAAGTTATATTAACAATATAAGCATCTTAATTGAAAAAAAAAATCTTTAAAATCCTCCCCCCCTACATCGGAGACGGCGAAAATAGGTGTGTCTACAAGCGGGAGATATAAGTAATATCGTTGTTTTAAAAAGAAATTAAACTTTGAATATCAAGATTGAATTGCGTTAAGTAATTTTAATGATATGAAAACTGTGAATGGAAAAAAATAGTGAAGAAAACAAGAGAAAGAAAATACTTATGTGGTAAGAAAAGTGGGAGTTGGTTGGTTATGAAATAACTGAGGGGAAGAGATGTCAGTGGTCGCTTAATACGTCGGCAGACAGAGTGGGGGGGAACACTTGGAATAATTTAATAACAAAAACCTTACATACACACATACGCTCTGTTATATCATACACACCCTTTTTTATATATGCAGCGATAAACGTATTGTACGCAAGTCTTTTTTTTTACCTTTACACCTTACTTTTTCCATATACACTCAACTCACCTTTTTCATCTTAGATACATCTATACACCCCCTTTTTATATACAACACGGTTACACCTTACGTACCTTTTTTATCAATACACACACTTCTCTTTTATATTAATGGAAAAGAAAAACGAATAAAGTGAGGTCTACGACTCATTTCCTAGAAGTTTACACATTAAGCTTAGTACAGCAAAATGAATACTATGCTCTCTGTACCCACCGCCCCCAAAGGGGTGCTTAGTAAACCAGTTTGGCTAAGACGAGTTGAGTTCTTTTCGTAGCAATTAGTTAGTGGAAGTTTGAGCAAAAAGTACGACAACGGAAAATACTCTTTTCTAACGATTAAACCGGTACCCGATCCAATTAGTACTTAGTACATTATTAATTTACATCCTTCTAAAAGTCAGTGGTAGAGGCATTTTTTTTAAAGCCATAAACTTGAGAAATGGAGGTGGGGGTAAAAAAAAAAAATACATACGCAAATTCTCCACATTCTATAACAATTCACGACCGTAAATTGAATTAGTATGTATGCACTGTTTGAATGAAGACAATTGAAATAAAACAACACGTGGATTAAAGAGTTATTATCGCAAGCCGGATGTTATGATTAAAAATTTACAAGTAAACTATCGAAATATGAATTAATTTTTATCTTTCTTTTAGGGGAAGGGCATTTTCATTTCCAAGGGACCGCACTGGTTGTTTCCCCGAATAAAATGAACACAATTCATTTTGAATTCAGTAATTTCCTGATTTATTGTCCGTGCGTGTTATTTGTAAATTGAAATTCTTTCATCCAACTTGGAATTTCATTGATTTATGAAAACTGTGTTTATTTGTTTTAATGAAATACATGTTCTGTTTATAAAAAAATATCCAATGGTATTTTACTGGAGCTTAGAGACTGAGACGGAAGAAGGTTTCATGAATGCAAGACTGACCGCTTGGAAGAGGGGCTTTCTTCTCATTTCCTGCTCTTTAATTTTTGGTCAAGATTCGCATATAAGTTAACCAAGTCGAAAAATGATTTTTCTATAGTAATTTTGTACGTGCAGTCCACAGACCCAAACAATCGTCCGGGAATTTTTTTATATGTCTATGTATGTTTTAGTATGGCAAAACGGACCGGTAATGTGTGTCAGTCGTACGGAAGTTAGGCTTCGAAGTATGGTGTCTCTTCTCTTGTGAAGGTTGTTTACTGGGTTTCTTTGATATTTTCAAATGAAGATTTTGTTGTGCTCTCAGTAAGGGTTCTTTTTTTTATTGATGAAGGGGGTGCAGGGATACCCGGGGGTGCACGTGGGCCCAAGATCATTTTTAGGATTAAAAGCTCAAAAAAAAAAAATCCTGGCGAAAGAGTTTTCTATTTTTTTTGAATTTTTGACTGGGTTGACCGATTTTTACCAACAATGTGTCGGCTGCTTTTGAAATTCTTCCAAACAGCCCAACTAGCTCGTGTATTGCGTTTTTCCATATTTTAAGTTACTTTTAATCTTAATAGTTTTCTCAAAAACGAAAATATTGCTAATATGACCCCTACTTGAGAAGCAATACGGCATGTAGGGATTAGGGTTGGGGTTAGTGGTATTTTGTATTAGTGCCACGGTTCCTCATTTCTCAGTTATCGGAGTTAATTCGTCTTCATATTTTTATACCACCTGTACTTTCGGTAAGATGGCGGAAAATAAGTGCTGGCAATAGCATTACAGTTACATTGAAAACAGAACCCCCTTCACGTAAAACATGATTTTTTCGCCTAAATACTAACAAATAGTAGGGTCTAAAATATTGAAAGCATCTAAAATTAAAAAGAAAGTAATCTAGAACTATCTGCGCTTTTAAAGAAAAGAAGCTTCTTACATCTAGTCGCAAACAGAACACCTAAATTTAGATGGAAAATCATCCTAATATACAAAGACACTTACAACTAGAGGCGATGAAAACCAATTAAATTGACAACACTTGCCAGAAAGAGAGATTCAGCCGTAACTCAGTGAAAATGGCGGAAAATAAGTACTCAATTCATAGTTATAGTGACATCGTAAATAGAACCCCCCTCGTAAAACGGATTTTTTTTTTTCTCAAAAAAACTAACAAATTTCCTGATATTTGTAGGGTCCAAAGGTGGATTGGAAAAGCCTTAACTTGAAAGAAAAATATTTTCTCTAGAAGAATCCAAGAGGTGAAGAGACGAATCTTACTTTACTTCTTACTGACGACTAACACTTATTTATCTTTTCCTATCGTTGCACTAATATGCCAGATTGAAAGAAAAAATAACGAAAAAATTGCTCTCGAAGCCATTTTCACAATAACAGCATTTTTTTGTGTAAGCTATATAACGTCTGGTCACGTGACAGTATTAGCAGAAGTAGTTCTGTTCAAAAGCAGGTCTCTTTTACTCTCTTCCGGTTGATTTTAAAATATTGCTTCCGCTCTTATTAAAAATTCGTCTGTGTTGTTTCACATTTAAAATTTTTTTTTTGTTGCAAGAGACAGAGAGTGATAAAAAAATGCTTTTAATTAATTTTCTCAAGTCATTTGGGAGGTAGAAAGGTATTATTAGAGCGGTGAGGTCCCTAGTTCAAGATCAGAGTGTGGTATCTGTTCTTCTTGTAAATCGAAATGCGCCAAGAAAACAATTAAAATACAATAACGTCTAAAATTGAAAATAGGAGGTCAATGCAGGTTTGTTGACGTGATAACAGATACAGCACTTTGATCTTGAACTTGAAAGTGCCAATAATATTTACTTCAATTAAAAAAAACGAGATATTTAATTGTTCATAATAATTTCGAATTTCGCAAGATGAGGCGTGTTAAACATTTTCATTACTTCAAGCCCTCCCCCAAATCAAAGTTAAAACTAATCAGTAAAATTATCTACTTTGATGACCATTATATGAATGTTGTTTTTTATTAGTCTAGGATTTTTGTTAACTAGTTTTAAGAATATACCTATGTGAGAAAAATCAGAAAAAAATTCGGTCAATAAGCTTTTTTTAAACTAAAAAACCCAAGTTTACAAAATGAAGATAAGTATTTAAAAAGTGTTAGCGAGGAGACGGAGACAAATTATGAGACCCAGAGGCGACCCTAAGATTCAGAAAACATTTAATAGAAGAATGGAAATTCCATGGGAAATAGAACATTTATGACATCATCAGAGAACGTTTTCGTCTGACCATACTTTTTTCCCCTCGAATCATAATCTGATAACCTTTCCAAAGTCTTTTTTTGTTTCACATGTACACACCTCTTTTGTAATTTTTTTCTTACCTGGCTTCATATTCTAATCAAACTTAACGTGAATATTTCAGTAAAAAATGGGGAGGAATATTTTCGTCCGTTCTAGGGGTCAAAATGGGGCGGGGGCTTGAGAGGAACATTTTTTTCCCCCCTTTTACGGGGAAAAGTTGGCACGAGGTTTTTTTTCCCTTTTAGGGGGTCAAAAAAGTTAGGATAAATTTCTTTTTGCACTTTTTAAGGGTCAAAAGTGAAGGGAACATCTTTTCCAATTTTAGGGTTTAAAACAGATTGTTGATTTCTTTGTTTCTCTTTTAGGGATCAAAAGTGAAGGGGAACTTTAAAAAAATTTTATGGGTTAAAAGTGAGAGAAAATGTAAATTAATGCTAAATTGGTCTCATTTTGTGTCCAACATGATTCATATTTACCTGAAATTTCACTATTATACTTATGAATAATGGAGGAATGTGTATATATATATATATATATATATATATATATATATATATATATATATGCATCTCCAGGCTGATCAGCACTGTTACCTTCCCGGCATCATAGCTATTTTTCATAAAATCCATAACTCAGAAACTATTCAGTTGATCTCGACCAAAATTGGCAGGGAGACTGAATATCTCGTTCAGATTCAAAATATAAATTTTGTGGAGCTGATCTTTACAGTTATATCCCCTGCATCGTAGCTATTTGTCCTAAAATTCATAGCTGAGAAACTACTTGTTCGATCAAGACCAAATTTGGCAGGGATACTGAATATCTAGTAGGGATTTAAAATGTGAGTTTTGAGCAGCCATACAGTTATATCCCCAGCATCGTAGCTATTTGTCCTAATAATTCATAGCTCAGAAACTACTTGGTACAGCAGGGATCTCAAATAGAATTTTCTGGGTTGATCCAAACAGTTACCTCCCCAGAATAGTATTTATTAGTCCTAAATTCATAACTCAGAAAACTTCACATGAAAGATCATGCAAGATTCTCAGATTTAATTTGGGGACCAATCCACGTAAAATTACCTCCCCTGCATCGTAGCTTTTCCCACAGCACCCAACGTCCCTAAAGGTTTTAGATAAATTTCAATGAAATTCTGTGGAAGAATGGGCCATGTGATAGGGAGAGAGTGATTCAATTCAGCGAGGGTGGGTTCTGATTCATGTACAGTTACCTGTATTGTAGCCTGAGGAATTGGATTAATCCCCCCCCCCCAATGTTTAAGCGCCTTTTGGGGCCAGAGGCCTCATTCGGGCCCTCTGCAGGAACTAGCTGAAAAAACATACCTCTGTGGCAGGTTTTTCAACTTGTATATTTAAAAAAAATGGAAAAACACCCAACTGAAACTTAAGGCAAAAAATCTTGAAGGAAATCATTGAAATATTTTCTAAATCAACTTGAAAAGATTGGAATTTGATATAAAAACAGAAACATGTTTCAGGAGATTGTAAAGTACTAATAACAAGTTATTTATATGATAAACTTTCCAACTTGATGAGAAAATTATTTTTTGGAAACAAAAGATTATAAATTTCTATTATCAAAAAAAATTGTATGCATGAAATACTTTTTTTTAAATATATATCTAATTGATGTGAAAAATGTTAATCTATTTCAATCTTATTTATCAATGCAAGAATATTGATATTAAAAAAAAATTGAAATACCTTTAAAATCACAGATAAAATCTTTTAAAACAGCCTGAGCAATTAAATGTAATAAAAACTTGAAGAACTTTTAAAATGTGTAATTAAAAAAATCATTATGAATAATTAGATTTAGAAAATATTTTGCCATCACCTTGAAGAAAATTTCATTAATTGATACTTCTATATTTTTAAATGATATTTAAAAGAAAATATTTGCAATCAAATAAGTGAAAATTTCAATTTTGATTGTCAGCTGGAACAAAAATTGATAGTTAAAATTATGGCTTATCGTTAAAATGATCGTTGATCAATAACTAATCAGTAAATTTTTCCAAAATTCTAGTTTCAAATGGAGCAGATTTTCATGTTTCATGCATGATATACTTAATATTTATTGAATAAAACTAAAATCATTTTGACTCTAGCAAGGGAATTATTCTTTAGTTTATTTTAGTTAATAGCAATAAAATGAGTAATATATATACATATGTATACAAATTCCTGAAAATATCTGCTATATAATTCATGTAAATAATAGTTATAAAAAGTTGAAAAAAGATTCATAGAATGCTAACAAACATGAATTAACCTTTCTATTGCAAATTGCATTAGATTTATACATTATGATTCTATTTCATTTGAAATCCCACCAAGTTGATAATTTTTGTCTTTAAAAACAAAACGAAGCCGATATTTCCCGGATCGAAAATTTCCTGCCGGAACGTCCGCAGAACTGTCCAGGCCGAAATGTCCTAGATTCTTTTTTTTCTGATCACCCGCGTTATTTTATAGTTTTTTCAATGTAAAATCCAAAAGAAAAAAAATTTAAACGAATCAAAAATGATTGAAAACATGTCAAATAAACTTTTATCCAAGCTGCGTATTTCAAATACATTTGATTAAAAAAAAAAAAAATTGGCACCCAAAATTTTTTCTCATCGAAATCAAAATTAACATTCAAATTTAAGAATGAATGAAAATTTCAAAAATCAAAATAAATTTGAAAAAAAGTATATTGTTCATAATTTTGAATAAGCAAAAAAGCTCTGCTCTAACAGAAATTTATTATACACATACTTTGAGAAAAATATTTTAAAAACTCAGGGGAACATGACTAAGCAGAAATAAAGTTATGTCGTCTGCCATTTTCCCCCCATCTCACATAGTGGCATTATTGAAGAAAGCTGCATTTTCTTTCTTGTTTACCATTTTTCATAGCAACCCTAGCTTCATGAACAATAAATAATTCATAATGATTAAATATAACAGATACAAGCCTAAGTAAATTGTAAAATCTTTTGGATTCAAAGAAAAGGATTGGATTCTGTTAATTATCAACTATCAAAGAAAAATAATTCGGACTTTTTTCTTTCTTCAGAAATTTTAATCTAATTAGTTTTTTTAATTAGCAATCTCCTTGGAACTTCTTTTAAAATAAATTGTATCGGACACAATCATAAATATTTCATGATTTATTTAAAATTGTAAACCCTTTGTGCAAAAGTCGATAAATTGGGGAAAAAAACTAACGAAAAACGCAAAGAAAGTTGATGAAAAATTAGAACTATAAAATGAAAATTCGAAGTGTAATATGAAAAAAAAAAAATGAATTATAAAATAACAAACACCAATATATTTGTAAGTGTGCAAGTCTTAATAACTACTCGAATGCTTAATAAATGTCACAGTAAATTAAGGAGAAAAAATACCCCCCCCCCCTCCGAAAAAATGGTGACCGGAAAAAGTCATAAAAAAAATCATAACTTTGGCTAGGAAAAAAGCCACAGAAAAAATTTTTTTTTTTAAATACTAAATAAGTAATACTTTAATTTATAGTAATAAAATAAGTTATTAAAAATAAATGATTAATTTTCAAATTCACTTATTTTATTTCAATAAATCAAACAAATAAAAATGATTCATTTTTTTAAAAATTCCGTGTATTCTCCCTCGCCACAAACTCAAGTTATGACTTTTTTCACATAATCTACTAACAACCTCCCCCACCACACACAGGCTTACGTAGATGAATTTATATTGTCCTTAGTCCCCATCTTCTGCTCATTTTATTGTTATCGAGACTTTCTCGATATTAATTGACTTAATTAATCATGGCATAATTTTTCGCCATATTTCAAGAAAAAAAAACTTCACTCGTATTTACTTTATTTTTCTTTCGACTTAACTAATGTTCCTTACCTGGGATCGACCCTGCATAGTCCTTACACAAAAGAAAGTAATTTACGTTTTTACAAATCAAATATATTTTTTAATTTCATATACACGTGCGAATGTTATTTTTTTGTGTTCAAAATAATCTGCACTGACTACTTCCTCATTTTCTATAAAGAAAGAATTTCTTTATTTCTTTTTCTTTCCGTCGATCTCGATTTCTTTCTCTTTCTTATTACTTTCTCATCTTCCCTCTCTGAGATACAAAAATATTTACAACAGATTCACCACATAAGCTACCCAAATGGACATTTACGTATACCTATATTTATATACACAGACACATGCTGCAATAAAAAGGCGCCTTTTCTAGCCTTCCGCAAGATGGCGGAGCCGGGTCACGTGATAGAAAAGCAATTGACGTAATATATTTCAAACTTCCTGCTGCATAATAATTACGTTTCCAGAGATCGGCCAATGAGACGACACGTATGCAAATTAGCTTTGACCAAAGCTAGGGCACATACTTACACCTATCTTACTTACTTACACACCTACCTATAGAATCTACGTTCCTTTATTGTATTACCGGAACCCGGAGGGTGCCGAGTCGGTGACTCTCCTTATTACAGGTGTACATAGAAGAAAAGTTCAGATTTCAAACTTGTAGAAAGTTTTTTTTAGCGGTCAGTGATACTTTATAGAGTACTTGAAAAATATCCGTTTTGGCTATGAGAACCCTGGAATTAAAAAACTCACGATGAAATCACGATACCCATAGCTACCGAAAAAACACAATCAGAATAAAAGTCATTGGGATTTTTTTTTTAATGATATAAGTGATATTTTAATCTAATTTATTCAAATAAAATAATTAAATTTTTTAATGTTGAAAATTGGAATGAACAAAGGTCTTCCTGTGATTTATTAACCATATTTTTCCTATATTGGGTATTTTTGAGTTTTTATGAATTTTCTATTAATATTTTTATTAGGCCGTTGTTGAAGATGACTCAATTGTAGGGATTAGGTCATATTTTATATTAAAAGCTGGCACTGTATGGTTTACTGTGAAGCGATAAAAATAACATTGAAAAACAATCACCGGTAATTACTGAAATTCATGTAAAAGATTTTCCTTTGAATCCCAGCAAACACAGAGGATCTTTTTTTCCTTCTATATTCTGCTTTGATTTAGATATTAAAGGATATTCTGGATCTTGCCATAATTTTCCTCATTATGTATTGCTGGAGAACATTGCCAAGATGTTCTTTTAGAGTCACCTTCCCGGTCCCAAACCTGGTAATAGGGAGAGGATTGGGCACCCTGTAAAACGTACTCACTACAGAAACCACAGTAGCATCACCCATGTAATTGCCCAAGCGATTACCTGAGCGATAGTCTGGTCGGCAAGATTTCTCTTCAGAAAAGCTTGTTATACACACTGGTGAACGCCTACTGAAAGCCAGTTTACCAACCAACTAACCAACCAAACGTCAAAGGCAAAAACCTGGATAGAGAGCTGGAACATCAGAACCCTTTTTGAGATTCTCTGCTGACTGAATAACCCCACGCAGAGTATGTGTCCGGGCATATGCAATTAGGTACCCTCTGATTGGTAGCCAAGTAACATCAAGGCTGTGTAAGCGGTTCTCAAGATATTCAAAATGGCTGGATACTTCTGAACAAACTTTGTATATGAATGAAAGATTTTGTTGAAAATCTATTAGAAACCTTCGTATCAAACACAAAAAATAACAGAAAAAAACTGTTTAGAAATTCCCCCAAATCAAAAAAAGGTGTTTTTAGAAGAACTCTAGGAGAGTAATGCAAATTTTCAAGGTTTTAAAGCCAAATGATAATGGCTGGTATTGCTGACACCAATTTTCTTCTAAGTCTGAAAAAACAAATAGAAATTCACAAAAATTGAAAAAATCATTTTTAAAAGTTGTCTTAGGGAGTTCCCTTTTTCAAGGTTCTTGACCAAACGATGCTTTGGGTGAAGCTGACACAAAAACAACTGAGTGAAAAAGGAAAAATGCCACCATGTTTGTTCTTTGGTCAGTTCAGTGATTATGGCTACGATGATTCAATTTATTTGAACTTATGTATATTTAGATTTTATTTTCTTATTTCTTATTCTTATGCTGCCAAACATTGTACTTATGCCCATTTGAAGATATAAGAAAAAAGAACTGAAATTTAAAAAAAAATATTCTTTTAATTTACATATCAAACAATATTGAAAGAACAACATGAAAATTTGAAACAAGTTTTATGAAATTAAATTTTACGAATGATCAGAAATATATAGCAAGAAATCAACATCACATTTTGAAAAATGTAATTAATTAAGATTTTAAAAATTTGAATTCATGAGTTTTTTTGACCTTTGCCAGAAGGAAAAAAGTCCAAATCTGAAAAACAAATTTTCATTAGTTATTAAGAACAACAGAAAGGTTTTTGGTGAAACGTCAGTTGCTGGAAAATCTTATCAGCAAAACATCTTTTCAGTAAAAAGGTTTTTGGTGGGACATCTGTTGAACAAAACATCTTGACATGAAATAGCAATGATTAGCAAGCAAAACTCACAGGCCATTGTTAGTAAGTTTCATCCTCACTGGGTACTCCGCATTTGTGACCTTGTGCCAGATTACACCAACTTTGGCAAATCATTATACACGGCATCTGTTACAGAGTAAATGCATTGCAAATTATTTTAGTATAGAAATGCACTGCGAACTATATTATGGCAAAAATACTTAGCAAAATATTTTACCGTAGAAATGCATTGTAGATTATTTTACTATAGAATTGTAATGCAAATGTAAAAGAAAGAGGTAGTCGGTGGCTTGGACTTTGGAATTACAGCAGGAATATAACTATGCTATATGTAATGAATCCTTTACATGTATATATCATTCAACAGGCCTAGTTAGTCACTCAGTAGAAACCATCCACTGCCAAACATCTTTTGGCAGCATGCTGTGTTGGGGGTGAGTAATCAAATAAAAAATTGGAAAAAAAGGGTCATCAAGCATAAACTTTGCGAATTGAACTCCTCACTCAAAACCAATTGGGGGGGGGGGTTGTAAAAAGCAAAAAACGTTTTGTCTAGACATGATAAATAGTAAATGTTTAAATTTTCAACCCTCTAGCTCCATTGGCAGTACACATGATATATATATAGCCAGCCAATCAAATCACCTTAAAAACTAAAGAAACCTATTATCAATAATTTAATAATAGCTTTAATCTTCATCCTAACTTCCTGTTGCTTTTTATCACATCTTTGAACTGGATCGTACTCTTGCATTAATGATTAAACAGCGCAATTGGAAAATAAAGAATAAGCCTATGGTGAGAATCGAACTTTCAACTATTCAGCCCCTCGGAGTTTATTTATTGTTTAGTTGTTACTGTAGGATTATGGTCCAATTCAAAGCAACTGAAAATTAGGATGGAGGTAGAGGTGAGTCAAAATTAATGATTATGTTGCAATACTTCATTGAAGAATAAAATTTGAGAAACTTCTGGTGATGTTGACAGTTTTGATTGACAGTTTCTAATAATTTATCTTTCAGATCTTCATCGTCCACAAGAGAAGCTGATTGTTGCACTGCAATTGGGATAAGAAATAATGTTTTCCAGTTTAAACCTCTTTCTATTTGCTTTTTTTCACTGGTAATGCAGGGAACCCCATCTATTTATTCATATGATTGCATGATTCTCTAAGTAAGGCTTGCATTAATTCCAGACCACTGACAATCTCTCTCTTCCTAACTAGCAATGCATTTCTGTCCAGATATAATTATAGATTGCATTTTATATAAAAACGCTTATGTGAAATCATTGCACAGTTAATATATTATTTGGTCTAGACAACCTAAATAGAATAAACAATTGAAGAAAATGGAGCTGCTTTCTTCAATTGTTTATTCTATTCACATCATTGAGGCCAAGTGATATATTAAATGTGGAATGACTGGAGATCATTTCAAATAACACTTTCTATATAATATAACACTATTTATAATCATTTTGTCAGATCATATATCCATTTCTTAATACATATGTAGATACATAAAAGCCAGTGTCCATTGGTTTGTAATGCACAAATCATGTCTTATCATGTTTTCATTCATGTCTTAGAGAGTAAACTAGACACACCTTTCATATTCAGCATACATAATCCTAAAATATATCTGCATAAAATGGTATGATATTATGATTCTCACTTAAACTTACGTAAGGACCAAAAACATTACAAATTATAGCTTTGATCTCAGACATTTTTATAAAAATCTAAGATATACTTAAAAAAATTTGAATATCTTCTCTAAGGTTTTAATTTTGGTTTTAATTGCAAGGAAATAGCATAAAGTTGGTCTAAAAAAGATTATACTTTTTCGTACTTGGAACAGGTTTCAGATTTGTCCCTAATGTTAATTCTTATCATCTAAAATCAACTTTGATTAGGCCAAAATTGGTGGCTGCCGACAGAAAAATAAAAACTCTGTAATAAAAAAGTTTCCAAAATAAAGAAGCCATTATAGATGCAATAAACCCAAGAACAATTAGTTATTATAATCTTTTGTAATTTGACTTTGAAAAATACTTTACTTACGTATTTCTTACATAAATTACAGTGAAAAATACATTTGTTTCCAGTGGGTGTCTGTTACCTGTTAACTCAGTCAAGTGGGTATTGGGTCAGCTTTCCTTACTCATATGTAATGAAAGCCCACTTAAATTTATGAGTGTCATGGGACAGTTGAAGTATGGATGATCAAAAATGATAAAACCTGATATCATGCACAATGGCAAAAGTATATCCCCAACATTAAAACGCTGTCATATGACTGGCAACACTCTAGTATATATGTATATATATATATACTTATATATATACTTATAGGGTTAACACCTTTTTTTTTTTTGCTGCTATTTCTCAATGAATAAGGTAGTTATAGGAGAATGGTTTGCTTCATTCACCTACCTCATCAACTATCAGGCCATGCTGATAATGAATAATTTGTCAAGATATCTGATAATAAGTGCAGGGAAGATTGGATTTGTGCCTTTCCCATAGGCCTTAGTATGAAATTTATACTTATTTCACAGATTCTGTCATTCAACTGTTTTACCACTGCATACCTCAATTTTATACGCACACATATATTATTGTGTCATCCACGGACAGCTGTTTTGATGTATTACATCTCTTCAGTGTAGCTATAGACTTTCCATTATCCCATCCAGCACCGCGAGGCAGAATTGAAACCTTCACCTCTGGATTACGAAACTGGACAGTCAGTAAGGCTGAATTTAAGTGATATATTTATATTTACACAGAAATCCCTCATCCACCAGAGTGCTCTATTCCTATGGAAGAGCATTGCATAAGCTTCCAGTGGATGAGTTACCTCACTTACAGAATGCTTAACCCTGAATAGAGGAGCATTATACATGCACACACACATATATATATATATATATATATATATATATATATATATATATAAATATATATATATATATGCACATATATTTATATATATATATATATATATATGCACATACATACACATATATTATATATATATATATATATATATATATATATATATATATATATATATATATATATATATATATATGCTAACTTATCTATCAAGTTACACTGGTTTTTAAAAGTATTAACATTATCTTCTTGAACCTTAGAGTTCCATACTTACAAAGTATGCAAAATTTCAGTCGAAATACTCAAGAAAACGGTGAAGAGAGAAAAAAACGTAATTTTCCTCGTTATTTCAATACAATCTAGAACCGGATGTATGCTAGAATGTCAGATTGGGCCACGCCATTGCAACGCTGATGATTTATCGGTCTAAGGGAGATAACTTCTGTTAAGAAACATTCCAACAAGCAGTGAAATACTGTGATATTTTTAAAAATTTAGTTTTAGTTAAATTCAAAATAAGTTTCTGTTTAACGCTCTGACAAATAAATAAAGTGAAAGAAAAAAAGAAAAAAAATTCTACATCGGATCTAACCAATGAGAAATTTATAAAGAATCAGACAGAAGACATCTTACTTATCTTAGTTGTGGAAAAAAAAAATTATAGGTCAGTTAATGATTATTTGGAATTATTTTTTTTTTTTTAATCATAAAGTCTCTTCATCTACATATTTGGAAAATTTTTTTCATTGTACTTTGCTAGAACAGCAAAGATCTGGAAAATTCCTTGATCTGTGTCTGCATGGTACACCAAACATTAAACTTTTCTTTTCTCCATTTTCCAAGTAGGTGCTCATTTCAGGTTTTTCAAACCTTATGAGTAGTTCAACACCAATCTTGGACTCCAAATTTGACTCTTAAATAAACAAGATGGATTTTTTTTACAAAGTTGGTGATGTTTTTCTTTTGTTTTGCCATAAATGTTGCAGAATGACTGTTTAATTAAAAAAAAAAAAGAAAAATTAAAGAATTTGATGTTATATGAAATGAATAAATCTGTGAAGGAATGTTGAAGATGAGATTAGAATAAAGATCAGATTAAATAAAAATAAATAAGAACAATATTTAAGATGGATCAACCCCTGCTGGGTAGCATATGTTATGGGTACCAGTCATATTGGGGTATAATCATTTTTAAGGGTATCTATTATCTCAAAAACTGGAGCCGATTTGGCAAAACTTATGTCGTTTTCATATATAGCACTCCCAAAACAATCTAAACTCGTTCAAACATCCTTGGCAACTGAGTTAAATTTTATTTTTATTAAAAAAAAAGATTTTCTTGCTATGAATTAATGCAAAAAGGGCATGGATTTCGAAACGTTTATTTTGGTATTGAAATAATTTTATAAGTGAACACATGAAGCATTTTACAAGTACCAAAATGAAGAATAGAAAAAAAAAAATATATTGCTGGTTGTTGTAAGCCACAAAATGTTTTATCATAATTTCAATATTATTGATATGTTATTATAAATTCACTACACATGGCATAATTAAACTAACTTCTCAAGCCATTTTCTACGTGTGTGCGGTAAAACAAAATATGAGATTCCCTTAAGAAAAATTAGACATCAGAATGCAGCACATTCAATGAATTGGCAACTAACATTTAAAAATATTTCACTCTTTTGTTGAAGAATTTTCTTTGAATGAATCAATAAATACAAGAAGATTCAAGATTCTTTAAAAAAATTGCAGTGTTGACATGTGTACACAAATGTGTGAAAAGCTGAGGTAATTTTAAAGTTTGCTTATTTTTAAATTCAAATTAATTTTCTGTTTAGTGCTTTGTTTTATTTTAGGAATGTATTCATGAAAAAGACGACATCAGAGATGTTTAAAAACTACATAAAAAAGTTAATTAGAAAATAATGAGGATATAAAATATAGTAAAAATGAAATAATAAAAAAAAGTATTGATTTGAATTATATCAGAGGAACTAAAACTGACTCCAACATACAGGTAGACACCACAGGTATTTACAAAGGTCAGCCAAATCTGGCACAAGGCCAAGATAGTAGAGTATCTATTGAGGATCTAACCCGAATGAATTGTCTCCAAGATTAGCTTATCATTATTCTGCTGCAGGGGTTTCTAGATATCTACAAAGCTTTGCCTAGTCTGACACAAGGCAATAATAGAAGTGAGGAACAAGCTCAATACACTACAAGCCTGATTGCTTCAAGGTCAAACCCCAATCATACTTCTATTCCAATTAAACATGATTACTTCAATTTTTGTACTGTATATATTATAAATAGAAAACCATAAAGATAATTAAGTCCTAGCATATTGGTATCAAATTTTCAGAGACAAGTAAGATATGCCAGTTTTTTCTCAGTCGGTAATAGAGCTGCCTACCAATCAATTGATCTTTATTTTAGATGATGGTAGGGAAATGCTGATTTTATGAATTTATTTATTTATTAGAATGAAATAAGCCTTTCAGTTTGGCTCAGTTGGTAACAAAGCCGCTTACCGATCACTCAGTCGTTATCCTAATCACAATAGGAGATTGATTATTTTATACAGCGATTTGGTTTAACCTGACATAATAGATAACTAATTAAGACTCCTCTCCTCTAAAATTGAAACGCTAGTAATTTACTCGACGAATGGAGATAACTTCTATCAATATAATGAAATTCGAGGGACTAAGGGAAGTAACTTTTGTTGTCACATATCTCCCAAATCATGGGAGGTAACTTTTGTTGTCATAAAAATTCACTGGACTAAGGGAGGTAACTTTTGTAGACATAGTCGGTATTTTCTCAGATATTTATTATTTTATCAATGCAAGAATGGATTTTTATTACAAAGATTCTAAAAACCAACAAAAATTGCAACGGTAGGATTTTTCTCGTATATTTCCTAATTTTCCTCTGCCTTGCATATTTGAATATCCACTACAAAACTGAGATTTTTTTTTTCTTTATGACTTTCTACTAATTACACTGGGGTACATTGAAAAATTTGTCTTGATTATTTCAGCTGATTTTTATGTATTTTTGGTTGCTGGATTCAAAAATGAAAACCATTTCAACCATCAAATCTCATTCTGTCAAGAAACATGTTTTTTAGCTGTAAGCTTTTGTATAATTTCACTCAATACATACGTGGTATTTTGAGAAAATTGTTTTGATAATTTTAATTACTTTTGGGTGCTGAATTGAAAAATGAGAACCATTTTTCTCCATTATGTAACAGTTTTTCACAAAATACACTTCCCAATTACAGGTTTTCATATTATACATATGGTTAAATTATTTCAATGACGATGTTCGAATGTAGTAATTTCTAATATTAAAACCCATGTTTAAAACACCAGTTATCTTATCAATAAACCTGAATATAGCTGAATTCCAACATAGTGACGTCATATCAGTAGGAAGTAACATATTTAGAATTTGGACATGACTTGACTGGTTGGGCTTCCCCTACCATTGATTTCTATTTATTGGAATGATGCAAGTGTGACTCAGTTGACTTGTTTCATTTTAAATTACTTACATTGAAGCATTTTTATCACTGTAATATTTATAAAAAGGAGTGTCTTATTAAAAATTTAAAATTAGTTGATAATTTCTCTATACAGATTAATTAAAATACTTCTGTTGACTTATTGATCATATTATGGCATCCAGAGTTTTTGTGGACAGTCCTGATTCTCCAATTCTACAACACAAACAGAGCAGATACTGTGAAGGTCCCAATTTTTGTTCTGGTCTCCAAGTTTTCTTTCGAAAGATGTAATATTCTTTAAACAAAACCTGATATGTTTTGTCTCTGTTTTTCTACTGCTAATTTCTTACAAATAAAGCAAAAATTATTAGGATTTTTCATGATATCTCCAAATGCCATCTTATGATCATCAAGTGTACAGCAATATCTTAATTCATCTTTATAGGAAAAATATCAAATAATATCACTAAGTATCCAATAAAACACCTCCTCTCTTAGTAAATACCATTGTTATAAAAAAACAAACATATCCCATGACAGCAATCCAAAATGAAACTAGTTAACTGAGTCAGACTGAGATATACTTGCATCACTACAATAAATAGTATCAGTGGTTGGGGAAACTCAACCGATCCAGGAATGTCCAACTGCTAAAATCACTGTTGTGCTTAAACCATATTCAGGTTTATCAATAAAATGGACTTTAATATCAGAAATTACTACATTCAAACATTTTGATTGAAACAAATTATCCATATGTAAAGTATGAAATAGTATATGGAAACCTATAACTGAAAAGTAAAAATACATTTTGTAAAAAACTATGCAAAACTATGTGAAGACCTACAATTAAAAGATGTATTTCTTGGAAAAATAGAATGTGATGGAGAAAAATGGTTTTCATTTTTCAATTCAATACATAATACTTGACTTTGATAATCAAAACAAATTTTGATAACCTCAATTCTGTAAACCTGTGTTATGGATCCTGTATAGAACTAGGTAATGTTTTAAATAATCTAATAATCTGATTACATAAACACCAGTGTCTGTGGCTCTGTAATGCTGAAATGGTCATGCTATATTTTTGTCCATATTTAAGTGTGTAGACCAGTTACACCTTTCCTAAGTTGGGCACATAACCACAAAATATGTTCGGATAGGAGGGTAAATAAATTTTAAGAAAAAAGTACTTAAAGAATTTTTTT
This sequence comes from Thysanoteuthis rhombus, assembly GCA_963457665.1. Classification (NCBI taxonomy): domain Eukaryota; kingdom Metazoa; phylum Mollusca; class Cephalopoda; order Oegopsida; family Thysanoteuthidae; genus Thysanoteuthis; species Thysanoteuthis major. The sequence goes on along the minus strand of OY735238.1, from coordinate 16,493,200 downwards.
ATGATTTTAAAATCTGCGTATATGATGCTGGGGAATTAGTAAAATTGGGGAATTAGGTTTCTAATTGTTATTTGATTAACTGATCCCCCTCTTTCATACATCATAACGTAAGATGTTCTAAGTAATAAAATTCACCCCCAACCTTTCTCTACCAATTTTTTTATTCATGACACAATTACTCATCTCAAACAAATATTTCACTCTACTCTGAAAGTACCATTCAAATGAAAAATGTGTAGTCAAGTGATTTGCTTAAATTTGGATTCTTACACTTATTATAAATTTAAAAGGAAACATTCGGATTATCTCTGTACATTCAAATATTTCTACATACTTAGAACTGGGCTTGGACTATTTTAGTGTCTCTGCACTTTCTATTGAGTGATAGACTGAACCCTAAGCGATGCTAATCTGCTTCAATCAAGGAGCTTTTTTGGGCCAGTTGAATACGGATATCAAGGAAAGACAAAACTTGATATTATCCAAAATACATAAGTGTGTTCCCAGTATTAAAATCTGTCAAATGACCGACAATATTCTAGTATACATATTAGTGAGTTTCCTTGGTTTTGTAACATTCAAGAAATGTCATGCTACTCCTATATTGATATGTAGGAGTGCAGACCGGATACAACTTTCAAATTTTCATTTGCAGCCCCTATGGGTGAATACAATGGTATTGAATGGGAAATTAATATCATGTATGGAAAACTAGTTTTTTGACTATTTTTAGACTCTGTACGTTAAGTGGAAGATTAGTAGATGGCATGGGATGACTCATCTATTGTTATCACATAATTTTGTCCTACAAAATGACTTCTATTACACCAAGATTACTTTGGTTTACAGGAAATTTAAACTCTGTAATTATGAATCTTCCCAAAATAAGGTAGCATCTCTTTAGTTCAGTTGCAATGAAAATCAGTCAATTTAAAAATTACTTGACTAAATTTTTGAAAAAAAAATGTTCCTTACTTTTTACTAGGAATATAGTAAGAAATACATTTGCTTACAGCGAGTACTGTTACCTTTCAAAACAGTTGAATGGTCAAGTGAATGTAGTCACTTTTCCTTACCAATAAGTGATGAATGCCCACTTTATTTGAAGTGCTTTTTGGGACAGTTAAATATGGATGTCCAGAAGAGATAAAACTCAATATTATCCAAAATACATAAGAATAATCCCAATATTAAAAACCTGTTGTATGACAGGCAATATTCTATTGAATAGAATATTACCTAATGATTATGATATACTGTTATAATTGTTCTACTTTAATTGAACAACCATAGCCACCAAAGATGGTGAAGGACTCAATTCTTTTTTATATTTGTGTGTGTTAGTGTGTTCAAGCACTCCTGGTCATATTGTTTTGTCTACAGACTTGAAAATTAGCGCCAGAACTCCACTAGACCCCTGCTCAGACTATTTTTTTCATTTTTAGAAATAGAGCTTTTTTGACCTTTTTTCCAACTGGTTTATTAATAACTTCTTGATTCTCCAGAATTTGAAGGTTTCGAACTCTATCTAAGATGTTTTTCAGTGGAAAACACCACTGATGTCATAAATAGAATTCATTCTGACCATATTTATTCTACAAAGGAATCTTTTTTACAGGATTTCAAATTTTGACACAACAATTGTTCAATTATTGACTGTGATGGTGAGTATCAGTTATTGTTGTGAATCTCTCAGCGTGTCTTATTCCAAAAGGAAGCTTCATCGTGGGTAGGTATTGGAATAAACATAGTATACGTAGAGTTCAGCCCTGTCTGCTTTCTCAGGATCAGGGATCTTGAAATATATTCCCCACAGATAATGGGGAATGACTGTACACTGATTTATTTGAAATTATGCCCTTGTGTGCTTTGTGATGGTGACTATGTTTCAGCCTTCTTCAAGTACCTACTGCAGTTAGTAAGCTTCTAGGTATATATAAACTGCCCTGGTTTCAAACAAAAACAAATATAAATGGTGACTGTTACAATTGTCCGTGTCCGATGAAGATGTTTCTTGCTCTCCTCATGACATCAACTTGAGACAACCATGGATTTTTGACACCAATTACAGTCATCAACTGTGTCTGGAACAAAAAAATCAACCACACTTGATATTAGACAATGAAGTGAGAACGTTTCCAGATGATCAATAAGATGGGCCCTCCTTGAATAGATGGTCAAAAATATACTCACTTATCATCTGAAGACGGCTACAGGGTACAACGGCCTGAATGTTGTTTAAAAAAATGAACCAAGATGAGAACGAAAGTCTGCGCAAAACTTTTAAATAATAGTCAATTTTTCCTTCTGAGTATATAGATTGGCACAGGTATTGAACTCACAACCTTTATGTAACTACATAAATTAAACCAACTCTCTTATCCACTGGACCATTGTTCTATACCAATTACTTCCTAATCAAAAGTTCCTAAATAATGTTCAGTTCTATTTCAAATGAGGACTGTAGTTCGTTGGGTACGTATATCTCTAGTTTGTACCTTTTTCCAACGTAATGCAGGTGTATCGTTTTATTGCTTGAAATGGGTTAGATTCGATACAAATCCTCCGTTCGTCATCATCAATGCTTTCTGGTCATCTTTTTTTTAAAAATTAATTTTTGATCGATGCTATTCCATTACCATTTCAAACTTCCTGAATCATATTTGAGCAATACAATCACTAAATTCACATTCTCTAAATACAGAACATGTTCTACAGGCTGATTCTTCTACAACTTTTGATACCCAATCATAATTGAAGAAATCAGGCAATTGGCCATTATACAAAGTTGACATATTAGTCAGTCCACAAGGCAGTGAAGTGTCGAGTTTGAAGTTGTTTGGATCAGCGGTTCTCAAGAAATCTAATAAAAATAATCAAAAAATTACATCAAAATTTAGATACAAGATATCCAAATTGGTAACTCTGAAGCCATAGTTTCGTATGACGGACGAAAAATTATTTTGCATGACTATTATGACAGGCATTGCTCAACGTACCATAAAGTCTGGCCCCTGCCAAACATTCACTGTCCCACTAATTTCAAATTTGTACAGCTGTCACAATTCATTTTTCGGCCATCATGTTGATTTCACTCGTTACTACTATAGGTATACTTTACTGAAGGTTATCTGGTAATAAACATTTTATGTTGCTGAAAGTGTTTATAGACTGTTACCTTGTGAAAGGTTTATTATTCTTTTAAGCTGATAAAAATGGAGAAAATATAATACATAATATACATGCCCTTTTCTTTGTCCTGAAGTTGGAAACATTTGCGAAGAATTAGAATCCTTCTGGAAAAAAAGAATCTTAAAAATTGAGACCTTAGAATAAGGATAATAGAATTCAAATTTCGTCAAAAGCCATGATGACTGGGTCGAATAGAATTCTGTATTCTCTCTATCCCGAGATTCAAACCATAAACCGTAAAAATTGCAAGAGTTATTTCCCTTTGGCCATAAAAGCAATAAAGAAATTATTTATTTTTTTCCTTCTTTAAAGATATAAAAATAAAGCATATTACCTGATGAAAGATCAGCCTGTTATTTTAAATGTTGCTGAAGCAACTAGTTTAGATATATCTTGCAATTGTAATTTAGCTGAATGATATTAATTTTGGTTCAAATGATCTTTTCTCACTAACACTTTTTGCGAGCAAATAAGTATTTACTTGAGGCGTTTGTTGGCCTCTTCTCACCATATATGGGTGTTTATGTTATTCCGTGTAAATGCAGAAAGAAGTTTATGCCGGAGAAACTGGCAGTTCTCTCGAGGTTCAACTTGATGAACATGGAAAAGCTGAAATCAAAGGTTTGATAGAAAGATCTAGAACGGCTGATCATATTTGGAGAGAAAAAAGTGGACCCATCCTCTCCGGGAAGAAGGCAGCCCATATCAACATATCGACAGAATGTATGTCAGTCGAGTGCAGAGTTCAACCCAATGTGGCTTCCACTACTTGATGGACAAGAAATAGAAATCCGAGCCTAACAAGGAAAGAAGAGATCAACATTACCTGAATTCTATGTTGTCATGTGGCTACCATCAAACATTGTGTTAACCACCATCGTATTTCGATATTACACCTGAAGAAGGCCATAGAAAGAATTGGCCAAATTGTTGTGTTTACAGCACAAATGAGGGGATTCAAATGCCAGAAAAACTCTTTCAATAACATATAACGTATCAAAAATGACGGGCAATATTTTTGCTTAATTCTATTGAATTAACAACCAATTTAAAAAATTTGGATACCCAGATCAAATCAAACCATAAGTTATTGGGCAAAAGCTGGAATCACATCAGTTTTCATGTTTTTAAACAGTGAAAAATATACTACTGATTTTTAATGACAAAATGTGGGGGTCACATTATATTTGAAGTCACACGGTACTAAACATGGTAACAAATATCAAATTGATATGCTTTTTGCATCTATCTGTTATCTGCTTGTCCGATGACATTACAAAAAAATAGAAAAAAATTAGAATATCTCCATAGCAACATAATGGTAATGTTGCAAAGGCTTCAAATTCTGATTCACTTCCTCTCCGTAGTAGTACCTCATGTATTTTATCTGTCTACAAAGGTGATTGAGTTGCGACAGTATTTCCTATATCCTGCCTAGTGGAGTACTTCCTCTGTTTACCTGAACCATAACATAGTCAGTATGTGTCGACAGGAAATAAATGGAATCTTCAGAATTTTTCCTGTTGCCACAAAGTTTTCTTAAAACCCTAAAAGAATGCTCATACTATAGTTTATGAAAGGATGTACTGGAAGCAATGGGCTCTTCCACTTAAGTTCAATAGTTTCTTTTCCAAAAAAATCATCTCATGGAAATTCAAATATACTGCTAAGATTAATAAGATATATAATCATATGTATTTACAGAAGTTTCCAGGATTTTTTTTTTTTTTAAACAAGGGACTGTTGTTTATTGTCGAAAACTTGAGTTTTTGCTGAAAACCTAATATATATGTAAACATGTATTTATATACATATATATATGTTCGTATTTCTGATGTAAAGTGATCTGACAGAATGTTGATGAAAATGACAATAGGAAGGTGAAAAGAAAAAATAGGTGTTACACCTCAAAATTTTCTATTTCGTAGGCATGTTTCTATAGATTTCAATGAGAGTCAGCCATCTTTTTCAGAGAAAAATTTGCAGTTCACATGTTTGATGCTGAAGAGAAAATGGGAATATTTCTGTTGTTTAGTAGAAGTAGGAGGGGCGGTGTTTGTAACTGTGTAGATGAAGGTAATATCTGGTTTGGTGTCTGTGAGAGGCGGGGTCAGGGGGGGGTTGTTTCCTGTCTCTGTGGGTGTATGGCTTGTCTTGGATAAGAAAGACAGTGAGAGAAGGGAGGGGTTAAAATAGTCATTTCTCAGGACAAATGGGTTTTGTTATTTTTTTACTATAGGATAGAGAAGTGGTATCTAGCATTTAATGGATAGGTGCTGGTATATGTGGGGCAACACAGAGATTTCCCCATTCTCTCTTCAGCATCAAACATGACAACAGCAATTTCCTTCTGTGAACCACTGAAAATATTTTTCTCTGAAAAAGATGTTAGGCACCTGTTGAAATGCATTGAAACATGCCCACAGAATAATAACCTTCACCTTCCTACTGTCATTTTCATCAGCATATATATTATATACATAAATATACACACTCGGTCAACTATCTTTTTGCCAAATTAGATTTCAAGAGCAGCACCCCCCCCCCAAAAAAAAACTGAGAGTTAACTGCATGACATTTCCATAAATGCTACTGAAATGCACTTGTAGTAGTTCTTTCAAGAAAGTCTTAATGAGATGATGACCCTTGGGTGAGGCATGAATTGGTGTTGATATCATTATCAATAATTCATAGTACCCCACTGAGTAGGATCTTAAAATACCAATACCCTATGCTGGTTGACTTTATGTCTTGGATAAGAATAAATTCAGTTTCTGCCTGACGATCCAGCTAACACAGGAAGTTTTGGGAGATATGGGATGTTGTGGATAGGTTACCTTTATGTTACAATTGAATATTTTTCTGAACCTCAATTGGCCACACATCTCATACATTATCGCAGCATTATGGTGATGCTGCTAAGGGCTGTAGCTGAAAAATCCAAATACTTTTCTTTCACTTAACTATACGTATAGAGGGTATAAGATTTCTTTAAATACTTTTTTTTGAGAAGTGCTAATTTAGATAATGTACGTTCTTAATATATTCCTGAAATTCTGAAGGAACATCGTCTGCAACATTGCTGGGAAAATTTGGGGATTCTACAAAGAAATGTTAATGTAATGTTACAAAGCAACGTTCTTTGCAATGTTGCGGGAAGTCTACAGTGAAATGTTAATTAACTGTTACAAGAAGTTTATATAACGTTGCAGCAATATTCTAGTCTAGTAACATCAATTTGTTAGCTGGGTGGTTTAGGGAATTTTGTTATGTTTCTACAAACCAGGAAAGATTTACAACTAAAGCAATGATGAAATGATCTTCAAAATGCTGGCTTTTAGAGCAATGAACTGTGGTACTTGGGGTTTAATTTTGAGGGCAACAATAGCTCATTTTCATAATTTAATTCTTTTAGATCAGTGTTCTCATCTTTATCATGTTGTGGTTGCACTACTCTCCAGCCTTCCTCAGGTGTCTATAGCATCCAGGGTTATTGTTCTCATTCCTATATCTGTCATGTCATCTGTACTTCTTGAGGAATATCAGGACTCATAACAGTCAAATCCTCCCAAAGGTACACCTGAGGGGGTGGGATCTATTTGTGAACACCCTCCAATTGAGGGGAGACCCCAAAAGCATCATAAATAGTTCATCTACCGCACATCTACTGACATTATACAATAAAAAGGATATATTTGCACATTTATGGACTGCATAAATAACAATTCAGCCTTTGGGGTTGTTTTTCACCGATTAGGTAATCATGTATATTTATTTTTTGCAAGTTTCCTTATGTCACAGGGGTGGATTGTTCTCTGGAAAATATCCTCAAGGAGAGCAGAATGGAAACAATCTACTCCCATGGATTGAATAAAGGGTTCGGTTTGAAATTCCCAGGTTACCAACTACGACAGAGATTCCCGGAGAGTACAAAAGCCAAAATGCTGTAGCAACCGAGACGAAGACAATAATCACTGTAACTCAGGGCATAATAATGAAAATCAAAAATTTTCATAAAATAAATAGAAAACAAACCTGGCTTGGGTTGTACTCTGGTTCAAATTCTACTCTGACTGAAGATGATTACAGCTACTTTTGTATTGTATACATAAATAATAAATTATAATAATATATATTTGCTAAGTATAAATGTATTTATTCATAAGAATGAAATTCGTTAATATCTAGGATTTGTCAATTTAGCTCAGTCAGTTAGTCGTAAGTTCAGATCACAGTAGGGGAATGTAAATTTTACATATTGGTTCGCACCCCTAATTTTGATGAGGATTGTTCTTGTTATGGTAGAAGAATAATATCGACTTCAGTTTTGTGTTTGACTATTAATCGAAAATAGCTAATGGCACAAATATTACGCCTGTTGATTTTCTGGCTATCTTCAGGTGAATTCAATCAGGATGAATCATCTTGTTGGTCTTTTTCTTATTACCTATACATCTATGTGTGTGTGTGTCTAGAAAGCTTTAAGAATTAAACATTATCAAATTTTTTTTTGTGTCACTTCAGTCACCAATCTCCTCACAAGTGTCAATGCAATTTATGTAATTTTCTTCAGTGTCCCCCCCCCCCGTTTTACATCTATCCAGTTATTATGGTATAATGAGTAAATTTCCTCTTGTTGGGATCATCAGTGGTTTACCATGTAACAATTTCGGGGATTTTAAAAACAAAACTGTTATATAAACATAGCACCCCGGCAGTGTTGATATATATATATATATATATATATATATATATATATATATATATATATATATATATATACACACACACACACACATATATATCCGTTGTTCTTCAAATTCAAGTGCAGAAATTTGGAATATTTCTATGAAAAGAAAAAGAGGATTCATGAAAAAGCTTTATCCCAGAACTTAATGTACCTTCAAGAATTAGTTATAAAATTTTGTTCTGGTAATGTTACTGGCTTTACAACTTCAGTTTCTTTGACAAGTACGCACTTTCCGACAGTGACCCCCCCCCAACCCAAAACAAAACAAGGTGAAATTGATAAGGTCATGAACCCCAGTGTGACAATATAAATATGTCACTTGATAGATATCAACATATGATGCTGTGTTAAGGGTGATCAATCAAAAAATTGGAAAAAGGGTGATTAATGAATAAATTGCTTCTCTCGCATTGTTGATCTATGATCACTAAAATAATCTGAATTTTCAAGAAGTAGGTGTGAATGTTACCAGACACAAACTAGAGGATCAATTTAGCATAAATTTACACTGCAAATTGAACCTCCCACTAAAAACCTACTCAAGGAGAAATTAAAAAAAAAAGATATCGTCTAGACACAAGGAGTGAATTTTTTGAGAATTCAGCCCTCTAGCTTCATTGGCATGGCCTGAACATACAATATATACATCACCAGCCAACCAAACCTGAAAACTGAAGAAACCCGTGTTGGCAGCCTCTAAAAACAAGACACTTTCACAAAGGCTGGCTTATGAGCAAAAAAAATTACAGAATAAGACTTTCACCTGAAGAAGATCTGAGGATTGAATTTTTCAAATTTCCTGGGGGGGAAAAAAAGCTTTAAAAAATTCAGGCAATAATTGATGATAGTCCCTCTGCCTTTTTCTCTGGAATAAACACCATATTTCCAAAGTCTGAATTTCTGAGACAAGGAATCACCATTTATTTGCAGTTTCATTCCAACAGTAGTCCCCATAGTCACAATATTTCAGCTCGTACCCTCCAGCTCTTCCAATGTACCCATCATATTTGGTAACGTTCTCCGAATTTCAAATAGAACCCCTTAATTCCGAACATCTTGGGTTATTTTGTCCCCGTGCTTGTTCCATTGGGTTACACTGCCTGACCCAGAGATCGAACTCAGGTAAACTACAACATTTATGTCAACAAACCCAATGTCCCATGAGACGATAAGGTGATGTCATTTGGATATATCCTCCAGCAGGGACAGCAGAATATGAAATGTCTACCTCCCTGTGAAAGGCTTCAGTTAGATGTCCTGAAAATGTTATCGAATGGTTCAGGCAACTGAAGAAGGACGAAGAATCAAGTGACCAAAAACATTATGACTACAACAACAAAGATGAGGAAAATATATTGACTGAATCTATGTACAATACCACATTTTCAAGTTTATAGAAAATAAAAAGCACTAATTTGACCGGAGTAAAGACTGTCCTAATGGTGGTAACAGTAATATAAGACTGAGGCAAGTAATACCAAGGTATAAATACTTGTTGGATGAAAGATTTTGTGACTTTATTTCATCTTTTAAATCCTATAATGTGTACCACAATTAAAATATAATAATAGGGGATATTTGACGGATTCTTTTTTTTTTTCTTGTTTACTGTATTGTAAATAAGCCTTATAGTTTAAAATATTTGATGTAAAGAAAAAAAAAAAAAATTGGGGAATAGGAAATATCTCATCACGTTACCACAATCTGTACAAACAGAAATAAATTTCCCAGAACAAAGCTGGTTTCTATTCTGATTAACCACTTGGGACAGGTTAACGTCATATCAGTGAAATATCTTGTCAGCTGCTCCAGGACTATCATTGCCTTCATCACCATCAATGAATTGTCTTGAGTCTCTATCCGATTCATTACCTAAGTAAGAAGACCAAGGAAAAAGAAATTTCTCAAGAGGTATCACATCAACCACTCCCATGACATTAAGAAAAAAAAAAAAAAAAAAAAAAAATGCTTCATCAAATCAGAAAAATTATGTCAGAAAAAGTCCCCAAAAAGCCATATTCAACAAATGCAGTCAAGTTATGAAGTATTTGTATAATATTCAATATTTGCCTAATTGAAAATAACTTAAAAAAAAAAAAAATTGAAGGATAAGTTCACATAAAAGACCCCCCCCCCAACTGAACTATGATGGAAAATTTTTTACAGAATCATCCAACCTCCATATTAACTGAAAATGCAACACAGACACCATTGAAAATATGAAGGGGGGGGGGGTCTGAAAAAAGAAAGAAAGAAGAAACCAGCAACAATAAGAAAAGGGAACAAGATTGACACAACTATTGTGGTCCAAAATTTCAAACAAACAAAAGCTTTGATGTGGATGGGCAACAGCTTGATATCAGATTTTACATCAACTAAAATCACAGAATTCATATCAAGCCCAAGTCAAGTCTGACACAAGATCAGAGGGTGCACAGTAAGAGGATAAGAAATTGTAACACATTCTCATTAGTGGGGAAAATCCTCTCTTGAAAATCAGCATTTAAAATCTTGTTGCATTGATCCATGATTAACCTAAATAACCATTGTAAATTTTGACAGGTAGTGTGCATGTATATATGAACTATAAAGAAATGGATACTTCATCTGATAGAATTATTATGAATGGGTCATTTTCATCAAGATCTCTTTTTAAACTGTAACTCTGTTTTTACAGTGAATATGATGATATGTTTAGACAGCGTAAATAGGTAACCAATTCAAGAAATGAGCTGCTGTAGGAATTGAACCTGCGTCCAACAGGTCATCTTATTGCTTTGCTCTTTACTGACTGAACTAAGTATGTAGCTGTTATTGAGCTTCCAATTTATCTGTTTGTTGTTTGGCTCAGTTGGTAAAGAAGGGCATTGCCTCAAGATGGCCTCCTGATTCCTACGTCAGTCCTTTACTCTAATTGGTCATCTATTCACGCTGTCTAGGTCAATTGGCATTTTCACCATGTAAAAACAGAGTGTCAGTTCAGGAAAAGTTCCTGATAAAAATAATGCAATCATATATATCTATATGGGTAATTCTGTATCAAATCACCTAATGGACCAATGGACACCATCTTAGATTTTGATGAAATTTCAGTGACACCTTTTCTAGAGAAAATTCAATCCTGAAAATCTCAGCTTAATTGAACAAATGGGTCAAAAAGTATGAAAATAGTAATTTGCTTGAATTTACAGCTGCAAGTATGATTCTTACCAGATTTGGTACTTCATAATTATGCTATTTAAGACATTCAACTGAAATTTGGCTCCCTGTAGTTTCCCACCTAAATAAGCTATTTCTGGCTCTATTTCATGCAGTCTGGAAATTATGGTTCCTCCAGCTGGTACCAAGCCTAGTCTGGTACAAAGCTAGAAATAAGACACCAATTCAGGAGGCTCTATATTTACTAACATTAGCTTAATTGGTCAAAAGGGCACAATACTGTGTACCCTCTTATGATATAAAAGCTGTTGTCACATTTTGTTTGTTTGCTGTTCTTGTCATGCTACAGCAAACATATACAAGATTGATAAAACCAAGTTATGATTCAAAATTTCATAGGAGGTAGGTAGACAAGTGATATATCTATTAGACCAACTTTACACTGCTTGAATTTCAAGTGAAATCAAGTTATCAACCAAGCAAACAGCAATGAAATGGCTGCTACTGATTACAGCTTCACTCACTTGACTGCCACCATTCTTTACATTTTGTATGTCGTCCTGCACGAAGCCAAGTGTCATACCTATCAATAACATAAATAATCCCATAATTTTTCGCAGGTACTATGCAAGTATAAGTTCATATATGCATACAGAGCAATTTATTAGGCTTAGTCTGTAGGGTATCCAGTGAGGAATTGACTGTCATACAGTAATAATTGTGTGCCAGACCATCTAACCATTATTTCACAAGAAAACACCCAACAGAGTCGGATTTAGACCTTGGGGGACCCCAGGGCACTTCTGTTTCAATGGGCCCCTCAAATAAAGGTATTACAATAAACAGCAAATCACAAAATTTGCACACTGAAGTCAGTTTATTGTATGTAATTGAAACTTGACTAGTTATAAAAATATAGAAAGGTTAAACGAGTTTTATATCTGAAGTAAATAGATGCCAGCAAAATTAAATTATTTTTTTTTTGATGAATAAGATATTTTTTTAAAATTATGTTTTTGTACTGAGGGGCCCCGGAACGATTATCCCATTTTTGCCCACTGATGAATCTGGCTTCGGCATTCATTGCGTATACATGCTATCACATAGTCAGATAGCTATTTTGTTATGGCTGCCTCATTGTTGGGTAATTGTTGTAAAGCTTCCAGGTCATTAGTAATGAATTTGATCCTAACTGGGTGCCCCACGTTTGTGTCAACTCTCAACAATAGATACATTCTTTCTATACAACAAATTCATGACCAATTCCGTCAGTATTTTGATAGACTGGGTGTTTTAAACATTGTATGTAGTTTGTTCAGACTAATTCCTTTGTCTTTCATGTTCCAGCCGTGTACCCTCTGACCTTCTTCTGGAGTCTGTTGTGTTCTGGAATGAATAAGATTCAACAACATAATGCTAACAAGTTGACGGGAGAGTTTAGGTTCATGCCTTTTTACAAATATGAGTATAAAATGATGCCAGCAGTAGTAAACCAAAAATTTAGAAACTATTTCCATGAGCCATCTGTTATAATACCATAAGTCCAGCCTGAAAATGATATTTACATTCTTATGTACATGATTAAAAAGTAGGAAATATTCATGAGGAAATGAAATCTTGACGTCAAATTACTTCAAAAATGAAATCTTTCAATGAAGTGAAGACTCCATCAGTCTGAATTAATGGCAATTTCGGCTTTAAGCAGGTTGAACCTCACTCACGCTAGTGTAGGGAGTCCAAGTCTCCCTCGACTGGAGCCTTGTGATAGATTATGCTCAATGAACAATGATAAATGCTAGGTGGGAGGGACCAATTTACCACAGAAGTTTGCAAGCTCATCTCTTAATTTACTAGTATAGCATGTTTCATTCCCAGTGCAGTGCGGAGGGTTTGGGTGTGTGTAAATACTGGGTAGCATAGAGAAGTGGTTAACTCTTCGATCTCTGCAGAAAATTGCCACTGAAGTGAGTTCGATCCGTGCTGTGACCAAGCTAAGCTTAGAAAATACCCAAGCCAAACTTGGCAGACGATACATATATAAGTAATGTCCAGTTAGAATCCAACTTGCGTGGTAAAATCAATATGTTGATCAATCTATTATTTCTCTTTGAATGTTTAAAATAATTTATTCATTTTAAAAAAAAATGAAAAATGGTTTATTTATTTAAATGGAAAACATTAAAAACTATTAATTCATGGATTATTCAAATGTGTATCTTCATCCGTTGTTTTGCACACAAGGTTTCAGTTGACTTGTCTTTCCAGACTTATTCAGGTATATGTTCTTCCTAGTGGTTCTAGATGAGGATTACAGTCCAAGTAATTCATATAAACAATGATTCCAGAACTTCCAGCAATATGAAGGAAGGCTCAACTTTGAAATAATCATAAATGAATAAGATATCAAGAACAATCACTTGCTCAAAATTATTATGATTAGAAATGAAGGTAATTTTGAAGATTCAATCACACAAAATGACGTGATTTATGAACGTTTACTTTGACAAAAAGGTGAAGAGGAATCAATGAAATCGTGATGCAAGTAGAGCACCAATTTTCACGTTGAGGGATCAAGTTTGGAGAGTAGGATTAATGCCGTTATTTTTTTTTTTTTGTTTCTTTTCCTTAGCAAAATAAACATGAGAATTCAAACCGTTTACGGACATCAACTGCACAAATACAGGTGACCTGGACACAGTTTCCTTTAAGGTGTATGCGTGCACACACAATTTTGCAACCAGCGCACTAAGGGAATTAATGTGTGCACAAAAGATCCAAAAATTCTGTGAATAGCTTACCGAGTTTTTATTGAAAAAATATCGATTCCCTACGTTGAATTCATAAGTGCTATCATACTTGTGTCACAGGAGAGAAATTTGCACACCGCAAAATTTTTTGCACCCACTGGCTACCCAAAGTTAGAGAGAACATTTGTCCTGGATCGTCCATTAATCTTGTAAAGATAGAAGACATTCTAATAATTTTATTTTGTACAAAAATGGAATTTGTTTTCATGCTCTTCTTGAAAATGATGATAAAAAAAAATGAAGAAAAAATAAATGCAGTGTTGTATGTAAAAAGAAACAAAAAAAAAAAAACAACTCAGAAAGTAACCTAACATATAAAATGGTGCACTTGATGTGTTATACACGAACTGGAGTCAGTGAAGCCATCGTACAGATAGTCTTACCACACCTTCAGCTTTTTATGTTGGATATATTTACAGATTAATTGCATGTCGAGTGCATATACATCGGAGGAATTAAGCTTTAAAGTAAATTCTGGTTCCCACAAAAAAAAAAAACAAACAAAAAACAAAAAACAAAAAGGTGGAAAAGAAAGAAAGAAAAAGATTTTTTTTTTTCATAGTGAAGCAGAGACAAGCAGCTGCATCAAGTGTCATACAAGAAGCACCCACACGGAATTACCCAAGGTAATGGAATGGTTTTATCTTATAAAACACAAGGACATGAAGGCTCTCCAAGTACAACAGCCACACATGCAGATGTAAAAGGACTTTTTTTCTTTCTTTTCTTTCAAAAGAAAGTGAAGAAAACATTAGGTGGGAATGGGGCAAATAGCAAACATAAAAACTGTATTTGTTTCCATCAAGATTTTTTTTTTAACCTTATGATATGAACTTAATAATAGATACAAGTTTGACTGTTCCAGCAGCTACCATGATTTTCATGTAGGTAAAAGGGGTCTCCGTATAAGTAAGGAAAAAAAATGCAATTAGTTGTTTTGTGAATAGCAGGAAGACTTGCAGGCATAGTTATGCTAGCGGTGAGTCACAGGTTGAAAATTAGGTAGTTTGTTTTTTTTTTAATGTAATTATTAAAAATTTTTTCTCTCTTTTTCTTAAAAAGAAAGATATAGAATAGAGGGGAGCATCTTATTTTTTTTCCACCTACAGTCAATTTGATAAATACTGCAGTGTTTATTCTTCCTGACTAACAGATAACATAGCAATACATAGGTCGATGTCAGGTTCACAGGCCAAAAAAAGGTGAGGGAGGAAGAGGAAGATGGAGCGAAGGGAGTGAAAATGATGCAGTTGAATTGGGCCATTCGTTCTATCTTTCGTTCAAACAACTGGAGATGTGTTATATATATATATATATATATATATATATATATATATATATATATATATATATATAAAATAAAATATTAAAAAAAAAAAAAACAAAAAAGGAAAAGTTAATCTATTAAATGTATTAAACACAAGAAATACAATTTCTTCTTTGTTTCTGAAGCGCAACATTCAATTTGTAAAATTATTTCCACTGCATAATTCCCAGGTTTGTACTTTCCCACTTTAGAAAAAAAAAAAAAAAAAATCTTTATCATCAAATTTTACCTCCTTGTACTAGATTTCTCCTCGGCTGGTTTCTTTTTAAAGTTATTGGTGTCCTTACATGAATCAATTTCCATCTTACTCTCCTTAGAATTAGCACCTCCCTCCGACGATTCTTTGTCAGAGTTTGCAGTGGGATAATACTCCTCAGGGTCGAGTGGTCTTTTCCGTTTCATTCTCCGTGGGTCAAATTTCTGCTTTGGCAGTGTAAAATTTGGCGGTAAGCCGCTGCGGCTTTTTGGAGCCTCATCACTTTCCTGCGATGTCGGAGAGGACGGCTCATCTGTCAGATCCACGTGGATTATCTTCTCCTTGATCCCAGATTTTATTTTATCTGAGCTGACCCTTTTTAAGCTGACCTTGTATTTTTTCAAATGTCTTTCCTGAACGTGTCGAATAAAGTTCGATAGAGGTATCTGCTGTTTGCACACTTTGCAAACTTTTTTCGTCAATACTCGCATTTGACATTTATGATGTGCAAGAGCTTGAGCATTGGGCAAAACCATACTACACCTGGGACATGACTTGTGTGCGAGGAGTCGATGCCTATTCAACTCCATACTAGTCGGAAATGGTACCTTGCAGAACATGCAATAATGCCCTTTTGTCTGGGTGGGGGAAGGCGTATAGCCGCCCTTGTTTGGCATGTTGTAAGGTGGGGTAGTACACTTCTTAGTGGTCGTTTCGTATGAATTAGTGCCGCTATGTTTTACAAGGATACCGTGGCTTGATGCCATGTGGATCTCGGTCCCAGAACGGCTCTGGCACACAATTCCACAAACAATACAGCGTTTTTGGTTCAAAAAGTCCTGCAAATTGATCTGATGCGTGTTGGTCATGTGGTTGAGCAGGTGGGTCACTTGACAGCCACAAACAATGCACACCTGAGAGAGTGAACCCTTAGCATAATGCTTCAGCAAGACCCTGTGTTTCTGGAGACCCTGGCTTGTCCAGAATTTACGGTCGCAAACATCACAGAACAGAGGAGGGTTTGGCTTCTCAAACATC
The DNA here is from genome assembly GCA_963457665.1 of Thysanoteuthis rhombus. Lineage (NCBI taxonomy): Eukaryota > Metazoa > Mollusca > Cephalopoda > Oegopsida > Thysanoteuthidae > Thysanoteuthis > Thysanoteuthis major. The sequence continues at coordinate 16,476,731 of OY735238.1, read as the reverse complement.
AGAGCTGGCATCTCGACTTTGTGCGCATAAAACAAGTGTATGCGAAGTGCATTCCTATCCTTAACATAACCGTTACACAATTCACAAGTTTCAAATGCACTCACGTCACTAGTATGACTGTTGGGTACGTACTTCTGGTTGCTGACTGACCGGCTTGACATCATGTTCTGGTTTTTCCCCGATTGATTCATGTTGATTAGATCCTTGACAGGGAGACGTGAATGCATCGGGTTATTGCTATTGATTCCTTGGTTACTCATCGATGAACCACGGTAATGGTTCTGAACCATATTGCCTCTTCCAGGCGTGAATTTATTCATTGTCGGGGTGGGTGGACGGACCATGGGTGATCGAATATGTGATTGATGTTGGTAGCAGTTAGAACGAGACTGGTTACCCATCTGGTTGACGGGATTCATTCCAGTCCCGTGCGGTTTGTTGTGGACCATCATCGGATATCTTTGGTTCATGTTGCTCTGGTTTTGCTGCATCGGGGAAATTTTATTAGCGTTGAAATAATTGGCCCTGGTGGCTGCAGCCTGTTGCTGCTGGAGTTTATACTGTGCTTGTTGGGCCTTTAATTGAGCCTGTTTTGCCTTGTGTAAGGCGATGGCTTTGAGGGCCTCTTCTTTTTCGGAAAGATAGAACACGCCGTACAAGCTGTAGTTGATATCTGTTTCTGGAGATGGTGCCAAGTGCGTTTTTAATTCAAAGATTTTTTCGCATTTGAATTTATGTTGCGTGAGCTTTGTTTTAGAGTTGTGTTCGAAAGGGCAAAGGGTGCATTGCCAAAACGAGGGTTTATCCATGCTCCGGCCTTTGATGTTATGCTCAGCCTCCATGTGAAAATTAAAGGCCACGTTGTTACGGGTAACAAAATCACAATATGAACAACACAAGTCCTCTCGCTTATTTATGTGTGGATGTTCTCGATGCCAGAAGTGCACGTTGACCGATTCACTCACGAAGTTGCATAATTTGCATTTCCTGTAACTGAGCTTCAAGTGATTCAATTTTATCGAGAGCTCTTTACACGATGCACGCATTTTATCCAGCTGGGAGCACTCTGTTTCGGTCAGCTTGCTTGCTTGTTGCTTGCGAGACTGAATGTGTATTGCTTCTTGGTACACGGACTGTTTCACTATGTCCAAACCAAGGTTGTTGAGAAAGTTGGCCAACGGACCGAGGGGTTCGTCTACCTTTTTCAACAGTTCTGCCTTAGCCCTCTCTTTCAGTATACGCTGCATCTTCACGGACATCGAGTGGAGCAGAGTTTCACGCTTGATCGATTCAATCTGTTGCATACTGGACGTCGGGGCTAAATCCCTACCGTCATCCGTGTCGTTCAGGTTCGGAGAAAAAGGAGATGAAGAAGAACAGGAAGCATAGCCACTCTTGTTCATCGAGTTACTCCCTAAAACAGAAGTATAAGGGGTGTTTGGGGTGTGTTGTTGAGACATCGGAGTGTTGCAGGAATATGGTGTCTTGGAATTCGCACAGTCATAATTGTTTGGAAGACTATTGTTCTGTTTGGTATCATTCATTTGGCACTGACCATTCTTATTCCAGTTGTCATTAGGTTGGCTCCCCTGCTTCGCAATATCTCGAAGACTGTTCTCAGCAAGATTAATTTCAACTGCCTTGCCTCCTATGTTTTCTTCAGAGAGGAACTGGACATCTTCATCCTCCTCGGTCAGTTTAATCACAGTTTTATCCTTTTTGCCTTCTTTGGATGTTGATTTATTAGCCTGGTTTTCTTTCTGCTCTGACGATTCTTCAGGGTTGAGCGTTACTAAGATCTCAGATCCATCATCGACGGTGATCTTATCGACAGAAACTTGGTCCTTTTCTTTATTTCCCTCTTCTTTATTCTTGGAGTCTTTGTCCGCAGACTCCTTACTCTTTGAATCTTGGTCTGGAGACTCCTTGCCCTTAGAATCTCCGTCTGGAGATCCCTTACCCTTGGAATCTCCATCTGGAGATCCCTTACCCTTGGAATCTCCATCTGGAGACCCCTTACCCTTGGAATCTTCATTTGGAGATTCCTTATTCTTGGGATCTTTGTCCTGAAGTTCCTTACCCTTGGAATCTTCATCTGGATGTTCCTTACTCTTGGAATTTTTGTCCAGAGATTCCTCACTTTTGGAATCTTCGTCTGGAGACTTTTTATTCTTGGAATCTTTTTTTTGAGATTCTTTATTCTTAGAATCGCCTTCTGCTGGACTCTCGGAATTTTCCTCCTTTCCATTAGAATTTTTATTTACAATTTCACTTTCCTCCTTCTGGTGCGATTCCTTCTCGGTACCATTCTTCGGAGGATTCTTGTTTAGTTCCTCTCTTTCTTTTTCAACCTTTTTCATTTTTTGATCGCTGGTTTCAGAGTTGTGCTTGTCCATTCCAATTTTCTTTCAATTGGGAAAGGTTCTTTGCATACTTCCTAAGACGATAGAAGATTCTGAAAGTAGAATAAAGAAAAAAAAAAAGGTGTTTATTAGTAATGGCTGACTATAGAACTTATTCAGTAACTGCATATGCCAGACTATAAGATGGATTGTTTACCACTGTATTTAGACGACTATCACTGATTGCGACTCATCCAAGCCCCCAAACTGACCAAGCTTTGAACATGATAACAACACTGGATGCAGTGTAATATTTGTACAATAAAAAAAATAAAAATGTTTTTCTTATATACTGGCATATACAACATACAACAAACCAAACCCTTCCACTGTTATACAGGGTGCGGCCAAAAAGTGAAGGGAATTCAATAAATTGATTCATCCATCAAGTTGCCAAGAGCCCTCGTCTCGCCAGATATTTCATGTCTTGAAATCCCTCTCCCAGGGAACAGAAAATTCAATTTACTATCAGTTTCTTCCCTGAGGTCATTTTGCACCTCAAGCCCCCTGAACTTTTAGGTAGCAGCCAATACAAAAACTTGGGCTCCATTGTTATTGGCATATTTAAATCTTTCGAACAGTCAAGTAAAAATGTTGAGTCTTTCACCTTGTCAAATGATATACAAAATTCATTTTTTAATTAAATGGTTTTTCTGACAGTCTGATACCCGATCTTTATTAGGTATTTGAAAACCTCAGCTTGATATGGCACATAGCCAAATGAGAAAGCAGCGAGATCAGGAAGATTGTTTTGTGCCAACCTTACAAGTGGGGAGGGCCTGCCTCGATACTTTTCAAGCATAGTATGGCATGAGGCGAAATGAGGAGGTGTATCAAGGAAGTAGGAGGACTAATTCAAAAGATCTAGTTTTTGTGTTAGAGTTAAAAAACATAAAATTGACTTTCTAAGTCATATTTCATCTTGAGAAAACTTGGCTATTTTAACAGAAAAATGGAAGTAACAAGCTATTGCACCCTTTTTGAAAAGATCTTTTGAGATAATATCAGATTAGATCTAGATTCAGATTAAATCAGTCTCAGATCTCATCAGATCAGTTCAAGAGTGTGGTCACTTAATATCAACAATCATACGATTTCAACTCAGAGTAAAGATTAAATCTATGGAAGAATACAAGTGAAGCTGAAGACAAGTTTATAAACTAACACAAATACACAACAATATTCATTCACAGGTTGTAAAATAACAGACATGCCTGCTCCAGTTATGTTATGCTACTTATGTTTGCCAAAGAAGAGCTTGGCCTCTGGTTGAGCATGGGTTGCACCTAGTAGTGTACAAATGACATCTACAGAAATAATGGTTCAGTTGTGGGAGTTTTTTGGTTTTCAGAATTTTGGATAAGAGATTGTGTAGCTGCATTGGAATTGTGAATTATCATTTTGAAAATCATGCAAAATATTGTTTTACAAGCTGAACCTGTGGAAATTCCATGGGTATTTACAACTAAGATTATTCATCATCTCATGCCTGATTTTCTCATTCTCTCCCTTATATTTTCCATCCTTTATTGCCTGTCCATGTTTTTATCTAAATGTTATACTAAGATAGATTAGTTTCCTATAGAAAAAAAAAAAAAAAAAAAAAAAAATCTCTCTTACCTTTCACCCCCCCCCAACAAAAAACCTACCCAACTCTCTTCTCTCATTAAACTACCGGACCTTGTGTTTCCTGAAAGTATTATATTCAAACAGAGATAGGAACAAACAGAACAACATTATACACATATTAGTTAAATGATATAATAATCTGATACTCGAATCATTACTCGAGAAGTGACGAGACAAATCTCCAAAAGAGAATCAAGACAGATTTGGACCCAACTTGGTGTTTTCCTAATCAAATGTAAGACTTGATTCAAACTGATAAGTCTAATGACATTGAAATTTTCTACCTTGAATGCAATTCAAAAACCCTCAGAGGCCAGATTTGCTCATGTTTGTACACCCCTGATAAATCTGGCTAAGATTCACTAACAAAATTCCAAGTTTTGATTTTGAGATCTCTGCAGAAATTTGGGAATAAGGAAGAAGAAGGGTTTGGTCGAGAAAAAATGAAAGAAAAAGAAGCAGGCTTCAAAATTTATTGCCTGATGTCCTGTCATCACCACAAAAGCCAGAGGTAGAATTGTTGATTTTGAGAGCTGATAAAATAGGAGTGATTAGCATAAAAGAAGAGATGATATATAACAATGGAAGGATGGAGAAGATAGGATTTTCACTATGAGCCAAGGGGGCAATACCCCCCACCAAAAAAAAAAAAAAAAAAAAAAAAAAAAAGAAAAAAAATTGTGTACGTGGGTAGATGTGCGAAAATCTTCAAGATTAAAAAAAAAAAAAAAAAAAGAAGCTTTTCGACTTCATATTCTCTTACTTCTAGAAACACTTTCTGCATTCAGGAGATGACTTCAATCAAGTATTTCTCACTTGTCTCAGGAAATAAACTATCAGAACTATTTTCTCCATCTATTTTTGTTAGAGAAACTTTGTTTGGTTTAAATGCAGGACCCCTCATCCCCAGAAAAAACTGAATGAGGAAGGATACCTTTGCCAACCAGATTGTCATTGAAAACTGAATGAAAATCAGTTCACGAATAGTTATGATGCAGCGGAAGTAACTGTAAAAATATTCTGGAATTAAATAACTTTCGGAGATAATTAAATAGCACTTTCGGAGATAGTGTGTGGTTTGGATATAAATCAAGACAAGAGAGGAGAAAGATTCCTGGATTCACTCAAAAATCTAATCACTTCTCCAGTAGCCTGTTTCTCAACAAAATTTCATTGAATTCCATAGAACTTTCGGAGATATCGTGTGAACAAGCAGATACAGGTGAATACACCAACTTCCAAGATATATATATATATATATATATATATATATATATATATATATATATATATAAAAAAAAAAACAACAACAAAAAACTATACCTTGAAATTTCAACACTTTACCTTTTGAACTTATCTGCTAAAATTTGCAAAAATCTATCCATCAAATTTTTTGCATATTCTTAGGGACACTTAATCAAGAAGGTTCTGTTGATGAACAAGGATGGATCGACTAGGTACGACTATATTGTTTGAGAGGAAGGCGAGAGGAGACTTAATCGAAATTTCAAGATAACAAATGACTTGACAAATTACGGGGATTCTGATGTTTGATAAATCAGATTGGATGGGAAATTTATTAGCTAGGTCTATTACAAAAACAAACTGACCCCCCCCCCCAGGAATTTTAGAATACAGGAATAGTTTACCATCTTATGTAAAAAATAGTACAAGTATGAATAATTTAAAGAATAACTTGGATAAATATAGTTCCTACAGGATAGAAAATGAATTAATAGGGAAATTTTTGGAGTTATCAGCTGAAATACATAGAAGAATTTGAAAATGAATAAATACAATGTGCCTGATGAATGTTTCCGTCACTGACAACCTTGTAATTTTTAAAAATCAAGTTTTAAACATTTTTTATGACTTGAAACCATGTATATTTAAATATTGGATATGTATTTCTAATGTACATTGTTTATGGAGATGCCCAAAGAGGTATCCCAATTCAAAAATAATTACGAAAAAAGTTATTAGTCTTGATCAAAAATTTTCACTGTATAATGTTTGATCTATGTTGATAGATAAAGAAGCTTTAGGATAATGGACAGAGAAGGAGATTATGTTGAAAAATGAATATATGATGTGTAAAATGAAAGGTTTTTTTCATTATTAGGCTACAAACTTAGAGACATGGACTTGTGAACAGGATAATTACATAAGCTCAATTCATGTTGATCTCTGGAATAGTAAACACATGAAACAGCTTCAAAGAGAGCTCTTTAAAAAAAATTTAAATGATTTGGTTTCAAAAATCAAAATTGCAATTTATTTTTGTCACATACTCTTCTCAGATGAAATAAAAATAGAAGACAATGTTTTTGCTGTTAACTTGAATTATTTATGGCCCAATGGAATAATTATGATTACTATTCAAAATCAGAAGTCTTTCCTTTGACAAGGCATATCGGACAATGTTCGTCTTCATTTTAGATGATAAAATTCATTCAGCGATTTGTTCACTGGGTATTTATTCATTGTTGCTTCTAGGTTGTTAGCTGATACCCAAACCTCCCTATTTCTCAAACAAGCTTGAGACCAGCTATGGTCATCGGCAAGCTGTAGGTTTCTTTTCCATCAGAGTAACTTTCTCTTAGATGAACTGCCAAACAGGGCTAGAGGGATCCAACTTCCCAGCTCACCCATAACCAGATAGAAGGGATTGGAGAGAGAGAGAGAGAGAGAGAGGAAGAAAAGTAGATTTATACCACCCTCAATGGCATTAATGCAAAGTGAATGTAAACAGGTTTTCCCAAAACTTGAACACCCATTCACCATGCTGGTTAACTGCCAGGCCACTTCACACCTTTAAAAAATCATGATTAGCTATCCTGTAAATTAATATAATCAATGGATCTTTCCCTTTCCTTACAGATCATTTACTCGAAGATTGCTATAGAATTGATCATAATAGACATAATAGTAACGACATCTACAACACAAAGGAGTTCAATTTTCTGAACAAAACGAAGAATGTTAATGACCCTTCTCAAAAGTTATAGACAAAATAAATGCACCTGAAGAAGACAGCACAACAGATAGACTGGAATGTTGTGATATTCTGACAACCATTTTATTCCAAATTTTCAATGCAAAACAGACTGGATGCAGAAACTAACGAAGTATAATTTCAAGTTTGTAAAAAGTTGGTGTTTAATCAATACCCCATCCCTGACAGAAATATTTATCTTATTAGCAGTAAATTCAGTTGGTAGTGATGAGAAAAGCTGAAACTTTTTCTATGTATATCAGATCAAATGAAATCAGTGCTGAAAACAATTGAAGAAGCCCAAAGAGGGCAGGAACCTAAATGCCTTACTCCATTATATAAGGATGTTAGGAAAGTAATTATGTAATTCACGGGCATAAATTTCAAGCCAACCATTTATGGCAAGACCAGGGTTAAATGGAATGAAATGATGTCTGGATTTAGTTCATCTTTTCGTTCTGACAGTGTTTCATGTAAAGTTTAACCCCATGGAGGATAGAGACTTCAGATAGATTTGCCATTGCTTACTGTGCGGATTTCAAAAGGGTAGTCCTGTCACACAGGCAAGGAGAAACATTTGTGAAGTGTATTCTGATGCAGTGACGGCTCATAAATTCCAGCTGTGGTCTAGACACGGCATTTGTGATTTGAAAATACTTAATTACTTTCCTGAATACCCTATATATATATATATATATATATATACACACACACACACACAACTTACTTAGTCTCGGTTGTCAGTCAAATACTTTCAAAATCTAATATATTCTCAAAGTATCATAGTATCAATATCTACATAGCTTTCAAGAATGAAAAAAAAAGTTTTGCACGTTAGACAATTTTTAAAACAAGATTCTGAAAAACATGTTAGTAGGCAACCAATATTTCATCGACATCGTACTTGATCTTTTAGAAATATATTTCAATACCTTCTTTGAGAATTATCTATATAAATAGAGAAATAATTGAAAACTCATTTATCAAATTTATTTGTTAATCAAATATTGATAATCTCCAAGTATGTTTCAAACATTCAACCCTTTTTGAATAGATATTTCTAAAATATAATTATTTTGAATATTACACTTTTGTCTACTTTGTTCCAAATCATCTATATCAGTCTCGCTGTCTATCTAATAAGATAAATAACTTGTACTGCTGGTATGACAAAAACTTTTTGTGCGCTTCACAAATCAATTGGAGAAAAAAAACCAACCCCAAAACACCTCACTACGTACAGAACCTCAAAATTTGAGTACAATGTTTGAATTTGATGCTATGCCTCTAAATATCCTTTATTTAGCAACATCAATATCCATTAATTGTAAAAACTGAGTTTCATTACAATAAAGTGGATCTACTACACATGAATACCCTGAGCAGACACCAGCTGAATTTCTTTACTTGTGGTAGCTGACTGACAAAGAGTGATATATATTTGTGTAAGTATGCAAAAATAATAGGTGCTTGCAAATGTTCCCAGCACTAGTTTTTAGAACACTGAATACACAGTTGTAAACCAGTTTTTCTCTTTACTGGAAACACACCTGAAAAATCGGCTATAAAATACTTGTTGGTTAGATATGCATTTCTAATAAGGACTGATTCTGTAAGACAGAGTTGAGTTTAACATGAAGGTTTAAAAAATATATAATTGAAAAGATAAGTGCACAGTCTGATTACTGCAGATAGGTTCACTATAAAAAGAAATTAATCCTTTGGGACTGTTATTGCAAAACGGTCAATGGTTTAAATAATTTGACAGACAACAATTGGACTAATGAAAAAGACTTCCATCCCAATACACGTGAACTGAAAAATTTCACGATAAAAATATCAATTCAAGATAATATCCTATGGATATAGCAGGAGTAAACCGAACAGGGGAAAGAAACTTAAAATAAGAAAGGAAGAGAGAAAAAAAAAAAAAAAAAAAGAACTCAAGTCTGGCACAAGGTCATCTTTATGGAAATCGAAGAATCAAACCTACTATGTACTAATGTGACGCCTAGATGCAACTGACTACAAGTAGATACACAAAACATGTTCTCTCTCCAAAACTAATTCCCACCTAAAAAACAAAACAAAACAGGAAATGAAAATTTTAGGCTATTAAACCTGACAATCATAATCCCATGATATAATATAAAGCGTTAGGAATTAAAAAGGGTTGTTATTCAAGTATTGTAAGCGTAACTAATGCACAAGAAAATAAATATTTATACATTCCGTTCATGAAATGAAATAAACAAAACATCTCGCAAATCGATTAAAAAATCAAAATCGGAAGTTTTGAATTTTTAGGGATTCATTGTTTCAACTGACGTATTGTTGAATGGATTAATTGAAAACAAGAAAAGAAAAGATAAAGATTACTTATTAAAATAAAAGTAAAAACTACATTCATATCGAAACCAACACTACATAGTACTGAATAATTTTATCAATGAAGACAACATGACTTGAACAAAAGTACTTATCAGTCATATAAATGTTGAAGCCATCAACATTATTTTGGATTTATTATTCTGTAATAAAGGTCGGAATTACTTGACAATACCACACTCAACAATAACAACAATACAAAAAACGGTAGTGACAAAATATATCAGTCAATAAATTTACACAATCTCATTTTAATTCTATTAAAAAGAAGAAGATCATTATTAAAACTGAAATAATAAGCATTTTGGGGTCTTTTTGAGGGGATCTTTTAGTACCTTTTTCTAAAACTGCAACTAACAACGAAGGATTTACGCAGTTATCTCTCTTGTGTCAGCCATTTTGCTTCTAAGAAAGAGAACTGTATTACTTGTTTTATTGTTACCGTAATCACAATACCTTTAAAAATAAAATGAATAAGTTAAAAAAAACAAACCAAAACGATAATAATCAAAGCATGTTCTGAAATCTGATCCAAAAACCTTCAAATACCACCATCTAAATACAAAAGTCTTCTATTACTCATGTTGTCTCTTAAATAAAACAAAACAATAACACACCATCACTGATTTTAGTGGTAACTCGAATAACTAGCAATAATAATTGGCACAATAAAGATTTAGGATTGTTTTATAAAATCTTAGATACTGGGTTTTATCTTTTGAAAAAAGTGTGAATTTACACAGACTAAAGATTAAAACGAAATATACACTTTAAAACAAAAATAAAAGCTACTAAACTAGTAAATAAAGATTTCATCTTGTAATGTGAAGTTTTACAGTTGATAAAATATTAAAAATTGAATTACCAAAAAATAAAGGGTGTTAAAAAGGGTAAGACACAATGAACATTTGCAAGGGAGGCAACTCTTCGGAATTAGCGAAACTCTCCACAGAAAGAAGGCGGTAATGTATCAACAGTTTTTAGAAGTTACACAATAAAGTATTTAAATACAAAATATCACTAGAAAAAATAACCAATATTTAAAATTCTTCGTTTGCAATAGGAAAAAACATTAAAAATAATATGGAGAGAGGGGAAAAAATATAAAAAGGCGCGTAATACAAAATATAGACCCAATGTAGTCTATACCGGTGTGCTACTGTGTGTAGCCATGTCGTATCGATTCCGAATAGTTGAGTAACATTAACTGATATATTTCAACACAAATAGAAGTATAAGATTTAAATCAATGCATGGTTCGTGAGAAAAATGAGTCCATTGGAGATTTATAGGCTTAAATAGGATAAAATTCTTACAAGGATCACAAAATTGGTTGCTTATTGTGGAGCAGATAAGAGAGTCGCCGTTTTATCAGTCCGCGGTCCAGTTTTGAGCTGAGATAAATAAACAGATAAAATATGGGCGGGAAACACAATGGGGAGAGACAAGCGGAGTTAGGTTTTCGGTTTTTTTTTCTTTCTATCCCCTCAAAAAGTCGATTTAATTTACAACTTTGACGATATTAGCAATAACATAACGAATGGAATATTCAAAAAGCCAATTCATCCAATAAATATTCAAAATAACAGTAGTCTTTACTCTTTCAAGATGAGAAGTGTCATCCAATTCTTGAACCAAAATGGGTTTAACGAATTAAAAAAAATCACACATTTAATTAAAGAATAATATCAAACTTTCAGAGTTGTGGCAGACACCAAAATTTAAACATGTTCTGGGGCGAAAATTAGATTGTTAAATTTCAATCATTTTCACCAAACAGAGGATCAAAATAAATCTGGGAAAGCCCTGAAACTTATCAAAGCGTAACATTATCTGTCAATGTGACAAAAACACCAAAAGCAATACCCATCACATCATTATGCATAATATTTGTTATGAAATGAAGTCAAGTATGCAATCATTAATCAAGTGGTATTACCAATGACAAAATTACAAGTTGTCAAATCATAAAGTAGCAAGAAAAAATCTTAATGGAAATATAATTTCAAAAAATAAGAAAATATATCGACCTTACACAAAAAAAATAAGTATTTGAATTTCTTGAATTTGAAAAAAAAAAAAAAAATTCTCTCAATTAAAATTTAATTCATTTTTCATAATCAAGTATATGAAGTGTGAAAATCGGATTAATATATGGATTATTTTTTAGAAAAATAAAAAATAGCCTCCAAATAAGTCAAACTTCAAATGAAAAGAGAAGAAACCATTAAATGTAGAAATAAATAATCCAATTTATTTCTGGTTTAATTAATGAAAATATAGATTTGATAATGGGATAAAAAAATTCAGGAAACAATGTGGTTGAAAAATGTATAGGGATTGAAATTTTTGACTCTAGGGGGCAGAGATGAGGGGGGAAAAACCAATAGGAAGAGAAATAAATAATTTGCGGGCATTGTTTTAAAAAATTCTGGGAAAATTATATACCTCTCAAATATCGTTTTTTGATAATTCATGAACGGAGAAAACAATTTTTTTTTCTTTATTTTGAATTGATCAGTGTCCTTTCGTGGACTCAAAAACTAAATAATACTCGAAGTTTTACAAGTCTGGGTCGTGTCATTTAGAAAGCAGGAAGGAAGAAATGAGGAACAAAGAAAGAAAGATTTTTAGACGTAAAAAAAAGGCGGCGACGTGGTTTTAAATTTTGACGAAAAGAAGAGAATTAGTTATTTTTTACCACGTCTCATATTGAGAGAAAAACTTATCTTTTTTGAAGTTGAAAAAAATTTAAAAACAAACAAAACAAGATAAAACAATATAAATTAAAAAGTAATCAAAATCCAAAGTTTTTTTTCCTAAAAGGCGTGTTCTTATCACAGTCGACGACATGGAAGAAATACATGCCGGCTTTTAAAAATATCTGAAATACTGGTTGATTTAATTCAGTGTTCACTTTTCCCTCTTTTTTCTTTATAACTGTTCAATTAATGCAAGTTTTAATCATTTTAGAACCGACATTGAATTTTCCGCGTGAAATAAAACTGCCCCCTGCTTGAGACTGGAGACTAGACTGGACACAATTCACTGTGTACACAAGACCTCTACACAAAGTATACATATTTATATACACTCGTATGATATACACTTATATATATGCAACACATTTTAATGTACAAAAGAAGGAAAAAATTAGGAAGCATACTAATGAATTTAAAAAAAAAAGATAGAAAGATTCATAAGTAGATTTTTTTAGATCGGTCGTGAAACGAAGGTAAGAAGCGGAGTTGAACGTGAATGTCTCTAGACCATTTATAATTTAAAACCAGAATTTGGACGAATAATATCTCTATTCATTAAATTTTGGTTTTAAGAAGGATTATTTTTTTAAAAATAAGTTTACTTACTTCTATTCACGTTATCAAAAAAAAAAAAAAGAAAAGAAATGAATATATATTACATTGAATTCAAGTATATAGAGAGAGTAAAAATGATGTAAGTCCACTTCTGGGCTAAATTTATCAATTTCTTTTTTTTTTCCATTTCATTTTTCAGCCAACTAAAAACTGCCTCTTCCTTCTTTCTGTTTTGCTGCCATAACTAAGTCTATTAAGTCTCCCACTTACTATAAAACTTAGCTCACTTCTTCCTCCCGTGATACACATATAAGTAAAAAAAGATATACAGTCTCCCCAAAGAAAGATTCTCTTTTTTTTTTTTTAGCATTTCGTCCCCCAGGAGGAGTCGGATAATAACCACACCTGGCTCTTTAGTCTTTTGGCCGATATCAAACACACAAATATAATACACACGTCCATATACTTATCTGTAAACATGTAGGTATATTATCCTGATGCATACTTATTTGAAAAAAAAGCAAGTGTTTTTTTACCTGTGTGTCAAGAAAAACCTTGTAAAAGTTGTCCTTTGGTGTTGTTGTATATATATGTAAAAAGTATAAAATGTATTTTTCTTTCGTAGGGTGACGATAAAATCCTTGAATTGTTGAAGAACCTACAGATGATGGAGATATCAGAGATATATACAGATATAGATTGATATGTAATGTATATATTACAAACTATTTTATCTATATATACGGGTGTATGTGTAGCTTAAAAGTGAGGTGTGTTGTAGTAGGTGGTATATATTGATGTAGGTATATGAAGTAATGTTGAATATATACATATATATAAAACAATATTATATATATATAAGTATATATTTAAGACTATATAGGTAGATATATTTAAAAAGGCCCTTATTTTTTCGTCTTTTTAACGTCGGCCTTCTTCTCTCTTCTTCTTCTTCTTTTCACCCTCACTTAAATGGAGTTCAACCTCCTCAGTCGTAGACGGGACTGCCTCCTGAAGTTTCTCTCTTTCTTTTTTTCCTTTTCTTTTATTTTCTTCTTTTATTTCTTCTTTCTTTCTTCTTCACTTTCCTTCCTTGGATTCTTCTTCGCCTTTTTCTTTCTTTGCCTCTTTCTTTCCCTTTCTTTGCTCACACTCTCACTCGGGCTCTCCCACTCGCACTCCAGCTTACACTCCAACTCCGTCTGCGAGGCCTACTCCCACTCTTACCTCCACTCTCACTCGAACTCACTCATACACTCTCTCTCTCTCTCTCTCCCTCTGTCTCTCTCTCTCCCTCACACACGCGCACACATAGGCACGCACACTCACACATGCACACAGAACACACACATGCGTCGAGTAGGAAACACGTACACACGGAGGGAAGCAAGCATAAGCATCAACACACGCACACACACACACACACACACATACACACACACACACATACATGTGTACGTATTGACTTCACCACACTTAGACCTACCTACCTACTGGAAATCATATGCATCGACATACACACATGAATATTATTAAGATAAACAAACACACGCACACACACAGTTTCATTTAGAAACACACATATCAGGACAAGCTCGCAATTATCTTGACAAAACACCCACACCCACTTACATATCAACATATACATCGTAACTTTACGCTTACATATAAGATCAGATACATATTTACTCACACATTTAAGGCACACACGCTGAAGCATATTTGAACAAAAACGTACATCAGAGATACACACAATAGACATTTATTTACATACACACTCACAAGGTAACACAACGACACATCCATAATAACAAAGGAACATATATAGATACGTAAAGGCCCAAATATTTATATTATAAGCATACGCATATATTAATAGATATATACGTAACAAAAGGTACACATAGGAAGTGAAATTGACACATGTATCTATTATATCAGTCCCACACGTGTTAATAACACATGCATATATAAAGAGAGGCAAATATGTATATTCACTCATATAAGCACTCATGTGTGTGAGTCTCAAATAAACGTTTAAGGGGATTTTTAAACAGAAAAAAACACAATTGATAAAAAACCAAAAACAAACAAAATGCATACATAATAAGAATCACACACATGCACTCTAAAAATTTAGTAAAACATGTAACTAAACTGATAATCATTGAGATTAGTGTAATAGATATTTTTAATGAAAAAAGAAAAAAGGAAAAAACGATGAAAAAAATCCCACCGAATTATTAAATTAAAGTTATTAGTACCTATAAATTTTAATAATAACACGCATATTCAGACATATTACTTCTGGTACGCTTACACACTGAGGATGACACATACAAACTGTTTACACTACAGATAACCCTAACCCATACTCACGCATATATCTATGCAAGTATATTAACACCCATGCTCAAAATACAAACACACACATCACCAGAAACGTACATATTTCTACAGTCACATTTTAATACACACATTTACATAAATCTCTATGAACAGATACACATTTAATATACATATCTTCTCTCTCTGTATATAGCGCGCGCAAACACATACACACACACATACATACAAACGCACGCACACACACACATATACATTCAAAGGTGCTTTCAAGATGGCGGCCAGAGCAAACACGATCACGTGACGTGGAGGCAATTCACTATATTCTCCCTCCTCCCCTTCCCTCTCTTTTTTTACTTCTTTCTTTTACATTCCCTCCCCTTCCTTCAGATCGTTCTCGCTTTCTCTCTCTCTCTCCTCTTCTTCTGTCCTCTTTCTTTATCATCCTCTTTCTCTCTCCCTGCATAATAATGAGCTTGACAGGAAACCGACCAATGGGAATCGTCTTATGCAAATTAGCACTCAGCATCGATGCTGGGGTGGGGGTGGGGGCGTCGGCGAAGGAAATAAAAAGAAAGGAGGAAAGAAGAAAAAAAAAACAGGAGACGAAGAGAGGGTGGAATGAGTTAGATAGCGACGCTATTGGTGGTAGCGGTGAGAGTAGCGAATGCCAAAGAGGGTAGGAGGAAAGAATGAAAACCGTTATCATATTTTGAAGAAGAAATCAAAACCCTTTTTCATTCAATGACTTATTCAATAAAAGACAGGTGATAATTCCTCATCCCCCCCCATCCAACCATTAGAGTAACTTATGAAAATTTGACCCGTTTAGCCCCTCGCCTTGAACGTTCTAATTTTTCTCTTTTCTTGCAGGGATTGGCGTGAGTCAACCATAAAAAGTCTTGCAACAAGTTGGCAGACAATAGGAAGTTCAGTATTGGTTTTATATCATGTAGAAGGAAAAGCTCCACAATCTGGTATCTGGGAGCCCTTGCTTGCAAAGTTAGCAATCTGTATCGCTATTTATTGAGCCAAATTAACCATGGCTAAATGACAGAGATGAGGACCCCTTAATAGTGCAATGATTTTATCAAGTGGTAGATGAAGTACTGCAAATACTTGAGCCATGCTCTGAACAACTGGAAAAAAAAGCATCAAAATATATTTGGACTTTTGTGCAATGTCCAGGACCTGCTCGAGGACACCGTGAGAAAATGCGTAGCAGATCTGAAAGTGGCATTGACAGATGTCAAGTTGGCACAGAAAAAAAGAACGAAAACCATAAAACAGACTGGTATAGATGATTACATACTTTGTGAGGAAACAGGGACACTAAAGCCAATGTTGCAGCAAGAGATTCAAGACCTCGCGAATATTTTTGAATTCATTGCTTGCAACAAAAGGTCTACTGCATTTCTAGATTTATTCACAGCTCTTCGGATTTCCTTGACAGTCCCAGTTACTGCAGCATCAAGAGAAATAATTTTTTCCTGGGTGAAATTGATCAACACGTTCTTGATATAATCAATTTAGCGAAGATATTTGGCCAGTTTGGCAATTATGTCCATTTAAATCTAAAATTAACAAGAGTTTGAACTTAGACAAAATCCTAAAAGACTGCACAGAGAGAAAAAAAGCAAGGAAGATGATTCTTTCTTAATGAAAGGCAATAACTAATGATTCATTCTTAAGTGATTTTTAGAAAAGTTCCCAATAACGCTATTCAATTACATTCTAAATACTTTTCTTTGTAAAACAGAAATGATTCGTCAAGAATATTAATAAGATTAGTATTTTCAATGAATCATTTCACAATCACTAAAACAAGTGGTTTTGTAACTATTCTCTTTTCAAAAGTAATTTACACATTTTGCTTGCTTACTTATTTGCAATTTAGTATTAGAATGTGCATATGTCAACTTGCTCCATTAAGTCACACGCACTATTTAAGCACACATTTTGATTGCTTTCCTTTCTACTATAGAGATATAAAACCTATTAAAAAAAGAAGTTATCTATACACCGATGATCCAACAGATCTCCTCAAAATTGTTTCAAAATGGGTAAAGAGAACGCCGCATTTCTTCGTTTGAATATCTTTGTATTACCAAAACCAGCATCTCGAGAGGAACTCCAGATTTGTCGGAAATCAGTCTGCAGCCCATCCACTGGGCTAATCCTGCAAATCTTAGCCTTGCAATAAGTTGGGAGACGAAGCAGACAAGAATATCTGGTCCAATACTGAGCACAGAAACTTGGGAAGTGGTACGAAAAAAGTCATCGTTGGTTACATATATTTCTTTTGGCGACTTTTACACCTTGAGCATCAACGATGAAGATTCTAGGATGGAACTTCTCGCCTGACAGTTCTTTTGACTACAGAACTGAACAAGTTCATAGCAAGTTATGTGACGCATATCTGAGAGAGAGAGAGAGAGAGAGAGAGAGAGAGAGAGAGAGAGAGAGAGAATTTAGTTATTGTAGATGTTCAAAGAATTCGATTGTAATTTAGGAAAGGTCACATACCTTGTCTTGAAGTGTCTTCCTTCACCATACAGCGAATGTAGTAGCTGCCACCATCAACCTAGCTTTTTAAAAAAGAATCTTAGACCTCTTGGATAACAGTTCATTACTTTAACCATTAAGCCAAATTGGAAATACAAAGTTGCAAAATGTGATAGTTTACCCACAGGTATCACAGATTTTAAATTTCTCTTTTTGTGTTCTTACACTGACTGCGTCTCTAATCGTACCTGCTTGGACTTCACATATAACATTTGTACTTACTCGGTAGATATTGTGATATATGAAATAGACTTAGAAGCGACAAGCGACGTCGCTCATTACACCAGGCACTATTTCACTCATAGATTGGGGGAGAGAAAGGTTCATGCCTTTCATAAGGGTATTAGTGAGAAGTGAGCTCAAACTGTCTCAGCCAGAGGTTGAACTAAACTCACCAAATCTATACACCGAGCCATTATCCGCTTGGCTTCTCTGCACGGATTTTGAATGCATAATTCTAAACGCTAGCTGAGAAAAATCTTTTGTTCTGATCTGAAATCATTTTTCATTTTGTTTAAGGATATTGCTGTGTGATGTGAGTGTCACTGATGCTTGGCGCTTCTAAGTCTGATTCAGATATTGCAAACGAGTAATTAGTAATGTGATAGGTTGAGTCCAAGCAGGGACGACTGAAGCCACGGCCACCGTAAGGAGACTATTAGGGGGATTTTAAGTGACGAGTCTCATGAGAGCTAATATTTGGCTCATTCAGCTGACAGTCCACTTTTGAGCCGCCCCCAACACGTGCAATGAAATGGCAAAATCCACCTTTAAAATATCATGAAACGATAAACGAATCGGGCACTTTTAACGCGTAAAGAACGAAGGTGATGCCGAAAAGCATGTTGGCAGATAACCAATAGTCGATTGAACGAAATCACAACTCCTTTTGCTAACAGAATATTGTTTATTTAAAAGCCAGTGATCTTAGTTGCTGAGATCTGAGCGAACCAATATCTTTGTTACTGTAGTCTGTGTTACAAAAAAACAAACCAAAACAAAAACAAACAAACAAACAAAAACAACCCAGGACAACAATAACAACAACAACAGCAAAAACTCAAGACAATTCAAGTCTCAATTCGTGGAATGTACAATCCATCCATGTTTGATATTCTGTGAATAAGTATTTTGGGATAATTTACCCCCCCCCCCCGCTCGCCAATTAAGTAGTCTCCTCGGAGTCACAATTTGACACCCAGGAATGAGGAAGTTCAATCGTAAACCATCTTAATTTAGGGGAAGTTAAGGAAACTAGCAAATACATAGGAATCGATTTATTTAAGTCAGAAAATATGGTCCATTCCAATTGATAAATTGATTCTTAAATGCTTTATTTAATCGACAAGGTTAAAGAAGATATTGTTCATTCTTATGAATGCTGTAACACTATTGCAAGTGTGTGGATTTTGATAGTATCTAAGATTGATGGTCGATCTCAATCTTAATTAGGATTTTACAAGAAGGTTAGTATTTCATTGTGACAGAAAATTAGTAAAAAAGAACTAACGCTAACAGAAGATTAGGACAAAAGCACCAAACACTAGCGTACCTAAATTAAGAGTCAGATAGTTCAAATGACTGTAATTCGTAGCAGGTGTTCGTTTCAAAGTATGAGTCATAGCCAAGAGTGTCAAAAAGTGACACTTGATTTTCATCATCATCAGTCTCTTCGTGTCTTGCCTGTTATTGGAATGAACATTCCTCATGATTAACTAGATCTCTCAATCATGGGCGTTGCGGAGCCAATACTTTCTGAACTTGTCTAGTTCGTCTTGCCATCTTATATTCTGTCGGCCACAGTTTCGCATGTGATCTCTGGGGATCTATGTTGTGACTCGTAATGTCCAGCGGTTGTCTGATATTCTTGCAACATTACCAGCCCATTGCCATTTGAGTCTTCTAATGGATTCTATGATGTCTAGGACACCTGTTTTCCCTAATATATTGTGCTGTCTTGTGATCTGTCGATATGATGTTGAGCACTATTCCTTCATGTGTACGTTGCATAGTTCTCAGTTTGAGGGGCAGACTTATGGTTAGGTTCCATGTTCCAGGTGACTATTATAGGTGACTATTGGGAGGATTCATGGCTGTATAACCTTCATTTTAGGACCAAAGGGATTTTCTTGTTCTTGAAAGTTGAATTTGCTGTACCGAAGGCTTGCCACTCTAGAGTGATTATTCGATTGATTTCTTTTTCTTTGAGGAATTCATGGAGATTCGTTGTCTCAGGTAGATATAGTGATCTACTCTCTCCAGCTCTAAGTTTTCGATTTTGATCGTCGAAAGACTCAGAGCCCTTTCAGTTCCAAAAGGAGATAAGACAAGGTGATACCTGTTCACCCATACAACATACATCGAGATGATCTTCCCAAACATAGACTAGGAAAATGAAGGAATCAGAATAGGCGGCAACCTCAGATTTGCAGACGGCATCGTCTTTTTTTGCAGATAACCTCCAGCTAATGCTAGCCGAATTGAACAAAGAAAGCAAGAAAGACAGCATTCACATGAGCAACAAACATGTTGAAGATAAACACACAACAGTCTAAATCGAAAACGCACTTGATTTTATCAGGGTAAAAATTGTCTTGATGAAAAATAGTTTAGTCAAAGGACGCTGTATCCGGAAAGGCAACAGTCTCACTTCGTCAAGAGTTTCAAAAAGTGACACTTGTTAGTGTCCAGGTTGTAACCGGAGGAGAGAGAAGGTTGAACTGCCCTTTGCACAAGAGCTCTTGGGGAAGTTGTCGGTCAGCGAAATTGTAAACAATAGTATGGACAACGAGAAACTTGTGTTGTGAGAAATACAGATTTTTAATCAACAAAGGAATTTGTTACGAGATGAATGAAGACACTTTTTTTGGAAATGGGATTTCCCCGGGAGCGTGTTGAGATGGCAGGATTACTCATTAGCCAATGGTCGGTATGGCAGGTGAGGTAATCTGTACAGTTCCGCCGATTCATGAGAATAGTGGGAGGAGACTGGCTAACGAGATTAAATGTTAGCAAAGTGGAGGTCAAGGTATTCAAACTCCGACTAGGGATTCTCTATAAATACTCTCAGAAATCGGCCCTTATGAGCTGACGACAGGAGATGACCGGAGGAAGCAGATTTCTTGACTCCACGAGGCGAATTACAACAATTTCGCTTACCTTTGCCTCTTGGGTGCTTCTATCTTAACAGATTAGTCGTAGACCTGACCGATCGTACATATAACTTCATTTAACGACTCGCAAAGGGTTGAATTGAAGTTTGTAATGAAAGAACATCCAATGAAACCTTTTTTGTTATTACCAAGCTTCCTCTTCATTCCTTGAGTTACTTTGATCTTTGACGAATTTACTTTCCGACAGGACTAATCCAAACTCGAAGACGTTTCCTTCAACTTCGTCAACAAGCCTTCAGCGGATCCCCAAGCCAAACGTGGTCGTGGAAAGCTTGCTGGACACAATGCATTAATTTTTAAATGTGTTATCCCCAAATCTGTCACGTCTTTTAAATTCTTGTTGGTATTTCTCTAAAAGGTCGCGCTTACAGACACGCATTCTCTTAATTTTGAACTCTAGCTCGTTACGATTTGACTCGATAGTCTGTACATGCACTCCATTTGACGGGCTCAAAAAATTCACTAAATGATGAACGTTTTCTCTTTCTTGTTGGTTCCGAGAGATCGCTTTATCATCCTCCTCTCTGTAAGTAATCACGTTGCCATCCTCTCCCTAAACTAGTCTGGGGTTGGGGGGATAGTCAAGTGATCCGTAATTGTATTAGTCAACAGATTTTTTCTTAATTTTTGGTAAGTTTTGTTATCTTCTAGTAGCCTTTCATAACAACGTTTTCAACCGATTCATTCTTCGTCAGCAGAATGAAATAGCAGGAATTCGAAGCAGAAATAGTTTTCGAACAGGACGCGAGTTTGAATCTACTGTGAATTTGAAGCAACTTCTTTAATGCACATTCTTACCATTTAATTTGAAAATCGGAGGATAAAAAAAGCAAAGTTGCTTCTCGTATCACATGACACATCAGGCAATTGTTTAGTCTCCATTTCTCGAAAAATGCATAGAGATTCAATTAGCGTTTGTAATAATCGTGGGTTTTTACGTTTTTTTTTACGGTTCGACGCCTAAAATGGACCATGTTACGAGGATAAAAGGTTCAAACTATCTTGCTATTTACCAATAGATTAGTGGATTTATGCATTTCCCAAGGCCATTAATGCGAAGTGAAGGTAAACTATCCCGAATTTGAAGTCGTCGTTGAATTCGTCAATTCTATTCTTGATGGCTTTAACTGTTAGACCACAGCACTGCCGATCGAAAGATAGATCGGCTTAAAACTTCGTGATAAAACAGTAACAATAAAATGAAGAAAATAGTAAAAAAATATAGAAGTATGTGAAACTAGAGAGCACTCTGAGAGCGCATACATCTACTAACACTATTGTCAGTAACTGCACGTAGATCCGCCCAAAAATTTAATCTCTTCTTCCATGGCACATTGCACATCTCTCCACAAATTTCCATGCAAATTAATTGTGAACTTCCGGAGATATCGTGTGAAAAGTAATGAGAGTATACATGTATGAAAAAAAAACCCCAAAACAAACGGAAACATATCTCTCAATCGAGAAAAAATCCTGGATCCGCTCCAAAATTAATAATTTCTTTCTTAGCCCATTGCCCACCCTTCTACAAAATCCCATCAGAATTAATTGAGAACTTTTGGAGATATCGCGCGAGCTGACATACGGAAAGTCGCGATCGAATACATATGCCTCTCCTACTTCGTTGGCAGAAGTAATAAATCCTACAAGTATCTCTCTCAGAGCTACTTTAATCCTTCAATAGCGCGTATGTGTTATCACATTTCATTTTTATTACTTTGACAATACTACGTTTATTCTTCAGTATAGTGAGTACAACACACAAAAACGAACTTAAAATCCCAAAGAAACGAAAAGAAAATGCAGGAGCACATGAAATCAACGTTATTATACATAAATCCTTTGTGACCTCATCTTGATTGTTATAGTTACAGTATTATGGTCGTTGTACCCCCGGCCTTCTTCAGGTGTCTATTGTAGTTCATAATCTTCTTTGAATCTGGAGTCGAATCCCTTATTCTGTCGATGGGATTAAACTGCTTTTCTCATTCCGCTGTCCATGCTACAAGGATATCTGGAATCTGTGATTTTTTTCCTAGTCAATCGCTTGTCTGTCTCTTTCACTGAACCAGACAATATGTTTTTTATTGCACTACTCGACCGAGGGACAGAACACACAGCCGCCTTGCAGGCTACTCGATACGCACAATCAACGCTGTGGTCCACAGGGCAAGGGGGTCATCAAAGTCGTCGAAATCGGTCCCTGGGGGTCAATTGGACTATCGAAAGGTCAATAAATGACTGGGCCTAAAATGGTGGTCGATAAACGAACGGGCTGGTTGAAATTAGCTTTTTATTTGAATTGATGATTCTTGTATTTCCCATACTTCCACCGGAATCTATATTTCGATATTTCCTAATACCCCCTAATAATCGCAAATTATTTTGATATGGACAGCTTGTATTTTACGCTACTATTTATTTTCAAGTAATGCAATATAATTTTGTTCTGAGCGATGGCACCACCATTATTATCGTACACTGATTTATTCAGGCCAGTGCCTGTCGTACTCGATAATCCAGTAAGAATTTCGAACCGAATTAGAAGCGGTAGATTGTTCTCTGCCTATTTCAGTAATTATTCTTCCTATTTCGACCTGGGGCATCCACTTGTTCATTCGACCCAAAGATTGAACCTGCTACCGCCAGACAAGTTGCTTAACCAATGTCTGTATCTACTCACCCGTCTCTTGTAGGACAATCAACATAGACTTATAAATCTAATGTGGCTTGCTGTCGATCATCTGCCTTGTACGTATAATGCAAAAACACCGGGCTCTTATGCGTTTACAAAATCGGGGTAATCTTAGTTTTTTTTAATTGCCAATGACGCTTGCAAGGTGATGTTATATATGCCTTCAAAGTTTCGTCTTATTAAGTTTCCCGGTTTAAGCGTGTATAAACTTCTTACAGTAATCTTTTAGTAAAATCCAAATTTTCCAAGAGTTTGTATCTAGCATTTTCAGACCAATTTTCATGACTTAGTACAGTAAAAAGTTACTTTAGATAAATTTCTCTACAAGATGACGTAGATTTAATTGAATTTGATTGAGCTTCACAAAAGTTATTACACAAATAAAATCCACACTTGGTGTAAAAACAGAAATTCTGTCCTAGACTATACTTATCTTGTGTCTGTTCCAAAGGTGCATGTATAGAAGGGGTTGGATGTTATGGTGTGTGGAGCAGTCTGTTATAAATATCATGTAAAATAATTTTCCGTCTCTCGTACGAAACTACAGCTTCGAAGTATGTTGATTATTTCTCTTCAGTGTTGTTGATTTAGATATTTTAGATCTAAATTTGGATTATTTTAAAGAGTGGAAAGTGAGGGATACAATTTATAGAAACTATGAAGAAAGATCTGTAATCTGTAATTTTTAATTATTTTTTGAAATTTTTATTAGATTTCTCAGGAACTGCCGATCATAAAAAAACCCTCGACACTCCACTGCTTTGTCGGCTGTCTAATTCATCTGCCGAATGTCACCTTCTTACAATGGCCAGTAATCACTGTGCTCACACACAGATTTCTTCAATTGCAGTTAGAAACTGCAGTTCGATATACTACGGCGGTGCCTGTTCCAAGGGTGCGTGTTCGGAAAGTCCCGGACTCTATGGTATGTGGAACAAACTGCCATCATCATCACCATCATCATCTTTACTAGTCTTGAATTCTTGGAGTACGGAAAGTGTCTCCTAGACTCCATATATTTCGGTCATCAGAGACTTGAACCCGGCTTTATTTTGGATATCACGCTGGAGTTGTATTGTCGACAATACTGTTTGTTCTTCGTATTTCTTCCATAAGCCTTGATGATATTTTTTTACGTTTGTTCTAAACAGCAGTTGTTTTGGCAATGAAGAATTTCCCAGTTGTTTTATATCCTCGATGTATTTTACATGTTGAGATTTGCTGAAATCGGAGATAGAGGCAGTCCTGATAATTTGCCGTAATTTTTCATTAGAATATATGAAACTCCAGTTCTCGGGTCTTGTACTGATGTAATCTTCGGTTTTCCGAGAAGCTTTCTTACATTTGTAACTTTTTGGGGGCCATTTTCTTATAAATCTATGCCGTGTTGATTCGATTTCAGTCAGATGTTTTGCTGACTAGACATTCTTGAAAGGAGTTTCATAGTCAACGGCAAATACAAGCGTCTAGAAATTGTGATGATTTGTCAAGATATCTTTTAGTTCTACTCACTTTTGTGGGCTAAAAAGGCATTTTATATCTAAATTTAGACCTATAATTTATCGAGAACCGCTGATTAAAACAATTTCAAACTTGACACTGCACTGGCTAATTTATTAATATATATCATACTAAATATATCTGGTGAATGTCTTTGGACAATGGCCAGTTGTCTAGTAATTAGAGTGCGACTGCACATGAACATTCACTTACGCACACACAAATTATATTTAGATTATTGTTAGATATACACACCTCTACGTCCTCATCTACAACTGATCTTATTTTTAAAAAAAAGAAGAAGATATGTCACTCCGAGTGGATTCGAACCACCATCCTTTCGGTTTATAATCGAACATTCTAATCAGTTGTACCAGATCTGCATACGTGTGATGCGCTGGAGCTTTTTTTGAAATTTCTTAATTCAATTCACGCGTGCCTGAATTTCAAAACGGGCACATGTGTTCGTGACGCAACCAGTCAGTGCGTTCGACTGTAAAACGAATCCATCCGGAACTACATGTTCTTTAAAGCAAAAGTAGTTGCAGTCGAGGATGAACTTTTAGGTAGCGATGTATAAACGTTCATAACTAAATTTTCAGCCTCGAAAAGAAAAACAAAAAAACGAACATTCAAATTGATGTATATTCATAACTACCAGAAAATCTCCAAACATCTTCAAAATCTCTTGTTTTCAAAAACAAGTCGCTCCTAATATATTCGAACCATCAGAATTTTGGTTATCAGGATGGCATTTACCAGATAAGCAACCTGAATTTGATTACTGATCAAATGTGCCAGACTTTTAAAACATTTTTCATTACCAATACTAAAATCATTGTTATACGTTTACAAAATGGGATATTTCTGGGGGTTTTTTTTGTGGCCTAAAGCATTCGCAGGGTCATGTTATATAACCTGCAAAGTTTCGTCTTATCTAGTTCTGCAGTTTAGGCATGCATTAATCTCTTATAAGCAAATTTTTAGCAAAAACTTGAAAAAGAAAAAAAATAATTTCTTACACCTGTATCTTGCCTTTTTCAAAGCAATATTTGCGACTTGATGTAATGAAAAAGTTACTCACAATAAAATCCTCTCCAAGATGACTTAGATTTTATTAAAATTGACTGAACTTAACAAAGATATTACAGAATTAAAATAGTTGCTTTGCGTTAACACTCAACTTAATCATATTGAAGATACATTGCTGCAGCACGTACCAGAGGTTTTTTCTCTTACGAATCACAAATACTTTCATTAGGTTTCGTCCGATTTTTCCTTGTTTTTTTTTTTCAATCAAAATTTATGAAACAAACTGAAATGAAATAAAGGTATGTATGAAACTGTACGTCTACTTAATCCTTTTTAAAGATTCATTTATGTATTTTTCTATGTTTCGGAGTCGATGAGGAATCAAGGATTACATGAAGGGGTCGATAGTTTTAAAGGTTTGAGGACCCCTGAACTAGACCATTGTCCCGTAGATAATCCCCAGAGTTGGAATTACGACAGACCCCTGAAGAAGGCTGAAGGGTACAGCGACTGAAACGTTGTGACTATAGCAACCAAGATGAGGACACTAGTCGGAGTAAATCAGTGTATAATTCTTCGGGAACCAGACAACGTGTCTCTGTAAAAATGTTTGTATACTTATGGTAACTCCAGGCATGTTCTAGCAAGTTTTTGAAAATTCTAGAAAACTAATATTGTGGTGTCTGCATGTGTGCTCACCCCGATAGTAATGATCTGATTCTATCTATCTATCCATCTATCTATCTTTTTTTGAATACGTTCGGATATTTGAATAAAATGTTACCCAAGAGTTCATGATGATGATTATTTTCAAATAAAGTATGATTCAACAAATACATAGTTCAAATCCATGATCTCTTATTGGGGAGGGCAAGGTCCCATTAAAACCATCTGTGGGAACTAACTGGGTATGCAACCCGAGAAATTTAGATAAAAATCAACATTGGTTGAATGTCGGAGATCCAGTGATTATAAAATAGTTGCATGCATCTCAGTTTCCATGAATTGAAAGTTTATTCGTGAATTGGGACCAGGAAAAAAGTAAAATAAAGTACGCAAGGTTATTGATCTTTTTTCTTTGGTTAATATTCGTTGGTTTCGGCCAAATAATTTGGTAAATCAAAGTTGATGATGATGATGATGATGATGATCATCATCATCATCAGTCTTTCAACGCCCATCGTTGGACATAGACCTTCCCCAGGATTCGACACAATTCTCTATCATGGGCGTCACGGAGCCAGAATTTCCTGAATCTGTCCAGTTCATCTCTCCATCTTGTGTTCGTTCTGTCGGCCTCGGTTTCATATGAGATCTCTGGCGATCCATGTTGTGAGACGTGATGTTCATCGGTTGTCTTTCATTCTTGCAATATGGCCTGCCTATTGCCATTTGAGTTTTTTGATAGTTTCTATGTTGTCACGGACACCCGTTTTCTTCCTGATATACTGTGCTGTCTTGTGATCTCTCGATGTAAGGTTGAGCATGATTCTCTCATGCGCACGTTGCACACTTCTCAGTTTGCAAATCTGTCTCTTGGTTAGGTTCCATATTTCAGCTCCATTAGTGACCATCGGGAGAATGCATTGGTTGTATACTCTTCTTTTTAGGATTATTGGGACCATCTGGTTCTTGAAAGTTGAGCTTGCTCTGCCGAAGGCTTGCTATTCCAGAGTGATTCTTCGCTCTTTTTCCTCCTCTTTTGAGGATCTCATGGAGATTCATTGTCCTAGGTGATTGTAGTGGTCTACCTTGCCGAGTTTTGCATTTTCTATCTTGACAGTTATGTTCTTATTCTCAACATGATTATTGCACATGATTTTCGTTTTACTGAAGTTCATATGCAGGCCGACTTTTTTACTTTCTTTGTTTAGATCATCTGGCATTAGTTGGAGGTCGTGTAGGTTCTCTGCGAACCATAATCGTAGAGCACCTAGGAAAGAAACTAAGAATCAGACTCAAACTCAGTTACACCCGTATCGGGCGATGCAAGAGGCCTTAATTTAATTCCCTTCTATCGAATGATCCATACAGACCCGATCACTGTTTATGTAAAAATTGTGGAATTTTTTACGGGACCTGAATGCAAGCATGTACTGCCTTACGGGTGTGAAGGACTCCAAATGTCCATCTATTTGCACACAGCTGGGAGAAGAAGTGGATTCACACTTTTCCCGAGGGTATCAAGGAACGCAAACTGTCCAAGCTGAAGTTCGAAATCGGTTTGGCGATTCCATTCTCCACGCCGCTAACCTCTCATTTCCCAACAGGTTCTCTTTCATATATATATATATATATATATATATATATATATGAGAAGCACTCGATTAAATATTCGAGGTACAGATCTGGTTAGTCACTCAATAAAAACCTTCACGTGACCAACGCCGTACTAGGCAACATGCTGCGTTAGGTGTGATAAATTAAAATTTGAAAAAAAGGAGCGATCAATGAATAAGATACTTCTCACGCCCTTTATTGAAACACCAAAAGTCCGAATTAAAAAAAATCAACAATGGAACCAATTTAGCCTGAAATTACATTGTAAATTCCACCTGGCGTTTATGCAGATAATTTGACCTGCCCAGCCTTCAGGATCATGACCCCAACACTGCTGAGCCAGGAACTCTCAGGTTAGTGACCTTTCTAGCCATCCAAACGTAGGACCCACTGATTGGTCTCCGGGTTAGCATTCAAGTCTCGCAGCCTTACAGTAGGCTAGATATGTCGCTGCTAGAGATGATTAAAGAGCACTTCTCTGACACAAAACTGGGGGTTGCTCTATGCAAGGGCAATGGCTTCGTTAAGTCTCATGGTGAGAAGGGTAAATATTAATGAGTCATAAATAAAAAATATATTCGTTACTATGAATGAACTATGGAAACAACTGGTTTTAAACCAACAGAGATTATACGGCTCTTCGGAATTTG
Source organism: Thysanoteuthis rhombus (assembly GCA_963457665.1). Taxonomy (NCBI): domain Eukaryota; kingdom Metazoa; phylum Mollusca; class Cephalopoda; order Oegopsida; family Thysanoteuthidae; genus Thysanoteuthis; species Thysanoteuthis major. The sequence continues at coordinate 16,447,759 of OY735238.1, read as the reverse complement.
GTTTCTCTTCTTTAACTTGAAAGCTACAGCTACGAGCAGGACTCCTTTTTATCTCTAAACATGAATCAATGCTGAGCGTGTTGGAATGTACGTGCGTGCATGGTCGTTGCAGTAAAGCCATAGAGAGGTGGTCAAAAGGCCCGAGATTCCATTCCAAGTTTCAAGTGGGTAACCTTTACCACCACTTCTGAAGATAGGTCTAACCTGGTGGCGTAACTAGGGTGGAGCACGTTAGGGAACGCCGGGCTAGAACATCAGTATTCAGAAGTTTGAAACAGCTTGGAAAATACATAGATATCTCAATCGGGAGGTAGGCCGAGTATTTTCTGCACTTGGAGCGGCACAAGATCACAACTGCGTTACTCTTGGTGAGGATCAAACTCACTACAGTAGTGATGATCTGCGACACCAGCTTGCTATTGGCACATACTATATGATTCTTGACCTTTTCCTCCACCTCTTGCATCACCTCACCAGGGATCTCTGGTAGACATTGGTGGGTATCAAGTGACAGCAAGTTTCCCCAAATGTCTGGGACCCGCTTCGGTATTCTTGCCGACTTCAACAGAGCTGCAATCTTCATCATCTCAATTTTTTCTCCTAAAGCCGGTAAACTGAATGTCTGGTTCCAGAAGTCCGTCACCCTGGGCTGTAACTCCCCATTACTCTTAAAAGAGTAGGATCAGGGTCAATCATTGTTACCTGGGGAGCGCCAAAAGGTAACCGACAACCTCTGGCACTACACACATGTACGCGTATGGCTCCCCTGCATCAAAATTTGCCTCGGTGGGGAGGTGAATAAATACCAATCCTTTCTTGGATCTATGATTTTTCCACTCTCATGGCAAGAGTTTTCGAAGCTGTTCCCAGGACTCAAATGATTATAAGCACAACAATCACCTACATTTCACAATTTTCGCTGCTCACACGGAGGGTCCTGGTAACTTTTCATTCTCCACCACTTTCAACCTTTCATTAGTTGCGACAGCATTATCCATTATTTGGCACATTTTTATCCCTTTCTTGGCAAGGATGGGGTGATCAGTTTAAAAATTAAAGTTATTTTTACTTTTTTTTATTGTCAAGGACAGATTCTGATTTGTTTTCGTACCAACAGGTACTCAGTACATGTAGTCAGATTTTTTATTTGCAGAATAGTCATAGGTACATCAATAAGTCCACTGCCGAATGAAGAAAAAAATGTACACGACAATTATTCATTTTTCAACACGATCTCCTTTCTTGTCAATGTATTTAATCAATATCGAATATCACCGATCGAACATTACTCAGAGAAAATTTCAGATGAATATGTGCAATCAGACACTCCCGTATTAACGCCATGTTTATGTTCCTGAGAACAATGACTTTAACTAAAACAGATTTTACCATAGAATCAATTACACAAATAGAGGTTATGTTCACATTATGTACATAAAAAAGTCCCAAGACGTGCAAAATGGCCCAAACACGCCAAAACGACACTAAAATAGCCAAAATATACTAAATAGTGGCCAAAATGTTAAAGCACACTAATTTGGTGTTTTTTGACACCGTCAGAAACGCACTGAATTTAGCTAAATTGGCAACACTGTCGGTACCTTTCTGGCCAAAATATTCTCACACAGTTACAGAATAAAGACCAAAAAACACAACTTTTATATTGCATGTAGAAAAAAGAGCGAACAAAATCGTTTTATTGGGTGGGTGAAGGATGCAGGCCCAAAAATTGCAAGTAATGCAAATTTTGAAATGAACACGAAAGAAAGGTGAAAAAATTGGACATGGCCTTCAAATGTACACAAAATTTCATCCATTTTGAAGATCCATCTAGAAAGATCTTACTAAGTTACTAGATTTCTTAGATAAAAAAAAGGAAAGAAATTCGCCGACGGAAAGAGCACTAGAGGGTGGCGGCACCCCTAATGCTCTTTCTGTTGGCAAATTCCACTCAGTTCGCTTTTTGACTGTGTATCTTCTACAAGTATCGAATTATATGAATAAATACAAAAAATACTTATTTCACTCTTTTCCTTTGAATAGAAGCAGCAATACATATTTTTGAATTAACCTTCAATTAGAAAACAAGAAATGCAATAAATACTTTTTATTTTGAGAGTTTCCAGCTTTTTAAAAAAATACAAATAAAGTTTTACAAAATTTGATGGCAATATTTTTTTCAAAGAACTTTGGAGATTTTTTTTATTGTGCTCACTATAAAATGATTATTCTCGCGAGAACGTGTCAACTTATAATTTGAATTATCTTCCCTTGAATGTCCATTTAAAATCCTTCAAATGTTGAGAGAGAAATGTCCGAGGGACCTGATATTGCTTCAGGATGGAGTGATGTTTCTGGTGCTGGATCTTTATGTTGATATTGCCGTTCAGTTGGACGATTAAAAACATATCCAGTGTTTGTTGACGCGCTATGTTTTTTTTTCTGTTGGTACTACTCCCCGTAACATTTGTACCCACTGGTTATCATTCGATTGACTGGGGAACTTTTTTCTCTTCGAGGGCCTTTTTTTCCGAGAAAATTGACAAAGCTCTGTCCAAATGCTCAAAAGCCTCAGATAAATCTTTTGTCTATAAGGATAGGAGTAATTCATCATAATTGTGTTCTTCTTCAGCTACTTGTTGTTGTCCATTCTGCACGAGATCGTCGTTTGATAATTCCTGACCGTCCAGTGACTCCGCTATATCTTCTACCTCTATCCCAGTTGACCCAACTTGCTGTGCCAATCCAGCAATCTGTTCACGAACTTCGTTCATTGGTGGCTCAAATCCAAGAGAGTCACCAACACATTCTGGACAGATGCTTCACCAAACACGATTGATATTTGTCTATTTTACTTCAGAAAATTTGTCAATTGTTTTCATCGTGTTATAGTCACGCCGAAATTATCTCACAGTAGGCATATTTTCACCATCTATAAAACCTGTAAATTATCTGAATGTGCACCGTAAGCAATAGGCCCCGAAAAAAGCAATATCCCCCTAGTCCATTGGTTGGATCAGGCAAGTTGTGATTGGTGACAGAAAAACTACTTGAACATTATTTGATAAGTCATCCGGGTTAGATGGATATACTAGAGTATTATCAAAGATAAGCAATGCTTTCTGTCAAGGTAATTCCCCCACAATATTCCTTGAAAGCTGGGTAGAAATATCCAGTGAACCAGTCTTCAAACACTGTTCTAGAAATCCAGCCGCTTCCAGCAGGAAGATAAGCCTTTCATGGCCCCGGGTGTCCCAGCATTATAAACAAGTAGAGGCTTTAGTTTTAGATATCTTGCAGCATTACTCCCAAACAGAAGAGTCATAGGAACTTTGGTTGCCTTGAATCCAGGTGCACATTTTCCTTTCTTTTAAACAAATATTCTGTCTGTCATTCGTTCCCAAAACAAGCACATTTCATCTACACTAAAATCCTTCTTTGGTGTGTATCCACCATCTTCAATTATTTTTTTTTTCAGTAATGCTGAGTAAGCAGCAGCTGTTTCTTTGTCTGCACTTACAGACTCACCTTCAAGATATATGTTGTGCAAGTTTGAGTGCTTCTTAAAACGTTCAGACCACCCACGACTTACTGCAAATGTTTCAATTTCAACACTACCGCCCTCTCGTTATTCCAAGTGCTCAAATAAACTTTTTATCCGTATGGACAGTGACAGACACAAACAGTCTCGTTGAACTTGATCCTCAACAATCTCTTCATATTTTCCATTATGCCACTTCTGTTACAAGTTAACTACGTAGCAGCCAATGGAGTAACACATTGAGCACATGATTCAATACCTTCTGCATTTCCGAGGATTGTTCGTACAGTTGTAAGCAGCGAGCTGAGAGCTCTTGGTGTTACCAGTGCTCTCTGTCCTTCTGTAAATGTCTTCAAGACATCCAACAACTTTTTAATGTAACGGTTTTACCCTTCTTTTTCGTGATCAAAGACAGCAATGAAGTCTGTACGTTCAGCACTCGTTGTTCTTGAGTCAAAATGAAATTAGAATATAATTCTAAATGAATCAACCAATAACAAACAAAGATGGCACTTCGTTTATGCAGACGATAAATAGAAGTCAAAACTAATATGTCCAGTCATGAAAATGTAAATCTTGAACCTTAATGTCTTCATTATCCTTATTCGCTACACTAATTTCTTCACTCCACTTCTTTCCCAGCGGACAACTCAGAGCTGTTTCTATGGCAACAAGTTTTGAAATTCAATTTTGCCGTGAACACATTTTACGACAACGATTTATAAAAATGAAAAAAAAAAAAAAAAAAAGAAAGAAATATCGCTTTTAACATACGACTCCAGCGGGACTCTTTTTTTCCTCCACATTACACAAATGTAATGTCTATTCAGGAAAATCACTTATTCACAATTCCACCAACGATATTTTTGCTAGTTTTAGTTTTTAAACCTTGTCAAAAAGTGATGGTAACCGGCGATATTTAAGTAATTTTGCAATCGTGTAATTCACATATTATCAACCAAAAAAATGTTGCTCAACATTTTCTTATGACTAATACTAGCTGAATGATAGACTAAACCAAAAGTATAGTTAAATAAAAATTCAAGAAGCAGTTAGAAAGAGTCCATTCCATTATAGATGGGCAAATTGACTATCGTCACCAATAAATATTGAAAAGTGTTACATGCCAGCGAGATGATTGCATATATAAAATTGTATGAACATACAGTTACACTTTGGGTTTGGTTTTTATTTCAGCTTTAGAAATTGTAAATAATAGTCATTTAGAAATGAGACTAAAATCTTATCATTCTCAAAAATTAAAAAAATAAGGGACATGACTTTAGTGAAAATATGAGAGATTTCTAAAACAACGTCAGACTCGCAGAGGAAAATTTTGATGCTCCGTGACCATTTTTCGAGGGAGAAAGTTTTTATTTTCTAAAAAAATTTTTTTTTCTCTTGACGGATGATGCATATTAGATCAGTATACGCTTGGGTATCTCTTTCAAAAAGTTGGAAATTTTGTGTGAGGGGGGTAAATTCAAAATAACGACATGAGAAAATGAAAATTTGACGTTTTTGTTCTTAGAAATATCGCAAACTAGGTATTCATGTAGGAATCATACAAGGAAGATTGATTTTTTTTATTTATTCAATTATTTTCATCCATTAAATTAAATATCCCGGGTCTGAATTCAAAATGGCGGTACAGATATCGAAAATATAAAGTATTTGCTCATAAAAGGCGTCCAAGAATGACTCTTATGTCATAATCATGCTTTCGGAGGGAACAGCACATTTTGCCTTGTTTATTCAATGATTCCATCCACTGAATCAAATATCAAGCGGGCTAATTCAAAATGGCGGCATGATAGTATCATTCATGTAATTTCTATCAAGAGATCCAATGACAAAGATGTGTATGGCTTTCTAGAAATTGATTGAGCAACTAGACTGACTTCCACTTGGAGATTTAGCGTACCTATTTCTATCTAGAATTCTACAAGCCACTTTCCATATTTGCATATTCTGCATCCTGGACAATATTCACCGCAATGAATACACAAACATGACTCCGTCTCGGCTCTTAATTGGATGATTGTTCATAATAATTGTCTCTACCATCTTTATAACGCTTAGCCAGAAGTTAGCCATAGAATTATTGTGATCTGCAATAATCTTGTGTGATTTGGAAATGAAATCAGACAGTATTTTGTTCTTTGAAAGTGTGTCGGCAGTCTCCGTGATCTCTCCCTTTGTGTAACTGGATGGATCTCTGAGTTTAATGAGTACATCTTTACTATTTCCAACTGTACAAGTCCCAAACTTAATGCATGTCTAACATTTTTCCGATTAAGCATCTCATATTGCAATTTTAGACTCTTCATGGTCTCACAAGGAGCCGGGAAATTATTAATATCATGAAACAACTCAGTCTTGATATGAGCTACCAAGACGCCATCAAGTTGTATTGTGTGTCGGCTAAGCATAAAGAAGCAAAAGATGGAGACTGCCCTGGTGAATTGATTTTTAATGTTCCTGGGATAGCAATAATGGACAACGATCACTTCGGAGATGACACCCTGACAGAAGCTGGACCATCGCACAGAACCAGTGCCTTGGCTCTTCAGCCTAAGGGAATAGCAAACCCTATCAACGATAACAACCAGTCAACATTATGGTTATCTTCGGTATTATTTTCCTTTAAATACTTGCTCGGCTGACTTTGCTGCGATCGCGTCGGCTGCAACTCAGACACCAGGAAGATCTAAGCCATCGAAGCGCTGTCCAATGGCTGTGATGAATGAGCACTTAGCATGAGATGGCCCTAGAATAGGCATAATACTTTTGAAACGGCATCGATCTTCGTTCCTCAATTGGACGGCGAAGGTGTAAACTAGCTGGTCTTCAACCAACCAAATAAAGGGTGTGTTCTCCTTCTCTACCACAGTCAGCTGGCGAACCATTACTTTATGAATTACAGATGTCTGTGGTAGCCTAGGCGGTGTGAGATAACAGTACAGCATATTCTTCGGTACACACTCTTGGATAATGGACTGAAAACCACCGAACGATCTTATCTTTTAGGAATTGGCAGGAAGTCGGTTATCATAAGAATCCATGCGAACCAGTGAGTGAATCATTTCTAATGTACGCAAAGATTGCGAGTCCTTTGGCACAGTATCAATTGTCTGTATTACAGGAGGAATGTCTTTATTTACTGTCTTGTAGGATTGAATCTTGTCCTGTACAGTTCTGATGCTCTTGAGATCGCTTTGTATAGTTAGTGTTGGGTGGTTTTTATCGTTGATAGGGTTTGCTATCCCCTCAGGCTGGACAGCCATGGCACTGGTTCTGTGCGATGGCCCAGCTTCTGTCAGGGTGTCATCTCCGGAGTGACCGTTGTCCGTAGTTGCTATCCCAGGAACATTAAAAATCAATTCCCCAGGGTAGTCTCCATCTTTCGCTTCTTCATGTTTAGCCGACGCGCAATGCAACTGGATGGCGTCTTGGTAGCTCATATCAAGACAGAGTTGTTTCATGATACTAATGATTTCCCGGCTCCTTGTGAGACCATGAAGAGTCTGAAATTGCGATATGAGATGCCAAATCGGAAAAATGTTAGACATGCATCAAGTTTGGGACTTGTACAGTTGGAAACGGTAAAGATGTACTCATTAAACTCAGAGATCCATCCAGTTACACAAAAGGAGAGATCATGGAGGCTGTCAACACATTTAAAGAACAAAATACTGTCTGATTTCATTTCCAAATCACATGAGATTATTGCAGATCACAATAGTCCAATGGCTAACTTCTGGCTAAGCGTTATAATGATGATAGAGACACTTATTATGAACAATCTTTTAATTAAGAGCCGCGACGAAGACATATTTGTGTCTTCATTGCAGTGAATATTACCCAGGATGCAAAATATGTAAGTATTAAAAGTTAAGGAGTGTATGTTTACCACTGACAAAAATGAGCAGCATAGATGAAAAAACACTTGTTTTGGGGATTTTGTAGTCGATAAACCCGCTGGCTGGTGGAATTTTTTTCAACAATGTAAGAAACTTTTAAATTAATGAATCTGATGTCTCAATACGTTCAACCTCTTCAAATCTAGACGGCTATTTAATGTCTGAACCATCCCCGGTTCTAGTCCCCTTGCAGTAGAATTTAGAAAATATTTGTCTCGTACGCCCCAGAAATTTATAGCTGCCTCAATTGACCTCCCCCCAGAAGTCTTGTCATAAACGATTGTACGTCTTGTGATGAGGGTCATTCTTTGTTCATAAGCTCTTTCACAAAGCTGGATCTAGGTTCTTCGGTTTTAAGTCCAAAGGTTCTTGCAATGCCCTTCTCTTTCACGAAGCTGGATCTGATTTCTTCAATGTCCTTTCAATGTCCTTATAATCTTAGAGAAGTCCTTGCAGTATTCGATTCGGGGCTGATTCAAGTCAAGGGTAACTGTTCTTACATGAGAAAGGAACATTTCTGTCACTTCTGTAATGCGTGCATTCTGAATATTAATTGAACGTTTATAATTTTGAACGTCGGCCAGTAAGACAAACTTCTCCCAGCATGCTTTGTGGTAGCGGATTTCAGCTTTAAAAGGATCTGTTGTTGCAGCAATCATTGCCAGTAGCCGTTTCACATTTTTCGCCCTCGAGATATATCGCAGGGCTCTTATATTTTGACCATGCACTTAGTCGTTATATAATGCGATTCTTCTAATCTACGGATTTCATGTACCAAGTGCATAAATCTTTGCAATGAAGTCAACCACCAACTTATAGACAAAAGTAGCTCTAGCTGAATCAGCGCGACAGACATCTTTATGTGTTTATATTAAATGAAGAAAGTTACAACGTCTGATTACTATAGGCGATTTTTTTTTAGCAACGGTAAAAAGTGGAAAAGAATAAAACAAAACAATTAATTAAATAGAGCGCTGAACAGAAAAGAATGTCGCTCAGAATTATCAAAACAAGAATAAGAACTGTGTTTGGGGAATACGAAAGCGAAAATCGACATTACTTACAATTCAATTTTAGATGAGCCACATTGAAAACATTTGCGTAAGCAAATAAAGCCAAAAGAAACTCAAACAAAACATGCAGCTAAGATTTAAATGGCGTCAGCAAGTCATTTTCACGCGCTTTATTTCAAGACCCAGACTGCTATTTTTCTTGAATATGTGACTGAATTGTTGGAAATGTTTGGAAACATTAGCAATCATTCTATAGACAAATACTTTAAATTCTCGAATTCTGTGCCACCATTTTGAATTTCAGTCTCTGGATATTTAATTCAATGGATGAAAATAATCGAATAAACAAAGTAAAATATGCTGTTCCCAGAGAAGAATCGAAATTAGATGCATTCTACAAAAATCATACTTGAAAAGGGAAAATAAGATACACCCTACGAAAACATGATTCTGACATAAGAATCGTATTTAGAAGCCTTATATAGGCAAATACTTTAGACATCCGATTTCTGTGCCACCATTTTGAATTTCAGCCCCTGGATATTTAATTCAAAGGATGGAAATAATCGAATGAACTAAAAACAATCTCTCTTACCAGAAAGAGCATAATTCCAGCATCTCTTATGCTAGCATTTTGGATTTACCAACCACCATGCAAAATGCTCAACCTTTTGAAAGGAATGCCCAAGCGAATTTTGATCTGATATGTATCTGTCAAAAAACCTACCTCCCCGAAAAATGGCCACAGATCCCTAAAATCTTCCTATACTATAACGAAATGACGTTGAATGGAACGATGTGAATCGAGGTGTACACCGATATATATATATATATATATATATATATATATATATATATATATATATATATATATCGACACAGGAAGTTTATCATACAAAGTGCATGGTAAAAATATATTGGACTATATGTATATGTGTTCGTACATAAATATAGAAATGCAATCACGCACACATAGACACACACACACGCATATATATATATATATATATATATATATATATATATATATATATATATATATATATATTATAATGTTTCGAGCAATTTGTTAGAATACAAAAAAGAAACAGATTTTTTTATAATTACAAGAACAAAACAAATTGCCAGTCGCTGAAGAGTGAGTAAAGCACAAAATTCACCGTGTAAATATCATAGTAAATTTTGTTTTACTATTATATATATAAGGAGAACAAGATCACATACCCGGTGAATGTCAACATTTTATGCCTAACGCACTTGTCAGCAACGATCAGGATGATCCTTCAAAATGATTTCCCTTCCCTCTAAAATATAAAAATGTTCATCGTTATTTTTGTTGAAGTCTAAATCATATGCAATCTATGGGTTGCTTAATAAAATCTATTTCTATTCCGATTTCCAATTTCATTCCTGATCGTATCATTTATAAAATAAATTTGAAAGTTTGCATCAATGCAAAGTTACATATATATATATATATATATATATATATATATATATATATATATAATCAAATATTATCTTTTCTTATATACATATATGTAGAGAGAGAAAATAGAATAATTCTCTTTCTTATATATGAAATTGGGTTATATTGCATAGACATTTATTTGAAATGATCTCCTGTCATTACAAGATCAAAATATCACTCGCCTGAGACAACGTAGATAGAATAAACAATTAGAGAAAATGTGGCTGCTGTAGGAATCGAAACTGCGACCTATAGGGTGATCGATACCTTCACCATTGAGCTAAATATCCGCTGGAAATGCGAAGGCCCGAATAACTGTTTTCACACCAAATTCTCATCTCGTTTATTCTCGGGCCATTCGTTTCTTTCATTGCAAAAGTTGTTATGTATTAAGACATGAATATATGTGATCTGACAATTTATAACCATTCTGTAGGACCATATAAATCTGTTTCTTAACACACACACACACACGTATATATATATATATATATATATATATATATATATATATATATATATATATATATATATATATATATATATATATATATATACAATTAAAGCTCCTTTATTCAGGGTTGAGTTCTTTTTGAGTGAGGTAACTCATCCATTTTAAGCTTATGCAATGCTCTTCCACGGTGGATGCGGAATTAATGCGTAAATAGATATATCGCTTAAATACAGCTCTACTGACCATCCAGTTCCGTAGCTCAGTGGTAGGATATCGGTCTCCAGTATTTTTTATCTTGACCGAGGAACCACTCCCAGATTATTACTAAACATCCTTTCACAGATGACCCCTTGACAAAATGAATATCCCCATACCACTCACTACCACGCTCACAACATTCTCACCAAATTCCCCAAAACTAGAACCAAAAACATAGACAATCATTCGCCTGACGAGGCCCGGAGAGGGCAGAAACATGAGCTAGTTTGTGTAGCAAATCAATATTCTAATCTCTCTCTCTCTCTCTCTCTCTCTCTCTCTCTCTCTCTATATATATATATATATATATATATATATATATATATATATATATATATATATATATATATATATATATATATAAGTTGGAATTAGTTTTGAGGAATAGCGTTAGTCGAGAATTCTTATGAAATTGAAAAATTGTAGTTTCAAAATATGCAATAGATTCAAAACCTTTAAAATGAATAATTTCGTTCCACCAATTTATTTTTATGACTATTACAATTGTGGTAAATTAGGCACTTTCAACGCCTTTTAGCGCTCTATTTAAAAAGTATAACAAAATGTGAATATCCTCTGTGAAGTTGTAATTTTAGTCATAGTTGCAAGAATACAACCTAAAGTTAGTCGTGAAAAAGAGAAAAACATTTTTGCGTATTCACAGAGAATTTTTAAGCGATTTCAATCCGTGGTTGTGAAAAATTCCTACATTCAATCATTTTTTCGTTGACGTGTCAACAGAGATAAGAAATTCAATGCTTAAAGATCTTTCAGAAAAATGATTTATATACCAGGTGGGGGTCGAAAACGGAAGTTCAAAGGTCGTCTGTAATCTTACGTAAATTAATGTAATTTAAACCTCCCGCTACCACAAGACGCGTCGGATATTGGCTGGCTGCTGATAAGTACGGATGACTTGAATAGGCAAATATAACATTTTGAACAGGTGTTGAATAGGATAGCAAGTATAGAGAAATAGTTATCAGATAAAGAAAGATAGTTATCTTAGATATAATGATAGTAATGACTGCAATAAGAACAAAAATAATCAAAATTTTGTAGAAGATGAGAGGCACCTTAGAATTTGTAGAACTTTACGTTTATCGATAAGTAGGGTTCATTCTTTCTTGTATGGAAATCTTCTCGATTTAAAATGACCACTGTGGAAAAAAATCTCCTGCCGAAGTTTGAAAAAATTTCTAAAGATGATATTTTTTTAAAATTTATTTTTTCGATTCAGAACCTATTTTAAAATGATAGTTGCAGGGTCGAATAAAATTCTAACGGATTTAGTTTCTCTGCAATATTATCCCCATATGAAAGTAATATGGTAAGTTTCTGAGTTATATTGACCGAGTTATTATAACATGAAAATCGGGTCGGGTAGACCCGGGAAGATTTCCGTTGGAATTTCCTGGAAAATACCATTCTTAATGGAAAATTCATTCAAAAACGGATATATCCGTAATTTTTTTTATTGAAATCTTCCCATTAGCATATTTTGAGTCGAATTTTAAAATAATATGAGCAAATTGCTGAAAATAGGGCTGAAATTTGAAGGTGCTATTCTCACGGATCCATTTAAGTCACTAATCTAAACAAATTCCAAGCCAAGTTATCTCCACTACAAAAAAAAAAAAAAAAAAAAATATCTGATAATTTTCTGCAATCTTTCTTCTATTGATAACACAAAGACTACAGCAGTACAATTGATGGACTTCAAATTACAAACGTTTTAATCGACACCTGTCGCTTTTTTCCGGAAAGTGCGTGTAAGAGCCTATAAATTATTACGGTATGTATAACTCTTTCCTGAAATCCACGCTTTATTTCTAATAACTTTCTATTTTAGCTTAGAAATAATTAGATTGTGATTAACAGATTGTATCAGCTTTCCATTTCTTTCTTTTTGTATTCTTACAAATTTAAAAACTCTTTATGAACCACACACACGCACACCCACATACGCATATATATATATATATATATATATATATATATATATATATATATATATATATATATATATATAAAAATATATAAAATAAGAATCACACGGACACGTACCCGGTGAATTTCAATATTTCATGCCCCTGGCACTCATCAGTAACCGGTAATGTGTTGTTTCCTAGGAAACATTTCAAATATCATTTCCAAATATCTATTAATACAATTCATGTAAGCTTTTCAAAGGGTTTAATTTTTTTTTTACACATAATTAGGTATGGTACGATGTGTGAATTTTTTTTGTTGGAGTCATCACTTGTTTACTTTGAAACTATTTCAGGGATTAAAAAAACACTTGTGTAAACAATGCTCCCCAGCAATATTGATCATACCCCCTCAAGTTATGATTTTAATTCTTTGCTCTGCTTTTTTATTTTTACAACCGTATCATAATACATGTAGATTTGTTATTTTATGTAAGATATTGTCATAATGTATTGCATATGGGTGTTATTTCATACTATACATGATGAATATATACATCTTTAAGATTTTTAGAACAAAAAGCTCAGTCACGTGGGTTATCCCCCAAAACGTAATTGACAACGTGGGATCCGCAAGTATAACAACGGATGTGACTTGTTGTTCGTGTCACTTCTGTTGAGTGTTTACCCATGTGAATTTTAAATCATTTATGATGGATTTAATCTCGGAATGCATGAAAACAAAGTTATGGTATTATCTTAAAGAATAGTATATAATCAGTAAAAATTTTTTACCGATGTATGTTCAACCGAAGAATTTGACGAAATATTTCAAGATCATTAAGTTCATATATATATATATATATATATATATATATATATATATATATATACTGATAAGTTCACAGCTTAATGATGAAAAAAAACTTCATTTTACACAATAAATATCTATTTCTCTATGTAACCTCCTTCCCTTATCAATGCATTGAATTTTAATCACATAGTTTGAACAGCGTGCAGTTCGAATTACAGATAAAAATTCGGCTAACAACTACGTGTAAGGCTACAGACCTTTCACCCTGTTTTCCGAGGAAAATAATCTTAAGTATAACAACATAGGAAATATGTGATATCTTATATAGATATCATTAAATAAATAAAAAAACACTGAGATTTTTCTTTATAGAAAACTGATGATTCGTTGAATTTGTGACTTTTTTTAGATTCCCGTTGCTGGGCCAGAAACAACTTTAAAAAATCTTTACATGTTTCGCCTGTCGCTGTTTGAGAAAAGTACACGTATCGTGAAAAACGTTTTGTAAGAAAATTGGGCATAATAGATTAAAAAAAAAATCTCTAACTAAATTATTTTTAATTAACCTGTAGTTAACACACTATGAAATTTTGGGAGTATTGCACTCCAGGAAATCCCACGCGATAATATTTGTTTTAGTCGAATATTTGCGTACACTCATAGGTCAAGTTTAGCATTATAATCACATTATAAATAGAACCCAGCCTTAAAAGTTTACAAATAAATTGTTCTGAAAACAGATAATTTACCGAGGAAAAACGTAGATCTTTGGAATTGAAAAAGAAAAAATGCCAATAAATGCTGAGATTCGACTGAAACGAATATTTGCGCACGGATCTGACTAGGAGTGTGTGCAGACCTGCCCAGGGTTCGCGAGGCATGATATGAAAAAAATCATGCAAAAGTTCTGACATATAATTCATAATGTTCACGTGTACACTTATTTAAACCATATTTTGGCTCAGCGCTCTGTGTCGTGTCTCAAAGGAGATAACTTTTTTTTTTATCTCAAAGGAAATAACTTTTTCTTCAATTTTTTACAATTTTGGGATGAAATTCGAGCGCACTGAGTTGTCTCCCTAACATTTGTCCTAATAAAAATTAGTAACGATAAAAAAGAACTACAAATGATATGCTAGGTCAGCCCCACAGAGCCAATATCATCTACCGTGAAAAACGTCTTCAATAGACTCGTAAGCGTCGGAACTGGACCTTGTATCAATTGAAGAAGCACAAGACTACCACAGTGGCCCACTAGCTAGGATCGACTTACGACACTAGCGAACTACAAAAACTTCATCCATACAAATATATAATTAACAAAATAAACTTACGAGACAATTGTTTGAGGAGTGAATTTGATCCTCGTTGTTGAACCCCTTGACCATACTAAACTAAGGCTAATAATGGAAATATGAATATTGTATTTCACTAATATTTCAAACGTGGAAGGCCTTCTTGCCTTTAGAATAAGCATTTGAAATCCTGACTTTTATCTGGGATCGAATACCGACCACTGGTATTGGTGGGAAATACACAACTATTTCAGCCACGAAGAGTGTTTATGTGACAAATGCCACATTATATTTGTAGGAAGTTAGTCAGTATTCAACTCCTAAAGCTAAAACTCAACACAGTGACCGTTTTAGCTCAGTCAGGTCCTCATCATTTGGGAGATTGACGCATCACAATCTTCCAGTTTGAATTCCCATTCACTTGGCTTTGAGCCGAACTAAGCTAAATTCAATGTTGGTTTGGGAGTTCATTCCTCACTGGGTGTTCAATTAATCTGACTTTGTGTCGAAAATTGCCTTGTACCGAGATTAGCCTCGTCCTACAAACATGTACACGTGGGCGCCTGCTATTATTGGTCGTTGGTGGTTAGTGAACCCATGTAAATGTCAAGTCGACTGTTTAACTTAGTAAAATGCCTCCCCCTGTCACCCACCAATAAATGCAGAGGTCGACTTTTTCCCGGGTAGAGAGTGTAATCGAAATAATTGGATCTAGAGTCGAATTTTGAGACAGGCATCTTAAAAGATGAACCATTCTTTGGGTCGACTTGCACTCTGTGAATTATGGCAGCCATATTACCATCAACACCAACCTTAACTACAACCCCTCCTCCTCCTCCTCCTCCTCCTCCTCCTCCTATTCCCACTACTACTACTACAACTTCTACTACTACTATCTTTTTCTTGGGTGTTTCTACCAGCACTGCTGTTACTACTACATTTTTCCGTGTGTGTTTTTGTTGATATCCTTATGTATGTGTTTATATCTGGGCACTTCTGTACTCTGATGAACATGTTACCTTACAACAATGAAGGCAAATCGACAGGTCATTCTCTGTCTGTAACTGTAAATATCTACTGAACTGAGCCGAGTCTGGTACAAGGCCACCTGCAACACCAGAGGATAGTTGGGTTATTGGAAAAAAGTTATTGCTTCAAATGGGCCGTATTTTGATCAAATGTTTACTTTTTTAGATGTGTCCACTCATCTTTATAAGATGCTTTTCGGTCAGTCGGTCGGTTGGTCCCAGTTACGTTAAACAACAGAAATAGGAAGAGGTGTGACATCATTGAGAACCTAACTGTTATAATGTACGAGTTCGGCATTTATATACATAAAAAAAGCTAAAAATGGCATTAAAAAAGCCAAAAATAGTCATTTACGATTTCTATTGAAAATAATACTTTGGGAATACTTCCATACCGTAATATTTAGCAACTCTAAGAAAGACCATTTGCTCTTCCTCCTCCCACCCCCTGCTCTACAACTACCATCACGAACGGTGGACACATCGTTGAACTTTTCGTTATTGTCTATTAAAAAACACGACATTCATCAAAACCAAACATTTACTACAATTAGTTTAGAGCAGCTAGTAGAGACTATGTTCAAGAGACTGGCAATAGTCTCTGAAATTTGCTCTATGACAGGCGGCTTCTTTTTTTAAAGCTAAGCTCAGCAGCTTTACAAAATGCTGAGGGGAGAAATTTGTCAAAGGGAGCTGGTGGGATATAAATAATGAATAATAAATATGAGCCTTATTTAAGGTGATGAGAGATGATCTTCGATTTCTAAGTGAGTCTGAATGTCTTGCTATTTATGTACACTTGTATCATGCATACAAACGGCGCCAATGGAGTTAGAGGGCTGAAAATTTGAAAATTTATCTCTAATCGTGTCAAAAAAAGTTCTTTTGTTTCCCTAAGACCCATCAATGAGGGTTTTTTTTAGTGATACAGTCCAATTTACAATGTAACTTTCTGCTAAATCGGTTTATTGGTTCATGTTAGACGGTTTATTTTTGTAGAAAATTCTGCCTTTTTTTTGGTGATCACTACCCAGCATGTATATTTCAAGACAATGTATGATTGAAATTAAGAATACAAATTCATATAAAAATATAAACACTATGTCTTAAAGAAATTGGCGCCAGGAACATTCAACACTATTTGTTTTACATTCATGATGACGTACAGTGCAATGGTTATTCACAGACTTGATACCTCGCAAATGCTCTTCATGCCTCTTGAGAGGCCTTCATGTAATTTCTCTTTTCGGACGGGGCTTCTTATCAACGCAACAAATGAGACAATACTGTTAGTTTTCAAAAAAATGTGAAATAGTATTTTCAATTTCAATGATACATGCCCTTTGTATTGGAGAGCAATATAAAATGACAATGTTGCATACAATTTCGTTCAGCTATAGTATTGATAAAATTTATCCTAAAATATGGTCGTAGTCTTCGACAGTGGTTTCGAAACTGGAGTTCATAGACCCCTTGGGGTCCGTCAAATAATGCTAGGGCTCCGTAGCTGTGTTCCCTCAGAAGCTGACATTGTGATTTTTGTGGCAGAGAAACAACACAATCCATCGCACAGCTTCCAAAAAATATATTTATTGTACACAGACTTGTACCATGTATCAGAATTCGAAAGAAGGTAATCCATTTTGGATAAGTATTTTAAAGGTAAAAAAGCGCTTTGAATTCATCATCATCATCGCTGTCATCGTTATCATCATCATCATCATCATCATCATCATCATCATCATCATCATCATCATCATCTTTTAACGTACGTCGTTGGACATAGACCTTTCCCAGGATTCGCCACAATTCTTGATCATGGGCGTCGCAGAGCCAGTATCTTCTGAATTCGTCTAGTTCATCTCTCCATCTTGTTTTCTGTCGGCCTTGGTTTCGCATGTGATCCCAGGGGATCCACGTTGTGAGTCGTGATGTCCATCAGTTGTCTTTCATTCTTGCAGCATGGCCTGCCCATTGCCATTTAAGTTTTTAAATATATTCTGTGATGTTTCGGAGTCCCATATTCTTCCTGATATACTGTGCTGTCTTATGATCTCTCCATGTGAGGTTAAGCATGATTCTCTCATGCGCGCCTTGCATGTTTTTCAACGCTTTGTATTGTAGTTCATTAATTAGTCTAAAAACTGAATGTTCAAAATAGAGGTCCATCAGAACATTTCCTTTATATAAAAAAAGCCTGAGATAAATGTGGGGGAGCCCCCAAATAACTGGAACTATTTAAAAAATGTTTCATTGGGTTTTACAACTTGAAATTCTAATCTCCCTCGAAGTACCCTACACTTAACTTCAACGCTATTGTCCCAACTTTCAACTGCTGGAAGCATTTCTGTCTCTTTTCAGTGGGAATTTCGTTCAAGGCCTGCCGCGTTTTTTCTTCCACATCGACGACGTAAGCCAAATAGTCCCTTCTCAAGTCATGTTTCATACGGAAGAACAGAAAGAAAGTCACGTGGAGAGAGTAGGAGAGAATGAGGTGGATAAGGCAACAACCATTATTTTGTTTCTGTCCAATGGCTGTTGGACGCAAAAAGTCAGGTGGACAGGGTTAATGTCGTGGTGAAGGATCCGATCTCCACAACTCAACATTTTTAGTTTTTTCCATCAGCAAAGAAACAAATCAACATCGTATTAACCTTGGGTGGCACCTGCCTCAACTCCTTGAGTCTTGATGAATTAGGTGACTTCCATTAGCTTGATGCTTCCTTCATTTCCGTAGCACCAAGGCCGCTCCATTAAAATTCTCACACAATAAAAGCCCACACGAAATTTTCTCTC
Organism: Thysanoteuthis rhombus; assembly: GCA_963457665.1. Taxonomy (NCBI): domain Eukaryota; kingdom Metazoa; phylum Mollusca; class Cephalopoda; order Oegopsida; family Thysanoteuthidae; genus Thysanoteuthis; species Thysanoteuthis major. Next base: position 16,429,235 of record OY735238.1, on the reverse strand, counting down.
AGAAAAAAAGCTCACAGTCACAGGTGCGCACAGGAAAATGCCCATACGGAAAACGCCCGTGCGGAAAAATTCTGACGTGAAAAAAAAAATCCCCAAACAGGGAATAATTCTCATGTTGGCTTTTACCGTACAAAAATTTTCCATAGAACCTAATCCCAAATATCTGCTTGGGATCTTCATCGTAGATTCTATACAAGATTATATTTGGAAAGGTTAGCGAAATACCAGAACTGTATAAGACATTCAAAAACGTAGCGGAAGAAGAGTGAAATCAAGATTGTTGTAAATTTCGAGCACTGAAAACGTTTTTGTACATTGTTTATTAAACTCTAACAATGTTCAGCAAAACTTGTTGGGACTGATTTGTTTCTAGAACATTCATAATGGACGATTAATGATATTCACATATCTGCGATCTGGAAACACCAGGATGAATAATTAACTTTGAGAGATGTTATCAAACGGCCACATGATATATTTTGATAACGTTTTCACAAAATAAACAGGGCCAGAAGACTACCTTTTTTTCTTCACATTCATTTACCAACTTTTGTTTTTCTATTTGTATACATATTTTCGTTTTGAACAAGAGAGATGAAAAAAATGGCTCAAAAGAATTACTAATGATACATTATAGGGGCTGGTAGGACTGTTTAACCGGATATTTCATTTTATCTTCAAACATTTTATTTTATTTTTAAGCAGCATTCTTTGTTAAAGATACTTTTAGTGTGAGTATATGTGTAGTTATACTTGAATACTTGATCAACGACAAGAAGTTACAAAGTAACCCTTTTCAGTCGCCAAAAGGTCGATAGAAACATCGTAAGTAGATTTATTGACACGATAAAACGTGATCGCTTGGAACCCTTCTGATAGATAGCCAGTCACGGCCACCAAATTTAAGAGACGTTAGAGGGAAAAAAGCGAAAAGGGACTGATACAAAAAACGGTGTATAAGGATTTTAACGACAACAGCAAGAGTGAGAAAGATAAATAGTTAGTTTCGTGAGAAATGAAATAAAGCAGGGGGGAAAGAGAAGAAAAGGGAAGATGATCATTTAGTTCTGGTATCAGGTAAAAGAAGATGCTAGTCAACTTAGTAAAAAAGATATCAATGGAAACGAAACTGTTGTCTGTAAGTTACACGGACCAAAGGTTGATCACCAGAGCAGCCAGAGCTGACAGACAAGTAGAAACTACCAGAGTAGACGTACCGGCTGCTGCTGGCCCTGGCCATTGGCAGTAGAAAGACATCGAACTCTCACTCTCCTTCTCTGTCTTTCACCAAGCTCTCTCTCTCTCTTCCTCTGTGAGTGGGGATTTCGTTAAGTCTTTAGCCGAAGACAATCTATGTATGTTCGGTCAGCCAAAGAAGAAAAATAAAGGTTCGATTCAGAATCCCGACATGAGTCTTGCGTCTTCCGTTCCCCTCCGGTGGTACAGGCACGATGAGCAAAAGCGCAAAGCAAGTTCTTATCCTTCACTAAGAACAAGTGGAATAATTAAAAAGATATTTCATCTACTTTTTACTATCAACAAGACAGTGAAGCATCAAACTATCACTTTTTATTTTGTTTTCAAAACTAAATCAGCTATGCATACATGAATAAGTATTGGAATGGATTATGGTCAATCCGATGATATGAAAAATGAAGGACAATATTAGAAGTTTTATTTCAAGTTATTGCAATTTTATTCCCGACGTTTCCGCCATTTTCTGGACTTCTTCAAAGGCAAATGATTCGGGGAAACAGGGAGACAACTGCTGATAGCAGGAAGTTTTGATGATGGAAACGTTTGGTTATAATGGAAGTATATATACCTGGTTCACAGAAAATTAAAATTGCATTAACATGCACAAAGGAAGAACATGTTATTTGTTTTATTGTGAGTACACATACTTCCATTATAACCAAACATTTCCAAGTACATATTGGCACAAAGAAGTACGCCACCGTTTAAAAAGTGACACAATTCAAAATTTCCATCTATAAACAGTTGTCTCCTTTGAATATATATATATATATATATATATATATATATATATATATATATATATATATGTATATATATATATATATACTCGTTTGTTGTGAGGATCGGAAGTGATCCGACAGAATGTTGATGTAAATAACAATTGGAAGGTGAAGAAAAAAAATTAAGAGAAAAGCAAGTGTTATATCACGAAAATTTTCATTATCACGTGGGCATGTTTCGATGCATTTTGATAGTTTCAAGCCATCTTTTCCAGAGAAACTTGCAGTGATAAAGAGCAAATTGTATGTTGTTTACATGGTTGAGTAAATTTCTATGTTGCAGGTTGTTTAGTTGGAGGGGAGGTGTTTGCATTTGTGTAAGTGGGCGTCTAGACTCTCTCAATATATATATGTATATAGTATAGAAAGCTTTACAGCTTTACTCTAAATATATAAAAGAAAAAACTTTGTAGAGAATTTTCGCGTGTGCTCTTTTCGTGTGAGTTTCTTTCTGGTTACTGACCAAGATGCATCCCCTGTCACCACTTTGGAAACAAACTGTGGCTCGTTTTGAACTTACTCACTCAAACCGTGACACACACTCAATTGGTTGTGTTTTTTTTAACATCTGTGATCAAACTAAAACACAAATTTCATGGAAACGCGTAACATTTTCAAACCTTCTGTTAAAATCTGCCAACCTAAATTCCAAGACAAGACATCTCAGAAATGGTTTGATGACGATCTCCAATGATTGCGTGATGGACCTTTTCAACGTTTTCCTCATTTCAGCATTATGTAGCTCGGCCAGATCGTGGTTAGTCTTGAAGTGACATTTCACTGCATTTGGAGCGTTAATATCTCTCTTATCTTGTGGGTTACCTGGAGATTCTTCCTGAAAAGCTTCTCGAAACATCATAACAGTTTCAACGGTAGATTTTCCCAAAAGGAAACAAAACTTCCCGCACACTCTCTGTTTGTTTCCCATCTGTCATCGTGAAAATCGTCAAATGTGCTCACGAGAGAGCGAAGCCATGGGAAACAAATCAGTCAATCCAGATCCGTGTCATGTGACAGACGGGTTCTGAATAGTGTCGACTCGTGACACCCGCGCAAGGTACAACTATGTCCAGTTTGGGAGATCTGTCTGGAAAGTACCAAACCATTTGATATTTACGAAAACATGATTTCTCGAATAATCGAGCTTCAGTCAAACTTCCTTTGGGACCTCACACTCATCCAAGTGTTCTTGCTACTTTACTAAACAGACTGAAAATTACTCTTTCGGGATCACCATTAGCTGCCTGATTGTGTTCTCCTTAATCTCATCCACGGTATGGAATCTCCCCCTCCCTCTTTCAACAATAAAAAGCCATAAGTCACATGGAGTAAAATCTTGATAGAAAAAGACATACTAACTTGAGTGATGTGATGTTTTGCCCCCATACCCCCTAAAAAACCCACAAACAAAACGGACTGCACACGACGCAATGAATGAGCGGGCTTGGTCATCGTGACAGGAACTTGATCAATTACCTCTTACAGCCTTCTGAATAACCCAACGAGAGAGTGTCTGTTTATGAATGCACAGTAAAGTCATCTCTGATTGGTTGACAATTATATCTTTACTAAAATCAGTTAAAACTGACAGCTTGCCATAAAAATGGGGTACCCATTGAGGATCGTATTCACTACACTTGCAATCTTCAATAGATTTCTCTACGCCGGGAACTTCAGGTGTACGTAAGTGTACATGTTCGAGAGATTACAGGAGTGTATGTGTAAACACAGAGAGAGGGAGAGAGAGGAAAAAGGCGAGGATGAAGATGAGGGATATATATATATATATATATATATATATATATATATATATATATATATATATATATATATATAGATATATATATATATATAGATATATATATATATAGAGAGAGAGAGAGAAAGAGAAAGAGAGAAAGAGGGAGAGAAGGAGAGGGAGAGAGAAGGAGGGGCACTTTTTTCGTGAGCTTTTTTTGTGAGTAAGTGTGTGAAACAATTTGTGTTGTGTCATGGGTCTCCTCAAATGTAATTGGACCCCACGGAACGAGTCCCTGCTGGGCTGCCTGTAATGGTGTTATGGCAAAAAGAGCCTTACACATTCTTTTGGGGAAATTTCTTTAACGAGTAGTCTGTGTCCGCATTTTTACCAATTATTCCATAAGCAGCACCATCTCAGTTTCCCTGGGAAAATAGGCATGGAATTCATATATATATATATATATATATATATATATATATATATATATATATATATATATATAGATATATACATATATATATATATATAGAGAGAGAGAGAGTATCACCCATGAATAGGTACCATTCAATTATTTTTTTAAATAAAAAATTCAATTTTGTTAATAACCAATCATCATCATCATCATCATCATCATCATCATCATCATCATCATCAGTCTTTTAACGTCCGTCGTTGGACATAGATCTTCCCCAGAATTCGCCACACTTCTCTATCATGGGCGTCTTGGAGCCAGTACTTTCTAAATTTGTCTAGCTCGTCTCTTCATCTAATATTCTGCCGGCCTCGGTTGCGCCTGTGATCTCGGGAGATCCTTGTCGTGAGTCGCATTGTCCATCAGTTGTCTGCTGTTCGTGCTACATGTCCAGCCCATTGCCATTTGAGCTTTTTAATGGATTCTATGATGCCCCTGACTCTTGTCTTTTCCCAGGTGCTCTGTGCTGTCTCTCATGTGCACGTTGTGTGGTTCTCAATATGCAGATCTGTCTCTTGGTTAGGTTCCATGTTTCATAAGTGACTATTGGGAGGATGCATTGGTTATACACCCTTCTTTTTAGGATTAATGGGATCTTCTTATTTCTGAAGGTTGAGCTTGCTCTGCCAAAGGCTTACCATCCTAATGTGATTCTTCGCTTGATTTCTTCTTCTGAGGGTCTCATGGAGATTCGTTGTCCTTGGTAGATGTAGTCTACTTTCTCCAGTTCTGTGTCTTCGATTTTGATCTCAGTGTTTTTATTTCCGATGTGGTTGTTGCACATAGTTGAGAATTATACAATTAAAACGGAAATTATAACGTATTACCGAACTCTACAGCATTTAAACACTGTAACCAATAAAATGAATATGAAGCATCCCTCAACCCCGAAAAAAAGGGTAAATCCCATACGAGAAAAGTTAGTGAAGAATGCATGTTTTCTTTCAATACTTTGATGTAACCTTCAGTATTTATGATCCCATCGATGAAATGCAGATCGCCTGTGCTATTAGACCTCATACAGACCTAGACCATAATGTTCCCATCACCATGCTTATCTGTTGATGCCAAGCTCTTCCCCTTGTACGCTTCTTCATGACGATGCCAAACTTGTTGGATGCCATCAGACCAAAATAAGTTGATTTTCATTTCATTTGCACAAAATAGCGTATTGGGACAGCGTTCTAATTTCCAAAGTCAGGCTATGATGGAATATATGATTACTAAAGCTGTCCCGATACATAGGAGGTTAATGGAGTTAAGAATTGAGTCTAGGGAGTTCTTCCAAGGTCATGCAATTAAGTATAAAACAAACAATAAAAAAAAAACGAAAAAATAATGAATATTCGATGAGTTCTTTTTTAAAAGATAAATTCAGTTGGTTTTTTATTAAAAAAAATGGTCGGTTCCTCCTTTCATATGGATTCTGCACGTTGTGACGGTTACTCTCTTAACTTCATTGATAAAATCAAACTGTTCTATCAAGACGGTATGGAAAATAAGGGTCCAGTTTAACAATATAGTCACATTGTGAATAAAATTCCCCGGTAACAAACAGATCTTTTTTAGAAAATAATTTTGGCAGTTTTCCGGAAGATGGAGCTGGACGTCATTCCTATGCAACTTGTTCATGGAAGGTTACGGAAGAACAGCGAAACTCTATGAAATCCACAAAAGAAAAAGAAATCAAGCGGAGAATCACCCTGGGATGGCAAGCATTCGGTAGAGCAAGCTCAACTTTCAAAAACCAGATGATCCCAATAATCCTAAAAAGAAGAGTATACAACCAGTGCATTTTCCTGATAGTCACTTATGGAGCTGAAACATGGAACCTAACCTAGAGACAGACCTACAAACTGAGAAGCATGCTACGTACACATGAGAGAATCATGTCCAACCTTACATGGAGAAATCACAAGACAGGTCGATATATCAGAAAGGAAACGGGGGGGGGGTAAGAGACCTCATAGAATCCATCAGAAAATTCAGATGGTAATGGGCTGGTCATGTTGCGACAATGAAAGACAATTGATGGACATCATGACTTACAACATGGATCCCCAGAGATCAGATGAGAAACCGAGGCCGAGAAAAAACAAAATGGAGAGATAAACTAGATGTATTCAGAAAATACTGGCTCTGCGATGCCCATGATAGAGAAATGTGGTGGATCCTGGAGAAGGTCTATGTCCAACGACGGACGTTAAAAGACTGATGATGATGATGATGATGATGATGATGTTTGTGGACTGGATCTGTGGTGACTGTTTTACTCAGATAGCGAATACTAAGCTGGCTTGTTGGCTTTTTGTAAATCAGTCAGATGGTTTGGAGTGATCCAAAAACTGATTGTAAGACTTGTTAAAGGTATACAGAAAGTGAAATTTACAAAAAAAGCAGAGTTATTTCACTTCGAAAATTTCGCTTATTCAACGACAGATCTAACTTGGAAGGTCTTTTTAACAGCAGAAAAGAAAGAAATAGAGAAAATAGGATGATTGTATTCCACAGTACATCCAAAAAAAGATAGGAGTCAGGGACATCATAAAATCCATTAAAAATCTCAAATGGCAATGGGCTGGACATGTTGCAAGAATTGCGGACAACCGATGGACATCGCGACTCACGATATGGATCCCCTGAGATCACATGCGCAACCGAGGTCGGCAGAATATTAGATGAAGAGACGAGCTAGACAAATTCAGAAAGTACTGGCTCCACGACACCCATGATAGAGAAGTGTGGCGAATCTTAGGATAAGTCTATGTCCAACGACGGACGTTAAAAGACTGGTGATGAATCCGTATAATAGGTGTGGTTCTCTATTTGAGAGTATCAAGGGATTGGCAGTCCGTGGTCATCGTAAGTAGCTAAATTTAGGTTACCCAGATACAAATGAAGGCGAAATTTTGAAACTCGTTAAAAAAATCATGTATTGCCGAGGCAACATTTCTTAATGAGCGGTCGAAATGCAACATATCTCAGCCCTGTCATACAGAAGTATCTGATGAGGTCATTATCAGCCGAGGTTCAATCAAAGATAATTGCTGAAATCGAGGTGGCAAAGTAATTTTCAATAATTGTTGACTCCACTATTGATATCAACAGAATTGATCAATTCTCTTTGCGATACGTAACAGTAAAGAGCGATCCAGCGAAAAGATTTATAGAATTCAGTAAATTACATGCAGCAAGAACTGGAAATTTGTTCTATATTCTTCCAACAATCAAAAACGTTGGTCCGTCAAAAACCAAGTGCTACGGCTAGTCTTATAATGGAGCAAGCATCACGCTGAGAGAAATATGTTTTCTAGACAAAGATTGGGGAATTTGCCCTTAATGTACTCTTTATACACTGCTGTGCATATGATTTGAATTTGGTTCTAATTGATGCAGTAAGCTCCAATATTCAAAGTAAATTGTTTTGGTGACTCTAGAAAGTATCTATACCCTTTTTTTCTGGCAATTTACCTCGTCTTCCAGTACTTAAAAAAGAACAAGACAATCATATCACATATTTCGCACTGATTCTGAAGAAGCAGTGATACTTGATGAACACACAGAAAATCTCCAGTAGAGACAGTCTTGCAGATTCTACCAAGAATTCTGGATGGTGAGATGAAAAAAACAAAACAAAACTGTACCCCTAAACACCTGGCAGGATATACTATAAACACTCAGTACTTACAAATTCTAAGTTCTTATATTCTAGAGTAAAATGCTAGACAAGGCTTCAAATTTTTCCATATATTTATAGAAAAGTAGTTTGGATCTGGCAACGGTTTCTCATTTTATTCAGCTTTAAAAAAATGAGAAAACATACGAAATCTGTATGAATCGCAATTCAAAAAGATATAGGATGAAGCAACCGCAACTGTGATATTAATACGGAATACAAGCAGCACTGAGATCGTAAAAGAAAAAGATCTCTTGATGAAATTGCAGAATTTGATGCTCGAAAGAAATTCATACTTGAATCCTAACTAGTAGCCTAAGATTCTGTTATAAATAGCGCAGTAAAAGATTTGAGCATTTTAAAAATTTAGTGCTTTAAATTCAAAGCATTTGGACAACGCTGTTTAAGTGAACAAATTAGAAATTTTAGCGGATACGTACTCAGGTGTCATACAAAGTCAAACTGAACTCGTACCCTAGTTTATTTCATTCAAAAACATGTACAAAGAGGTAATGAGCTCAAGCAAGATCGCAAACTCAAGTGTTGAGAAACTGATTATCAACACAGTACTTGAATTCATAGTTTCTAATGACATGTGTTCAATTTATCCTTACCGATCGACACTGTATCATATTTTTCGGACTCTACCAATAATTAGCGCTGTTGTGAAATGAGACTTCAGTCAGCTCAAGTACACGTTCTACAATGGAAGTGGATAGATTGTCTAGGTTATTAAAAGAGTTGGCTGCTACTGAGGTGGATGAATAGATAACTTAGCTGGAATGAAGCTCGGACGAAAGAGGCTATTGTAGTTACTCCATACATTTTTCATATAACGTTTTGTTTCCATTGTGCGTTTAAAATGTAAGATAATTAAATAACACATATCTTTTAAAATTATGTTTTGATTTTAAATGCAATATAGATTTATGAGCTCACAGTACAACTTTAAATAGAAAACAATGATTATGTACTTCCTTTAAAAATATGTCTGTCTAGAGTTCTAATTGAAAAAATGTACGAGTTTAAACTTATATGGTACGTGTCATGGCGCCTTTTTTATGTGATCGCTCCCCAACCTTAGAATCTGGCTATGCCACTGGCTACGGCTTTACTGATGGTCCTGATGTATCTACGTATATGTGGGTGCGTACACACACAAAGGCTTATGTATTTACTTATATCCAGTCCACTATGTTAATTGGCTGATTCAACGAAAGATATGAAAAATTGTCATTTTGATAAAATTTAATCGGCAGACATTTCCATTTTTATGTGTCTTGATATGTTGGCTATATTAAAATCTTTAAAAAAAATGTCTAAATTCTAGATATAAATACAAACACAAACAACGGACGGACAGACTTTATTTGTAGATCTTAAGATTTTTCCACAGGATTTTTATCGTTGTTCTACATTCAACTAAACATAACACTTCACACTTTGTTTGTTTTTCCTTTCATGTGATCTACTCTATGCTTAGACGCTAATATCAAAATAAATTCGCTTTGTAAGCAAAGATATTTTCGATTTTTTTAATACACAGAGCAAATTGCCAATAATGACCGATTTTATTGTGTACGATTTTATCATATATGGAACAAAATACTTGTTTTCTTTTTGTCTTGCCTTTCTTTCGAATATGGTTATGGTTGACTGAAAAACCCAATTGGAACTCGTGTGGGTTTGTTTGTTTTTTGTAATTTTTTGAAGCAAGAAACTTACCAATAATATTAAAGAAAAAAGTTTAGACATGGAAATTATTGAAATTGATACGAATATGCTTGTTTATAGGTTAGGAGGTGTGGACTGACGTCGCGGTCACTGGAACGGAAAAACGGAATTGGCCAACTGAATTCGAGTTTCGACCGAGATGGCTCACGTTCGCTTTGCACTGGTGACCTTCTCTAAAATACACCAGTCACGTGACAGTATCCTATTGAAGAACTAACCAGACTTGTTTATTCATTTCATGTCGTTATGATTATCACATTCAGCCGGACATAAATTGTCCATTCAACCTATATACTTACTGTCGGCATAAGGAACACACACACAAACACACACACATATATATAATTAGATAATTGTGTCATCCACATACAGCTGTTTCGTTGTATTACAACTCTTCAGGGTGGCTATAGACTATCCATTATCCCATCCAGTACCACGAGGTAGGTCGAAACCTCCGTTTCAGACCGAGAGGCTGGTATCTCATCTCCACCCTACACAGAACTGGACGGTCAGTAAGGTTGAATTTTAGTGATATATTCACTCACACATAATTCCTCATCCACCAGAGTGCTCTATTCCCGAGTTGGAAGAGCATTGCATAAGCTTATAATGAACGAGTTACTTCACTTGAAGAGTGTCTATGACACAATAATATATATATATATATATATATATATATATATATATATATATATATATATATATATATATATATATATATATATATATATTCTTGCAACGTAGGCAATGAGCACTCTGGTGGATGGAGAATATATGCATGAGTAAGTATATCGCTTGAAATTCAACCTTACTGACTGTCCAGTTCTGCATTGGGTAGAGGTAAGATGGGTCTGAAGCGAAGGTTTCGATCCTACCTCGTGGTACTGGATGGGATAATGGACTGTCCATAGCCACACTGAAGAGTTGTAATACAAAGGGAACAGCTGTCTGTGGATGACACTATATATATATATATATATATATATATATATATATATATATATATATATATATATATATATATATGTATATATATATATATATATATATATATATATATGTCCACTGTCTGAAATCTCTTTAGGAGATATAGGAAAAAAATTGAGAGTAGCGCTGCCAGATGAGATGTAACACTCATTTTCCTCTTAATTTCTTTCAATTCTTTTCAATTCCAGTTTCAGATGTTTTTCCCCAAATCTGTCTTCACAAAGAAAAATAACACGAAAGTTCTTTGTGCATGTTGTTTGTGGGAATGATAGCCCCTAACTGTAAAGCAGAGAGCAACAGTGAATGGTGAAGACTTGTAAATGAACATCCACTCTCTATAAAATGACATGTTACACGCTATTCGTACCATGCAAATTGCTCTGCTTGTTGACGAGTGTCAAGGTAAGAGAAGAACGCCATTACATAACATATTCGAATACCGTTGTAACCTTATAAAAAAGGCAGCTTACTCAAGCGGAAGACGCTGTTTAACACCTTGGCTTTCGAAATAAACAAAACCAATGATGAACTAAGTTCCCCCACAATTCTAGAGAAGAACACAGAAATACTGGCACTTCGCCACAACAAAAAACGAAGAAAGATGCTCATGAACAAAGCATACACAAAAAGCTCAATCAGTTTTATGAAGGTATGACACGCCCACCAAATTCAACCGACAACTTTCTCAGTCTCCCAGATCACTCACCAAAACACCATAAAGACTCAGCCTTGGACCTAATTACCATCTTTTCACGATACAATTACCCCGACAAAAAAAAAAAAACAACAAAAAACAAACAAAAAAAAAAAAACAAAAACAAAAAAAAAAACAAAAACAAAAAACTCAGCTAAAACGTATCAAGATATTGTTGAATTATGAGACGAAAAACTCATAAAAAAACCACCCGGAAATAAGAAACCCCCGAAAGGCCGAAGTAAAAATAATCCGAAATGACTGTAACAAACTACACACTCCTCAGTAACATTCTAAAAAAAGCCTTAAAACGTTTATGCAATCACCCCGATATAGTCAAAAAGGCAGATAAAATAAATATTTTTGTAATTCTAAATGGATCAGACAATTCAAAAATACAAATCATTCAGAACAACCATCCAAAATCTAGAAAATGAAGAAAAATCCCATAAATCAACCAAAATCTCAAGTCAATAAACTTATAACATTAAATAATGCAGATACGGATTCTACTAAACTTCCTAAAATAGTTGGTGAATACAAACCCGGCTATTTGTATAGAAAGGTAAAATTACACAAACCCGGCCCCCCACTACGTCTAATTATATCCCAAATTCCTACCCCTATACGTAAACTATTGAAAAAAACTGAACCAACTAATCACACCATACTTACATACTAAACAAAGCGTAAAATCTAATAATGAACTAATCTAGATTTTTTTTCTCGCAAAAACCTAACAAAGACATTATAGCCTCTCTTGACGTTGAAAATATTTTATTAATGTTCCAGAACACGATACCATAGACATTGTAATACAAAATCTTTACATCCACTCGTCCTTTCTCTCTTAAAATTAAACCAACTATCCTACATAAACTTCTCTTAGCCTGCACAAGACAAATTTCCTTATACGACCATAAGGGAAATATTCACATACAAATTGACGGGATATCGATGGGTTCTGTCCTTCACCACTTGTTCGCTATTTTTATAGGTCTCACCTCGAAAATAAGACCTTTAATGAAATCACCGGACTCATCATATACTTACATTACTTAGACGATATCCTAATTTTAGCAAAAAAACTAAATGAAATTGAAAACCTGAAAGAAGTAATTATGTCCTTAAATTTACCCACGAACTTGATACCAATAATCGAATTCCCTTCCCCGACGTTCTAATTGCTAAAATTTCATAACCCCCCCGTACAAAAAACAAAAACAAAACAAAACCAAAAACTACTTGTACTAATACATGTCATTATCTACAATAGTGAATGTCCCTTTAGATAAAAGAAAAGTCGTTATAAAAAAGTTAATAAACTGTGCTAAAATCTCTTTTGATACATTTTTTTACAATGAACTAGCACATTAAACAGACCCTTTCTAACTATAAATTCTCAAACTATATCGCAAGAGAAAAAAAGTAAACATTAAAAACCATAAATGAAAATAACAATTTCTACCAAAATAAAATACTAACAATATGAATTTATTCTATGAAAACCGTATGCACGCGAATTTCCAAGATGAAAAAGCAAACACCTTACACAACGCCATTGCCCGTCCTCCAATACTCGTAAGATCCTAGTTGACAATGCAAATATTCTCAATTCCAACAACGAAAGGAGACCTCAAATCTTTGACGCCATCTACAGTCAGACTATACAACGCTTTATCAACAACTTAACATATAAATCTGGTGATGACATTTTAAAGTGCCTTCATAACACGTAACCATAACAAAACATATCTAACTCCATTGATCAGCAAATCCTCAATTCACAATTATTCAAGTTGGAATCTGACCTTTTGATAATGACTAATGCCAGTCGAAAGCGCCCATACGAAATTTGGACAGTTCTTGCTCTCGCGCCAAAATGCAGTCGAGCAACTCATCAACAAGTATGATAAATAAATTAAACCGACTAAACTTGGCAATCAACTTTAACGAGACAATTTTGAAAGTCTAATTACACATCGGTGAAAATCTGTACATTTAAAAATACGCTATTCGAAAGTAAAAATTCCCATGGTTATGAAGGCCATCATCCTACCAGGTGCAGACCTTGGATACGTTAAAGTACTGCAACATATAGACAATCACAGCAACCCCTTCATTAGGTGTTATAAGGACTCTGAACCGTTCCAGCTCCAAAGAAGAGTAAAACAAGGTGATACCAGCTCACCCAAACTCTTTATAGCCTATCTTGAGATGATCTTCCGGAACATGAACTGGGAAAATAAAGGAATCAAAATAGACGGTGAACATTTGAGCAACCTCAGATTTGCAGACGACATTGTCCTTTTCGCAGATAACCTACACAACCTCCAACTAATACTTGATGAACTAAACGAAGAAAGCAAAAAAAGTCGGCCTACACATGAACTTCAGTAAAACGAAAATCATGTGCAACAATCATGTTGAGAATAAAAACATAACTGCCAAGATAGAAAATGCAGAACTCAGCAAGGTAGACCACTACATCTACCTTGGACAACAAATCTCCATGAAATCCTTAAAAGAGGGGGGAATCAAGCGAAAAATCACCCTGGGATGGCAAGCCTTTGGCAGAGCAAGATCAACTTTCAAAAACCAGATGATCCCAATAATCCTAAAAAGAAGAGTATACAACCAATGTATTCTCCCGATAGTCACTTATGGAGCTGAAACATGGAACCTAACCAAGAGACAGAGCTACAAACTGAGAAGCATGCAACGTGCACATGAGAGAATCATGCTCAACCTTACATGGAAAGATCACAAGACAGTACAGTATATCAGGAAGATAACGGAAGTCCGAAACATCATATAAAAAACTCAAATGGCAATAGGCAGGCCATATTGCAATAATGAAAGACAGCCGATGGACATCACGACTCACAACATGGATCCTACAGATCATTTGAGAAACCGAGGCCGACAGAACACAAGATGGAGAGATGAACTAGACAAATTCAGGAAATACTGGCTCTGCAATGCCCATGATAGAGAATTTTGTCGAATCCTGAGGAAGGTCTCTGTCCACCGACGGACGTTAAAAGACTGATGATGATGATAATCGCGTCGAAACAATAGACTAAATTGTTGTGTATAACTCATATAATAAAATTATAGACATGTATTTGTTTTCTTTCCGTTGAGATGTTCTCACTTTTTGTCCCTTTCCGTTATTTTGTTGGGGTTGCTTTCTTCAGTCATTTTTGTCCCTCTCTAACATTTTCGCATAAATTATCCCCTGAGTTGAACCATATTGCTCAGCTGGGTATACCTATACAGCAAATGTCGTCATAGAAAAGGCCCCGGAGGGACGAGTTCCAGCTGATGAGTGTGGACAGTATTGGTTGTTGGTGGTTGCTTATTTCCAGCTCCCGTCTGCGGCTGGAGTTCGATCTCAGTTAAAAGCTAGGACTTCAAATACTGATTTTCAAGCTAAGCAATCCCCGCTCACACAGAAAATTGGCGTGGCACAATTCTTTCACTGTAACTCTGTGCCAATTCTCTGTGTGAAAAAAGTTCCCCTGGTAACCTTGGCCATGTTCGATGCCAAAAGCTATTAATTAACATTTTCGATACGTTTCTTGTTAATTACGTAACATTTCCCTTGAAAAAAAGATTTATTGTCTTCATTTTCTCCCCGGCACACGGCTGTGTCTAATACCTGATTTCTTAATGATGCTTTTTAATCGATAGGAATCACCCTTTAACGAGTTCAGTGCCAAAAGACGTTAATTGACGCTCTCGCTACTGTACTTGTTGAGCGCCAAATGACGTTTATCACGTAACGTTTTCCTTTTAAAAATTCGTGCCTCGTTTTCATTTTGAGCCCCGTCTTCATTTTTTGCCTCGTTTTCATTTTGTGCCCTGCACACTGTTGTGTATCAGATTTTTAGTCCATAGTAATCCTCATTTTCGTACTCTTGGCTTACACACGTTAGCGAAAACTACGTTGGCGCTGAAGGTGTTGGGCGTAAGTCTTACATAACTGCTAATATCGATAAATCGTTAGTTTCGATTTACGTTTTTGAGTATTGCAAAGTTTACTATAAAGTAGGAAAAATTCATTATCAATCTTTTTAATCGTATTTGTTCCATCTTATTTCTGATACTTTTTATCGCAACTGTCTGACTGACATTCTACGATCGCTCGATAACAGCTCAATCAGTGGAGTCCTTGATAGGCAGGCCACCAGAGGAAAATATAAACGAGTTTGAATCTTCGTTTTTTACTTATGTTTCACGTAGCTTACTAACAATCAGAGAATGACAGTCTAAAAGTTTCGATGTAAAGCCATCTAATAAAATAGATGGCATTTAACAGTTCGAAAATTATTCACTAGTGAGCCACCCTTTACGTTGATCCGACGTCCTTTGTTCAAACGACAGCCATCTTGGATATACAGTCCGCGTCTATAAATGTACAAGCAATGTCATGAAAAAGGTGCAGAGTGGCGAAACTGTTATTGCTCCGGAACTTGTATCGATGAAATGAGTTTACGATCACTTTCCACTAATGCCTTGGGGCATGGATTTATTCCTCAGGCTATGGGTAAATAGCAGGGCAGTTGAACCCTTTAGGGTTTTGGCGTCGAGCCAGCACCCTGCAATCCTAAATTACTCAGAGACAATGAATGAATCTCCGATGATAAAATCCCATATCCTTCAAAATCGAACGATGGAAAACATTACTCGATATTATTATTCATTTTTGACTAGCTTTTATCTTTATCTTGACTTTCAGTTGCTTTTTATCACTACTTCGAATATCGTTGTATTAAAAGACTTCTAGGTCTTAATTGTAACCATCAACTAGCATGGAATATCAGGTGTAAGGAGATAAGTTTAGAGTGTAAAATCGGCTTGTACTTAACTACAGAGTCCCCGTGACTGAATAGTTAAGAGCGACGAAGCATATCCTGAAGCTCATTTGGCTATAGGGTGCGAGTCCGATTATCATCGTCAGCTTGCTCTTAATTTTCCGATCACGCCGAAGGATTACGGTCCAATTCGAAGTCGAGATAGTATGTTAGGATGAAGATGAGAGCAAGTCAAATACTGATAATAATATTGCAATACTGTATCCACTGATAAATCTGAAAAAAAATATATAAAAATATCGTTGTATTGCTCCATACATCTTGTTGTGTTGTCGTTTGGGAGGATCTTTAGTTTTGGTTTGTAGTGTTATGAAAAATGTACCTCTATTAGAATAAAACCCTTGCTTAGAAATCATAACGCGCTAAGGTTATAAAATAACGCAATGGTAGCTTCACAGGCTTATCCCAATCCGCTTCAACTCGTTTCCAGTCTTTACACTTTGTATTTTCTTCCTTCCCCCTCTCTCTCAGCAATTTTTTTTGCCCCACCCTTTGACAACATCCTCTGTCTTGTATTCAAATTCAAATTCCCCTCTCTTCGTGTCTCAGTTATCCCAAACATCTCACTCTTCACTTACCTATTGTTTTTGCCCATCTTTCTTGCTTGCAATTATCTCTGCGCCTTACGGGCTGGCTTTCCTTTCGACTTATCTTTTGACTAGTAATGAACTATCGAAGATGGAGAAGGGTTCTACTCTTTTTTTAGATTTTTTTTTTATACATATATATGTTTCAGTGTTCTAGCACATACTGGCCATACCGTCTGGTCTACAGACTTGAAAATTGGCCTCAATATCTCACTAAATCTCTTCTAAAAATATTTCTAAAAAAGAAGGCTTTTAGGAGCCTTGTTCTGACGGGTTTATTAATAACATCTAGATTCTCCTGAATCTCGATGTTTTTACCCTATTTTAAATGTTTCCCGGTTGAAAACGCCAGAGTTTATCATAAATAGATTAAATTCTGACCATATTTATTCTTCGAAGGATATGACTTCAAATTTTAACGCTACGGTTGTTCAATTATTGACTTTGGTGTCGAGTTTTCTTTCATCTCAATTAGCAACCGTCGGTCAAAATTGTCACCTAAACTATCAACGTATGTTTCTCCAGTTTTTATGCTTGTCTTGCTGACTATGTATATATGTCTAAGTCGTGCGTAATGGTTATACAAGTAGAACTAGCGAGCAGAAAACTTATTTACTGAAGGGTTCAATTTACAATGTAAGTTTATGCTAAATTGGTTCCTTAGTTTTGGAAATTCGAACTTTTCTGTGATCTCGGTTCAACAAAAGACGACAGATGTAATTCACCCTTTGATCAACCTTTAAGTTTTTTTTCTACTTGATCAACCCTACGCTACCCAAAGGCGTTGGTCATGTGATGGTTCCTATTGTATTACTAATCAGAACTTTTAGTTGCTTTTACTCGAAGCTTGCTTTGGAGAATTAAGATGAAAGAAAATACTAGTCAAAATCAAATCAAAATGGCTGACAATGCTTCATCTAATTAAAAATTGTGAGAATATTTCTGCTACTAATGATACTATTGTAAATGCAAAGAAAAAAATAGGGCTGTGAGAGATTAGGAGAAGGGCAGATAGGTTAAATGGTGAAAATTGATCTTCTGCCAACCATAAAATTCTCGAAACTCAGTCGGTAAGAGAAGTTAGTATGATTGACCAGATTTCGCTATGGCAAAAAGAGCGGCAATTCGACCTCACCGAAATCTTGACCTTTCTATTTTCTATGCGCGCTAGACTGACCATCTGAGTGAATCGCCAATGAAAAGGTACTGAGAAATCAAAATGAAAGAAAATAACCAGAACAAAAGATAGGTCCAGTTAGTCACTCAAAAGAGACTGTCACGTGAAAAAGAAAAAAAAAAATGGAAAAAGTCGGGATCAATCAAAAAATCACCAAATTTAAAGAAAACAAAAAACAAACAAACATGCGTGAATGCCAGCCAGCCAGCCAGCCAGCCAGCTAGGCAAACGGAAAGACCAACCTAAGAAACCTATGTCGACAGCTTTGATTGATGGTTTCCAATTACTAATAATGGTTGATAATGCTTCATCTTACAAAAAAAAGATTATATTATTCGTTTCGACAATCAATATCAAATAACATCTCCTGCCTTTGTCTCCCCAGGATACAATTTTGGCTACATTTTCCAGAAATGTACCTGAAAGGAATTCGCTAGAAATATTGACAAGAAAATATTCCTCACTTCTTTATTTGATTCCTGATTTTGACACACCTTTCCTATTATAATATAATGGAAAGAAATAGAAAGTCTTCCTCACTCCAAAGAGTATTAACAAATTACCGAGTGTATCATGGTGGATTAAATTGTCGTTTAAACCTTATATACCGAATGCAAAATATGGACCCTGTTTCGTCGATTTACCAAGAAACTTGAGCGCCTTTACCAACTTGAACGCCTCGACCAATCATGGACGTCAACGAAAGATTGAGAGAGCCGAAGCCAACAGAATCGGAGCCACCATTATCAAACATCGACTCAGATGGATCGGCCATGTTGTGCCGAATAAGTGACTCTAGACTTCCCTCTACTGCGAGTTCAGCACCAGCAAAAGATCCTGCGGTTGTCCTTTGTGCCGTTACAAAAATTGAAACAGGACATGAAGAAGACCAACATCAACCCAGAAAACTGGGGAGAACAAGTGGCAGATCGTTAACTGTGGCGTCAAAACATTTTGACTCGCGCAGAATTTTTCTAACACGAACACCTCAGGAAGGAAGATGGCAAACAACAAAGATGGGTGATCAAAACCAATAGAAACGAAATACCCGAAAACGAAAAAAGCTGACGACTACTACTACTACTGCTGCTATTGCTAAACATCAAAATGCATTTGAGTGTAAAGGGACTTACACATTCGCTAATTTATTCTGAGACCAAATTGGTCTGTTTGGTTAATTCCAAACCGATTTAATTCGAAACCAAGGGAAGGATTTCTTTTCAATTAGCTATCTACTTACAATTAGCTGTTATAAACAAAGAAATTGCCTTTGGGAATTCAATATATACAGTTGAGCGTATTGGCGCTAACTTTGCTAAGGAATGGTCAACGAAAAGATACCTATAGGCAAGTGCCTTGCACGTGACTAGAGTAACCAATTTGTTCTTACCAAGAGAAGCTCACACTCGCTCCTGTATTGGGCTAACCAAAAATATCGTCCTGTTTTTGTCGTTAGAGGGCATTAGGAGCTGGAAGTTTCGAGTATTAAGTGACTTCATTTAAAAGGGTCGTTTTTCATTGTATTGTGACACTTATTATATGAACGTTCATTTTTGAAAAAAACAAACAAACAAAAAGAAACAAACAAACAAACAAACAAAAAGAAACTAACAAAACAACAACCGTCAAATGAATCAATATTTATACGTACAGCCGCAGCCTAATGACAAAAACGGGATCCATTTTTTTTTTACTCAACAAATATTTAATTTTTCAACATAACCCTTTTCTTTGTTGTTTGAAAGCGACACAGATATGAATGAACAACAAAGAAAGAGAGCAGAGATCTCTTGACGGGTTCGCGTGCACTTTAACTAGGGAAGAATAAAAAAAACAAAACAAAAAAAAACAGAGACAAAAAGAATTGATGATATGTAGAAAAATCTCCGACATTTACAGAGAAATGCATTCGGCCATGGCGGCAGATATGCACTCATAAAATAAAAACGTACGAATGGAGAATGTTTCTGAGCGTTCACACAAATATGCAAGTATGTAAATCGTCGGTAAGAGACATGAGGAGAATTAGATTTATTTTAAGATTGGCATCTGAAGAACGCTGTCACGAGAGTACACGTACACGTATATACATACACAATATATATATATATATATATATATATATATATATATATATATATGTCCGTGAGACATAGGGGATATAACAGTGACATAAATACATGATTATAAATTGTGTTATATCATTTAGAAACTCTTATTTGAAATGATCATCCGTTATTACACAGCGAATGTACCATTTGGCCTAGACAACGTAAACACAATCGCATATTCTTATGTTGTCTAGGACAAATGATACATCCCCTTGTAATAACGGGTGATCCTTTTTAAATAGGAGTTTCTATATAACATAAGGCTAATTATAATCATCCAATCGGATCATATATCCATTTCTTAAAAGCATATGTATCATTATATATATATATATATATATATATATATATATATATATATATATATATATATATATATATATATATATATATAAGCATGTAAATATATCTCATTATATACATCACTATATGTGTATATATATTTCATTATGTATGTACATATCTCATTACATATATATATATCACTATCGGTATGTATATATATATATTTCATTATGTATATATCTCTATATGCATGCATATATGTCTCATCATGTGTGTGTATATATATATATATATATATATATATATATATATATATATATATATATATATCACTACATAGAGAAAGAAGAAGAAATCTCACTTGTCCAATCATGGTCATATGAAATTGCCATTTCATTCAAATATATTCTGAATTCATGATATATTTTCAGTTCGTAAAAATACAAAAAGAATCAAATCGAAAACATATTTCATCCATTGTAGATGTTCAATCACAGAGCCGGTTGCTGATGAGTATGATGGGCACGAAATGTTAATATCCACCGGGTATGTATCCTTGTTATTATCATGTATATTTGATATAAATGATTATAAATTGCGTTATATTATATGGGAACTTTTATTTAAAATACAATTTGATCCCCTGTTATAACACACTGAATGTATCATTTGGCCAAGACAATGTAAATAGAAAAAACGATTGAAGAAAATGGGGCTACTGGAGGAATTGAACCTGCGACCGACAGGGTAGCTGCTTCAACGTAGCGTTGCTCCTTAAATTGAGCTAAATAGCCACCATCATGCAAGGCCCAAATATTGATTGGCATCCCACCCATAATAATAGGAGAATTTGATAGAGAAAGTTGACAAAAAGAGCTTATGCCTAACGGGTGGATTAAATCGCTGTAAAGAAAGGAAGAACAGTTGAATAGAATAGATGTGAATCGGGTAATGTTTGATTTTATTTGCTTTTAAGGAGTGATTTTTTACCTTTAAAATTCTTCAAGATCTCGGAAAGACACTAAACTTGAGCTCAACAGAAACTAAACATAACCTTTCTTCCTCTTACGCTGAGCACGTTTCTATGAGAGATGCCTAAGTACCGACTGTTTTTCTTTCTCTCCACCCTCGATGAACAATACCAAGTCCCCATTCGCTAGACGAAGAAGCTATTTACAGTTAAAGTTAGTAGATAGTCAATGGACTCAGCAGGAAAGGCTTGTACAGAAAATGTGTCCATTTTAGCATGAATTCACACAATGAATCGTCACCCCTAAATACATATTTGGGGTGGGATTTAAAAAAAAATTGCTAGGATTTCCCAGGGATTAGAAGAAGTCCATATTTTCAAATAACAAGCATGAATGCTGCCGGACACAAACAAAGGGACCAATTTGGAATAAACTTACATTACAAACTGATCCCCTCAAAAAAAATTTTTGGGGAGGATGTAAAAAAAAGAAATTTTTTCTTTACATAATAAGGCGTAAATGTTTAAGCCCTCTGGCTCCATTGGTGTAGCCTGTATACGTGACACGTGCATAGATAGCCAGAGAACCAGAATCACTTGATAACTGAAAAAGCAACTAGGTTTCTGATAATCATAGATTTTTGATGAAGTAATGGAGAAAGGTTTAGGAAGACGATAATATACATGTCAAAGGTAGTTAGGTAGATAAGAAGATAGATAGAGACGTACAAATCATTGTATTTAATAAACAATCAATAACCTGAGAGTTTTTTTTAACATTTTTTTATAAGGCGATCTATCTTCGATTGATTTTTATCAAGAGTTGTAGTTAACTCTGTGTTCTCTGATAAAACTTGATCTTCAGCTTTGGTGAAGCGTTCTTCAGAGAAATTAAACTTCTCTAAGTCAAAGTATTTTTTATTCTAGTTTAGCTGATGGGGTGTTTGCTGTTGCTAATTGTTTTTTTCCCTATTCACGATATTGTTTTGCACACGCGCAGCGACGATGGGCTTCGGATTTTTTCTCCAACTAATCAATCTTGGCTTGTTGAGAGTGTAGATAGTTTTACAAATCTCTGGCATCTTTCACAGTTAATGAGAGTCAAGTCATTTCACGGTACGCTGTGCTGGTAAGACATCAACTTTGAACGCATAAACAACATCATCACAGCCTGATTCAGGGCTGTCTCGTCGGCAAGAAAACTGCTGGTTGAGTCCAGATTTTTCAGCTCGTAAAAATCGTCGATTCCAACGGTGGTTTGTCTTGGCTGTTGAAAAACGATATTTGGAGATTCCACGTTTTGCTGTGGACGGAAGTAGTTTTCAACTGCTTTGACGAGTCTGTCAAATTGTATTTTATCGTTTCCCGTGATAGCTGTTCAGTTGGCAGTGAGTTCACTATATCGTTCGAGTCGTCTCCTCCAAACGTCAGAAGCAGGCCCTGCTTCCGTCGAAGATCGTCCTTGATTATTTGAACAATGAAAAGAATCTTCAGTCTCCCAACCTACATTTTCCAACGTACGACTTTGTCTTCCGATTTGCAGTCAAAAGCTGAGTTATTTGTTAGTGCCAGCCTCGCTTTGGTTTGAGCTAAAGTTTCTCTCTTTTATCTTCCTCGTAGCCAATGTAGTTCAATCTTGCTCGTTCAATTAATCAATTGCATGCAGATTAAAACGCTATTGGTTTTAATCGTTAGTAGCAATATAAATAAAGGAGACAAGCAAAAGAAACATGTATTGTTAGGATGGCTAGCCACTGTTACTGTGCTGGCTTCAGTTTTTCAGAACGAACAGTAGCTTCCGGTACCAGAACGAGGTACCATTTTGGCACAGCTGCTTCCCTTTAAATACATTCAAACAGACAAGTAAAACACAGGCATTTCACGCACACACACACACACACACATACACACACACACACACATATATGTATATATACACACACACACATATATATACATATGTGTGTGTGTGTGTATTTCTTTTACCTGGGTTCTTCAAGGGGAAGTGCACGGATAGCCTTCTAATTAGCCTGACCTAGAGCAGAGGGACAACGAAGACAAATATTTGGCATAAATACAATTTAGTGAATGCATGAACTCGGAAGAATTTCAATATTAATGCCTGTAGCCCAATAAAAACAAAAGGATTTATTTCACGCAACAATATTTATTTTTCAACAAAAATTTCCAGGTCAATGCACTTAGCCTAACACCTTTTCGTTGATCACATAGATCGAACATTATACAGATCGAAAATCTTTCGTGAGCCGAATAGCTTAAAGCAAAGAAGCAATTGATATTAATTTCTAAGCGAATTTTTTTGAGTGTTCCCAGATCCTCCAAATGGCAATGATGGTATGTCAAGCTTAGATTGGGATGATAGGAGGAATAGGAGACTGAGGTGTAGGATAGAGAGGAAGAGGTTGCTGGTTCCCCCAAAAAACTAACAAAAAGCAAAACACCTTATTTTTCACAATTTTTCGTAAACAGAAAGGAATACAAAGTGGGGTTTCCTTTATGCACACACACACACACACACACACACACACACACACACACACACATATATATATATATATATATATGCACGGCTTTAAGTGTGTCGATATGAACTTGTTATTCATCTGCGTGAGTATTTATGCGTGTATATATATATATATATATATATATGTGTATATATATACACTCACACACACACACACACATATATATATATATATATATATATATATACGTGTGTGTGTGTGTGTGTTTGTGTGTGTGCGTGCTCGTACGTGTTTGTATGCGTGTTTGTCAGTCTCTCGTGTCGGCGTCTAATATTCTGAATAAAGTATCGGAATTTTACAACATCACGTGAGGAGCAGGTCCTTCCCGCCAAAACTTGCGCTGGAGTCGGCCAATCGACGGATAGGACGTGTACACAACTGACTAAACGAGTGAGCAACAATTGAGCAAGTAAGCAAGTGAGCGAGAGAACGCGCGAGTGAAATAGCTGGTAACTGAGGGAGTGAGTGTGAGTTCGTTCCGCTCCTTGTTTTACCCACTCCGTTTTACTCTCTCTCTCTCTCTCTCTCTCTCTCTCTACAAGCATTACGTAACACGAACTCCAAGAGAGCCATGGCAAATACTGGCCTTGACACACTTTCTCATCATCGGCGGGATAGGTGGGGGTTGGCCTAGTGGTTGTGGTCGTAGAATGTGTGACGACGCCATGTATCCACATCTGCAATGTTTATTAATACCTATCTACCGTGTGAATGCTTGATTTTAGGCGAAATAATTACCCAGCAGGTGAATGTGCGCGAAAACCAGAAAATAATTCAATGTTTAGTTCCAGGAGACCACCCTCCCAGGCTGCACCTCCCCATTGCATTTGAAGGAGTAGGGTCAAGTTCATTGCCTGATGCCGGTGTCGCCCCCAAAAGAGACGTGCCCAGGGAACTAGACGATTTCTAGAACTACTCTCACGTATGTATAAGTGTTCCCCCGAATAACTTGACCTTGAAATACTCATGTTTGTTTGGAAACGTTCTCCATCCAGACTCACTATTTTGCTTTTCAAGTAACAGACTGACCGCTAGATTGTACGGGGCTGTTGACCAAGTTCAGAATAATCTTTTATATTAAACTGTCACTAGAACACAGATTAAATAATGAAAGAAATGTCTCTCCTACTTCGGTCCCACTGGGGAAAAGTCTTCGTCTGCGAGGCCAAAACTTTATATATAATGCTCTTCCAGCATGGAATGGCGTACTCTGGTGGATGAGGAATATATACTATAAATAAATATACTATACATAAATATATCGCTTAAATTCAACCTCACTGACCGTCTAGTACTGTGGAGTAGAGGGAGGATACCAGCCTCCATGTCTGTAGCTAAGGTTTCAATCCTGCCTCGTGGTACTGGATGGGATAATGGATAGTCTATAGCCAAACAGCTGTCTGTGGATGACAAAATGATTAACGATCCTGTATTCAGGATTGAGTACTCTTTAAGTGAGGTAATTCGTTTATTGTAAGCTTATGCAATGCTCTTCCAACATGGAATGGAGCATTCTGGTGGATGGGGAATATATACGATAAAAAAACATATCGCCTAAATTGAACCTCACTGACCGTCCAGTTCCGTGGTCTGAAGCCGATGGATAGTCTATAGCCACACACATACAACGAAACAACTGTCTGAGGATGACACAATAATATATATATATATATATATATATATATATATATATATATATATATATATATATAGAGAGAGAGAGAGAGAGAGAGAGAGAGAGAGAGAGAGAGGACAATGCGTATATCTCGATTAAAATGTATTTAATTCAGATGATTTCTTCAAGATTATAGTCCTCATCTCGGTTCGTCTTTTGAACACAACGTTTCGGTCGTTGTACCCAAAGGCCTTCCTCAGAAAGTCCCATAAATGTTGTTGGCTGAATGGATATGCCTTTTAAAAGCATATTGACGAGGGTGATATTCGTTGTATGAGCTGTTGTTTGATGTCTTTTTCCCGTGAAGATTTGTAATTGAAAAAAGTTTTTCATTGACAAGTCTAGTTAGTCACTCAATAGAAATCGTCACGCCTAAAACGAAGTTGGCAGCATGTCGTGTTGAGGGTAATGGTCAATGATGGTCAATGAATAGCTCACCTTTTTCGGCTTTTGTTGGGCAGTGATCACTAAAAATCCGAAATTTCAAAAAACAAAGCGAATGCTGACGGACACACTCAAAGGACCAATTTAGCACAAACTTACATTGTATATTGAACCACTAAAAACCTATTATGTCAAAAAACAAATTTTTTTTCATAATAGGGAGCAAATGTTTAAAGCTCCATTGTTTGGATTATACGCACTATACACACACAGCTAGCCAGCCGGATCAGCTTGAAAAATGGAGAAACTTCTCTCGACGGTCCTGGTGACAGCTTCGGTTGACGGTTTCTAACAAGCAATCGATTCAGTCATAGCTGACCTGATTGGAACGGAGAAGCCTTGACGGACAATCTGTTGGGCAGATTTCTGAATACAATTGAGATCATATGTCATAAATCACTCACCCATACGGTTCTAATAATCCCCTAGTTCTCAGGCTACTGTCGGACATGTTGAAAGTTGATAAGGAGAAATCGATATTAACCTTTTTCCTTAAACTGTTTTCGTAGAGTAACTTGCCAAGATTCTGACCTTTTGGTAGACCGCCGTTTTCCCTAGTAATTAATCATCACCGTGTTCGTCGTTCGTGGTCATGGCTTCAGTTCTGAGTGATACAGTAGCCGGGGTGCACAGCGGAGTCTGGAGTCATGACCTACAGTTGACATGGATTATTTCGGAGAGTTGAGCACGTCTTCTGTCTCGCTTACTCTCGCTCCTGTCTGCCTGGGTCCATCGGCCAAACATGGGCAGGATATCAGAGGATGACCCTAACGTTCTTTGTGTCATGCCTTGTCCTTCGCACAACACAACGCGTTGCTGATTATTAAAGGGCCTCACTCCCTGCATTGGATTGGAATAGTTGTCAACTAGAGACCACAAAACAGCACAGTACATCCGGGAAAAGACAAGAGTTAGAGACATCATAGAATCCATAAAAAATCTTAAATGGCGGTGGGCTGGCCATGTTGCAAGAATGGCAGACAATCGATGGACATCACGACTCACAACATGGATTCCCCGAGACCACATGCGCAACCGAGGCCGGCAAAATGTTAGATGGAGAGACGAGCTAGACAAGTTCAGGAAGTACTGGCTCCGTGACGCCAATGATAGAGAAGTGTGGCAAATCCTGGGGAAGGTCTATGTCCAACGACGGACGCTAAAAGACTGATGATGATGATGATGATTACTAGAGAGCCCAGTCTGCCTTGCTGTTTTACCCATAGCTGGGTTGATAGATCCATACCTCTCCCAAGTGCATTACTGTGAAGTGAACTCGAACTTCGTGGTTAACCGTTAGGCCACCTGCACTACAAGTAATTAATAATGATAGCAAAATTTATATTCAATGGAACATAACAACCGATCATTTGTGAAACTGTGAGATTGCCAAAACAGCCATGGGCGTCTGCGGCCACATTTCCGGGAGTTGGTTGGAGGACCGAAGTGTATTTTTCAGGAGAGAGGGACAAAAGGATATATTCAGAATATATCTTAGTAGCAACCCTGTTACCAGTGAATAATAACAATCTTTTTATACATGATCATTAGGTTGGGCTTACATAAAACAATCGTGCTGCGCCATCATCCTTTATTAACCCTATAACGTTCCAACTTTCGAACCATCTCGCTCTTGGTTAGATACCTCATCGGGGAGAGGAGATTAATGCCCCTTCGACCCCCTTCGAGTGGACACCAATGGTAAAATCCTGGACAAAACAGGTGGCCCCTTTTTAGATGAGGAAGTAAAACTCTTGCTGTATGTATTTCTCAGTCTGCTCGAAAATAAGCTATCTTGATATTCATCGACATTTCAATGTTGTTTATCCACAGTCCAAATCCATCTATCATGTATCCCTTAAGCAGCTGCCTTTAGTGTCCGTTGCTTGATTATTTTTTTGCTATCATATATATACATATAATCGTGTCATTCACAGACAGCTGTTTCGTTGTATTACAACTCTTCAGTGTGGTTATAAACTATGCAGTATCCCCTCCAGTACCGTTTGGTAAGGATCGAAACCCTCGCTTCAGACCCAGAGGTAGACGCTCCACACCTGCTTCACGCTGAACTGGACGGTCAGCAAGACCGAATTAAGTGATATATTTACGTTCGCATAATTCCCTATCTACCAGAGTGCCCCATTCTAGAGTTGGAAAAGCATTGTATATATATGTGTGTGTGTGTGTATATATATATATATATATATATATATATATATATATATATGTATATATATATATGTATATATATATATATATATATATATATATATATATATTACAAAGTACAGATCAGTGATTCAATACGCAATGCGTGGTGGATTCATCTCATAAATTGCTTGGTACAACAATAAGTCAACTTAAAATAGAGCTTCAAATATGATGAAAGACCACAAAGAAAGTGTCTATGATATACCAAATGATTTATAATAACCGGACAAGAAACTACTTCCCCGATGGTAAATAAAATACAGTGACCAGCAACTAAACAAAGGAGAGAAAAAAAGAGAAGATATATAGAAAGAATAAGATGAAAGTTATCCACCCAGAAAAATAGACCTCACCAATATCGTGTTAAATAGGGATCCAAATAAATCGAAATTCACCCGAGGAAGACCAAACAGAGCAGAAACATAAATGTATTTGTGTAGCGAATCCTTTCTTTTATATATATATATGTATATATGTATATATATATATATATATATATATATATATATATATATATATATATATATATATATATATATAGCCTTTTAGCGTCTGTCGTTCGACATAAACCTTCCCCCAAATTTTCCAAAGCTCTTAATCGATGGCTACACGGAGCCAATACTTGTACTCATCTTATCCTCTGTCGATCACAGTTTCTCATATGATCTCTGGCGATCCACGTTGTGAGTCGTTATGTCCAGCGGTTGTCTAGTATCCTCGCTACATGACCACCCCATTGCCATTTGAGTTTTCTGATGGATTCAATGATGACCCTGACTCCTGTATTTCCTCTAATATACTGTGCTGTCTTACGATCTCCCCGTGTGATGTTGAACATGATGATCTCTTGTGCACAGTGCATGGTTTTGAGTTTGAGAGTCAATCTTTTGGTTAGGTTCCTTGTTTCAGCTCACTCGCTATCTCGAAGATGCATTGGTTGTACACACATCTCTATAGGACTAAGGGGATTTACTTGTCTTTGAATGTCGTGCTTGCTCTACCGAAAGCTTGCCAGCCTAGAGTGACTCTTCGGTTTATTTGCTCTTTTTCTTTCGAGGATTTTATGGAGATTCGTTGTCCTTGGTTGATATAGTTGTCTGCTCTCTTCGGCTCTGCATTTTCGATTATGATTGTAGTAGATATCCTGGATTTTACCAACTAACTCATAAATATCCCACGGTTTGAACGTCGAAGTATAATTTACATATAATATGAAAATAAATAATGTATTATTCATTTCATCGAATTTAGATTTATTTTATTATTCATCGGTCTCATTGTGTCACAGTGAATTGATTTATTTCGGTTCTTACATCTTTATCATATTGATCACAACGTTTCGGTTGCTATACTCTCTGGCCTTCCTCAGGGGTCTGTCGCTTTTTCTATCTAAGTTTGTTCATATCTCTCTATTTCAATCTGCTCATATATGTAGTATGTCTGGAAAGTATCCAGCTCCTTCGAATATCTCGAAGAACCACTTCTGCAGCCTCGGGTCAACTTTACAACTAATCAGAAGGGACCTTACAGTGCATGCGTGAACAAAGACTCTCGGGTGGAGTAACTCAGTCGTCAATGAGACTCCATTGAGTGTGCTTGTGTTCTGTGACCGCCGCATTGAAAATGACCAATCGAGTCATTCTTCACGTTTCGTGTGTTTTTTGGGGCAAAATATAGTAACACCCAGGTCTGTCAGCAGTCTACAGACCAAATTTGACCCCTTCGATTTCTAGCTTTCCAAGAAGAGAAATCAGATTGTAGACAAGATTATAGAGAATCCGTCTTTGCAGCTGATGCCAATTCCGAGAGAGGACTCAGCAAACTTTTGAAAAGTGGAAGGGACAATGATATGTGTGTTATGTCACAAGAGGAGTCATTTGAATGGGACTAAGGCGCCATTGCCTTGTCTTATCAAATAGATATGATGCAACCAAGATTTATAGATACAGTAAGTAAAGACACTTCTTGTTGTCTTCCTCTTTTCTTTTCATTATCTTTCCATTCGATCGTCTTTCTTTTTTTTTCTCTTATGTTTTTCTTTTTATCTATTCGCAACATTTTTTCTCAACTTCCTTCATTTTTATCCTCTTTCGTTTTAGTCCCTTTTTCTTCTTCATCTTCATTTTCTTTTTCGTTCTTTCTATCTCCGAGTTTTATTCCTTCTTTTTTCTAATTTTCTCCTTCTCTCTCGGTCTTTCTTCTTTTCTTTGATCCTTTCCCCCTTCATTGCTTCATTCTTTCTTTCTTTTACCGGGTATAGCTCTTTATATACCTACGTACATGCCGACCAACAGATTTCCGTCTCTCATATTCGAAGCAGTCAGAAACCTGACCATACGGGATCGAACGTACTATAACGCAGTTTCCAAGCCTGTGGGTGCTATAGAAAGGACCCTTCAAACAATGATAAATTGTAGGCCTGTTTTGTTTTTAAGAAAATCCATTTACTTGACCGGTTCGTTGAGGTTGCTCTGTCAGTTTCCCCACTCTCACATAAAAAGATCATAATAATATATTTCTACAAAGAGACTTACTGGGTATTTACCATTAGTTTCATAGATAAATTTGCATATAGGTATTTACCCCGCTTAAGTAAGTCTGACAAAAAGGTGCAACGTAGGGCACTCAGTGACGACCGAATTCACTGCAATAGCAGTCGGCTTCTAAGCTAGATTGCTAACCTTCTCAACGGTGGAGAGTCCCTGGGTATTTATTAAACTTAGCTTAGTCTTGCAAAGGAAGTACTGAGTGACATAACGGTTTCGGCGCGGAAAGTGGCATCGAAGAACCGAGTTCGAGTTTCGGCCGAGGTTGTTTGCAGTCACTTTGCACTGATGCACTTGGGAGATGCATGAATCAAATTATCCCCCAGCTATGAGTAAATAGTATGGCAGTTGTTGGGGCCAGCACCTTCGCCCCTAAAAACCCTGAGGAAAAATGAATAATTGTGAATGCTGCCATGTATTGTGAAAATGGAGACTAATGGCATTATTATTATTATTATTATTATTATTGTTATTATTATTAGTAGTAGTAATGATTGTAGCAGTAGTAGTATGCATTTTCACACTAATTGCTTGGTGGTCTCAGCTGAAGACTGAGTGAAAACAAGTCTCCTCGTGTCTCCAGCCCGCTCCTTCTCACTCACACAGTCCTTAGCAGTGCTGTGGTTTACAGTTTCCCACCAGTTACCCGGTGGTTAGCGCTGACACTGAGTAACAGTAAGTCTCTTCGAGTCTTCAGCCCTTCTCTCATATCTCCCTCACCTATCACAGCAGCGCTTTGGTTCGTACCTCCAACATTATTCATGTATTTATTTATTTGTCAGGCTATCGCTAACAACAAAGGGTCGCAAACCTCACATTTCTAGGATTCCCCTCAGTATTCGTGCAGTCCCCTGTAGTGCTGTGGTCTGTATTGTCCCAATCCTTCCTCTTATCCCCAGTTCTTCTAATCTCACTTTCAGTGTGTTTGGTACGGTTCCGAGTGTACTTACTATTACTGGTACTGCCCTGACTTTCATGTTCCACACCTGCTTCAGCTTCCTTGCCAGGTTTTTGTATTTCCCAGTTTTTCACTCTCTCTCTCTTATTTACTCTGTTGTCTGTAGGCACGGCCACGTCTATTATTTTGTAGATTCTCCTCTTCTGGTCTACGGTTACCAGGTTTGGTCTTGGATAGGGTGGTGAGTTCCGATGTTGAAATAGTAATTTGTGACTTGCATTCTCCAGGGCTGTCTCCGGTTTGTGCTGATACCACTTTGCTGCATGGTTGAATCCCATTCGTTTATCACTGTTGCTACCCTTTTGTGTCTTTTGGCCTACTTTCATTAGTTATATGGTTTACGGTAGGAACCCCTTTCCCTGCATAGACGGCATTTGCTGTTTGTTTGTGTTCTATTGATTTTCGCTTTCATACAGTTTGTCTTCATGCATTTGCTTTGGGCTGCCATGATGAGCAATGCTATTTCTCTCTTCAGATTTCCTTTGTGTATCCAGGTCCATGATATCTCCTTTGCAACATCCTGTGCTTGTGTTTTGAATTCTCTGTATAATCTTCTTATTCCCATTTTTCTTTCTTTGTTTACTGCGCTGCTCCTTCGTTTGCTAACTTTTTTTCGTTGTTTGTTACGCTGCTTCGGGTGCTCTTTATCAAACTCCACTGTTTGCTTGCACTTAATTTTCTAGTCGTGTTCTGGCGCTTTAGACGTAGTCGTTTATGCTGAAGAGTTCTCCACTACCTTCTTTCCTCGTCACGTACGTCTATCTGTGTCATTTCTGGGATGTAAGGATAAGTGCATTGACGTAAGCTTTCTTGTTCAACGGTCAATTGACTGGAGTTCTTCCTTTGTCCATCCACGGAATGGTCCTGCGTATCTTACTACTGATACAGCCCACGTGTTCATTCTTTTTATCAGATTCCTGCTGTTTAGTTTAATCTCTAATATTTTCCCTATCCTCCTGAGGTATTCTCTTCTTATTTTCCCCTACATTTCTTCCCGTTTAGTCGTGTCACATTCGAGAATTCCCAGGTATTTGTATGGGTCTTTTGTGGTAAATGCTCTAATCTTCTTACTACCCGGGAGTTTGATTCCTTCTGCTGCTGCGAGCATTCTTCTGTGCATTACCATTATTGTACATTTTTATATTCCATATTATACCCCAATATCGTTACTGTATCCCTCCACTTTGTTGAGCTCTATCCTGTTCTTTGCAAATATTTTCATGTCGTCCATGTACATAAGGTGGTTGATTTTTCCTTTTGCTTTGGAGAATTGGTATTCTTTGCTGTTGTTTAGGATTCTGTCGAGTGGTATCGTAGTTAGAACAAATAATAATGGAGACAGAGAGTCTCCCGAGACGTTCCCCATTCTATACTTTTCTATACTTACCTCAGCTAATTTTTAACCTTTGGTTGTCACGTCTACTTTCCTGTTTTTCATAGAGTTGGCTACTATTATTATTATTATTATTATTATTATTATTATTATTATTATTATTATTATTATTATTATTATTATTATTTCGGAATCTCACACCAGTTGCCTGGTGGTAACCGCTGGAGTTTGAGTGACAGCAAGTCTCCTCAAGTCTCCAGCCCTTATCTCCTCGTTCTCATAGACCACAGTAATACTGCAGTTTACAGTTTCACACTGGTTGCCCAGTGGTCATTGCTGAAGGCTGAGTGGCAATGAGTCTCCTCAGGTCTTCAGCCAATATCTCTTCTCTCCTTCGCCTATCATGCCAGTGCTGTGGTTCACATTTCTGCTTTCATTTCCCTTCCTCTGTTAGGCCACTGCTAACAATTGGTGTTGCAGTCTTTATATTTCTAGCACTTTCCGCAGTATCCGTGCAGTTCCTAGCAATGCTGTGGTCTGTATAGTCTCAATCCTTCCTTTTATCCCGATCTCCTCCAGTCTCGCCTTCAGTGTCTTTGGGACAGTCATTATCATTATTATTATTGTAGTTTGGCACAAGCGCCAAATGTAGAGCACACAGTGTGGATCGAACACACTACAGTTTTAATGGTCATTTAGACTAGTTTAATCACCAGAATTCCACGACAAGACACCCATAGAAATCTGAATATTTAACGGCCACTCATACTGGACTGAAAACATCCAACGTTCACGATTGTCTCTATTGCCGAAAAGTTTTTCCTTGAAATCATTGCTTGAAGTCTTGTTGCAAAGAAAATCTTTTTTCTTGACCAGATCGGAAAGCTCTTTGCAGTTTTGCTGCCTTTTTCACTTGAATGTAGACTTATACTCAGTTCTTTTTTTTCTAAGACCTTATAATCCCGCTTTTTACCTTGACTTCTGCTCCACTCTCCTTACTTTTGACATCATATCTTCTGTTATTCCTTTTCTCTATATGTTACTCATTCTTTCTTGATTCAGGACATTTTTCTTTTTCTCTGGTGTCTATTTAGATCAGTCTCTCTCGCTTTGCTGAACTATTCTTTCTTATGAATAAGTTGGCAAGCATTGACCTTTGGGTGCATAGAGACCAGAACTAGGGATGTCATAAATATGATAGTTTTATTTTGTTAGTAACATTCGCTTTAAATCCTGACAACTGACAATCCCCTTTTCCTTTGTAAGGTTCCCTTTAATTTGTGACCATTCAAAATACCTTTCTTCTCTTATTTCCAATGTTTTCTATAATCAAATGAATCACAATGCTTTTCTGAACTAAATAATTATCTATTTTTCACATAACAACCCTAATGTCAATAATGTTTACATCAATTCCTGACCACTGACATTTCCTGTCTTATTCTTTTACAATAGATTTTTACAGTAAAATGATTTCCGATCAATTACTGTAGCAAAGGTTTATCAATTATACATATGATATCTGCTTTCTGTCCGTAATGCTTGCATCATATTCCTGACCCCTGATAATCTCTTTCCTCCCTGATTTTCAACGCTTAACGTATAGATTTAGCGCAGTTGACATTAAAATACAACTGGTACGTACAAGGTCTGCCTGGAAAATATCCAGTCGTTTTGGATATCTCGAGAACCGTTTGCACAGTTCTGATGATCTGGAAGGACCTCACTGCGCACACATGATCAGATAATCCCCCGTAGGGTTTCTCAGTCGACAGTGAGATGCCATTGAGTGAGCTTGCGCACTGCGTGACTGTCGAATTCACAATGTCCCAGTTTACCTATCTTTCACATTTTGCGAAGAATATTCTGGCAAAACGTCTTTCACAAAGAGATGGTGATCCCGAAAGTGGACTTTACAGACTGTTTAAGGGAGGCTGGGATAAGTGTGAGTTGTTTTAAGGTGGAGACTTGGACTGTTCATGCTATGTGTATCTGTTATTGTTATTTCACACCTATGATGCTGATTTTTGTTCGTTCCTGCTGAACCAAGAATTGAATTCACGATCACCAGGTAAGTTGCAATCTTTTCAACTAACTTTTATACCCAGTCGACAGCCATTTTATCTCATTAGGTGGTGTTATTTGGAACCTTTAAATCTAATCCCAGATGGTTTGACATTCGTTATGACACTGGGTTCCTAACGTTTCTGATAATTTGTCTTTGATTACTAGTTTGATATCATCTTATCATTTTTGTTCATCACAAGTAATTCTAATCATAGTCTGAAGTTATTTTTAAGGTCTGTAGATGAATTACTTTCGCTGTTATAATTCTTTTTTTAACTAGTTTCACTTCCTCGTGCTATTGTTGCTTTTTATTACAACAGTCTTCGTCTGTTAGTTGAAGGGATGACAGAATAAGACATTTCTGCTTTGCTTCTTCATTGACACTTCTGTGGCCGAAGTGGTTAAGGCGACGTCCACTCAAGAAGAGAAGGGCTTTTGGTCTTCAGTATAAAGTAGATATTCCAATGCAACGTTGAAGCGACAAAAGCAATATTGTGTAATTTATGCCTTTCTGTTTATATAAGCTTTTGTACAGCTGCTGTCTCATTGGTTATCACACAGCCTTGTAGTTTTGATTTATCGATTTTCCTTGAACGATGTTCTGAAGATCAATGAACAAAACATTGTCATCATCAAGAACCCTATGACAATAGCTTACTGATCGATACGATCTTTATCACCATCACTACAACAACCCTCATATAGGTATATATATATATGAGTGTTCGTGTATATCTATATATATATGCGCTCGTGTGTGTGTGTGTGTGTGTGTGTGTATGTGTACATGGTTGATAAGATCAACGCATTGATTATTCGAAACCATCAATCAAAACTGTCAACATAGGTTTCTTTAGTTTTTAAGTCGGTCTGGCTGGCTTGCTATGTATCACCCGTACAGGCCACGCCAATAAAAATACATTTTAATTATCCCCCTGAAAGAGATTTCAGTGGGGGTTCAATTTGCAATCTAAGTCTATTCTAAATTGGTCACTTGGTTTGTACCCAGCAGCATTCAAGCTTGTTTTTTTTTTAAATTCGAAATTTTTTTTAGTGATCATTGCCCGACTAAAGGCCAGAGAAGTAACTTAATCATTGATCAACCCTTTCTAAATTTTGAATTGATCACCCCCAGCACAGCATGTTGCCAAAAGACGTTGGTTACGTGACCGTTTCTATTGAGTCACCAACTAGACCTGTTTATTTAGTGCTGGATAAATGGTTGAGTTTTCACCCCAGTTGTATTTGGAGACTCTCCCTGGAGACAGTAAGTCTTCAAAGTAGTCCGGTATCCTCCTCAGGATTTTAACTGATATATTGATAATGCTCTGAATAATAATAATAATAATAATAATAATAATAATAATAATAATAATAATAATAATAATCGTCATTCTGTATGCCCACACTAGATGTCTGGCTGGTGGTCATCGCTGGAGACTGTGTGAGGGCAAGCCCTCTCAAGCCTCCAGCCCACTTCTCACTATTCCGGCAGTCCTCAGCAGTGCTGTGTTTTGCACTTCCTCGTGATTATCTGATGGTCATCACTGAAGGCTGGGTAAACCTCCTCAGGTCTCCAGCCCTTCATTCTAGATGTTAGGTCGTTGCCGACGACAGGGGGTCGTCGGTCTCGTATTTCCAGTATCTTCTCGGTATTCGCGCAAAATTTAGTAGTACTGAGATTTGCATAGTCTCAATCATTCCTTTCATCTCAAGCTCCCTCAATCATGACCCAAAACTCTTCGGTGCAGTTTCCAGTGCATTTACTATCATTAGCCATAACCTGGCCTTTCGCACCATTTTCAGCTCCCGGGCAAAGTCCTGGTATTTTCCCAGCTTTTCACTCTCTTTCATATTCACTCTGTGGTCCGCAGGCACAGGCACGTCTACGTTTTGGCAACTTCTCTTATTGAGTTTTCATGTCTCTAGTATCTGGTTGCTTTCACTGAGGATCGAGTGTCAGCAAGCCCCTCCAAGTAATCCAGAACTCCCTTAAGAATTATAACTGATTTCAGTAATGCTATCTTCCGGGTGGTTTCAATTCTTCCTCGTATTTTCAATTCTGTAATGCTGGCGTTGCTGATGATGATGATAGTGATCCTGATGATGATGATCATCATCATCTTCTTCGTCATTATTACTAGTAGTAGTTGTACTAATAGTACTAGTTGCGTAATAATAGTTGTTTTAATTATAGTTATTCCTATAATTATAGGCCCGGGCGTTACCGCAAGTGCTGTTGCCATCATCCTTATTATTTTATCAATTACGTTATGCTCACCACTCCCAGCGGCGCCTCTACTAAATTCATATCCACAAAAGTTACACATCGGAACTACTGGAGCCACAACCGCTGTTACCCCCGCCGTAGAAAGGATGAAACGTATTAGGAGAATAAATAAACTGAAAGTGCAACGGTCGTACAAACAAACAGTCATATTATCAGTAGGATTACACGGCTGTTTGTCTTCTTTGTTCTTCTTTGTCCACTTGTAAGAGTAGATGATTTTGAATTTCTCCTCATTCATCATCCCCTTCTAATTCTAAGGTTATTATTATTATTTGCAATCTCACACCAGTTGCCTGGTGGTAACCGCTGGAGTTTGAGTGACAGCAAGTCTCCTCAAGTCTCCAGCGCTTCTCTCCTAGTACTCATAGGTCGCAGTAATACTGCGATTTACAGTTTCACACCGGTTGCTCAGTGGTCATCGCTGAAGGCTGAGTGACAATAATAATGATAATAATTATCATTATTGTTGTTGTTGTTATTATCATCATCATCGCTCTGCCTGCTCGCCTCAATTTTTATTAAACTCAAGTCAGGAGTTGACTTGTTTTTTTCTATCGTAACAAGAACGAGAACAACCATCCCTAAATTTAGGGAAGTAAAAAGTAACATCATCCCCAACCGTTATTTGAAATCACTGCGAACAGGTTGTGAGTAGTGTCTTCTATCAACTGAGCCAAAATGACGATCTCTTGTATTTACCGAAATTTATGTTAAAAATACGCAAAGGCTAATATCATTCTGATTAATAAATACACTAATAGAATTAACATTCCCTTACAGTGATTTGAAATCATGACCAACTGCTTGGTAGTCGTGTCTCTTATTGAGATAAATTGGCAAATCTTACCTATAAACAAAATGTATCTTACAGATACACAAGGGCTTATTTCATTTTTATAAATAAATAAATAAATAGATTTATACAAAATAATATTTAAGAAATTTTTTATTCATTATACATAAAATACTAAAGTTGCAGTTATCATTGTCAGTTGGAATATCCTTTCTTCTTTTCCCTCACTTCTCTCTCTCTCTCTCTCACTCACTCACTCACTCTCAATCTCTCTATTTCCCTCTCTCTTATTTCCCCTTCATTCTTATTCTTTATCGCTTGTCGTCTTTTTTCACCTTTCCATTCTTCTTTTCTTATTATCTTTTTTCGATTTTTTCTTTCTTTCTTTCTTTTTCTCGTCCCTAATTATACCTATTTCTCTTTCTTCTTGTTTTCTTGTTTTCTTGTTTTCTTTCTTTCTTTCTTTCTTTCTTTCTTTCTTTCTTTCTTTCTTCTTTTCTTTCTTTCTTTCTTTCTTTCTTCTTTTCTTTCTTTCTCTCTTTCATTCTTCTTCTTCTTCTTCTTCTCCTCCTCCTTCTTCTTCTTCTTCTTCTTCTCCTCCCCACTCTATTCCTTCGCCCCTTGCAAAGCATCAATAATTTCCCTTTCGTTTTCATGTCTTTCAAAAAAAAAAGAAAGAAAAAGAAAAGAAAGAAAAAGAAAAGAAACAAAAAGAAAAGAAACAAAAAGAAAAGAAACAAAAAGAAAAAGAAAAAGAAATGGATTCTTCATCTATTGTGCCTCCTCCTCTTCTAACTATTCCCAATCATCTTCCTTCATCTTCCTTCTCTCTCCAATATTCTTTGTATCCAACAATGCCGTTCCCTCATTAATATTACCATCGTCGCCAACACCGCCCACATAAATAAATCATAATCGTCATCATTATCATTCTAGTTCTTAACAATTATTACTACCAACTCTTTCTCCAATGCTTTCATCATTGCCACAAAAAATGGACGTTAAGATCAGCTTTACCACGAAAAACATTATTAAAATCCTAATTGTCCTTATTATTACTATAATCAACCTTTCTGCATTATCACTCAGGCACTCTCATCTCCCACCGGCAATGCCGTCATTATCATTTAAAATTCATCGTGATCCTTAGCGTTGTACTGACCGCCGTCACCTCAAACAGAACCTCCATTATTACTGGAAAAATCGTTTAGCACTTATCGGAGAGAAGTGGATTTTTTAGACGAAAATCCAAAATGAATTTTGTTCACGCTTAGAATATCTTTGGCTTCGAATTCTATATGCGTTGTTACGTATCTGTGAAAGATTTATAAAAAAGTGAATAAAAGTTTTCGGTGATTTTCTGATTATTTTCTGCGAACAAGAAGCGTTCGCAACGAATTCTGTATCAGTCAACCACGCGTTGTAAGATGATTCTCATGCGTCTTTATTAGCTTTAGCCTGGCACAAGGCCACAGGTTTGGAACACCGTGTGAGAAACGAACTCAAAACAGTAATACAGATATAGGATATCACCTCGCTGACCGGTACTCCATTGGAAAAATTAAACACCTTTTAACTTTGAAGCAGACAAAATGTTACGAAGACCCAGTTTTAAGACTAATCATCTCTTTCTTAGATATCGGTTTTCTTTCTTAGGAATAGATATACAAAAATCTATTTGTTATTGTTTGTTTGGTGAAACAAAATATATTCAATTCTTTTCACTGTATGAAAAAATCTGACACTGCCATTTTTGTTGTTATTTGAATTGTCATCAGTTATTTTTCTGTGTAAGACCTGGTTTTACGTGTATGAATCATCGGATTTGGGTAAGGTAATATTGTTACTCTCCGAAAACAAAGTCATCTCCAGAGTTTGACAAAAGCTGAAGGATTAACATATTTCATATCACATACGGATAGATAAGATGAACTTGAAGATAATATAGTCTAAGCCAGTATTTCTCAACCTTCTTCCTATGACACCCAGCTACGTGTCAACGTCATCTGCAGTTTAAATATGAGAAGTACTCAATACAGATTTTTATTGGCATTGTAATAGATTGTCATTATGGAGAAAAACGTCAACATTGAGTTCAAAGGTTTCATTGAGGAAAATGTTATAGAAAGTATATCAATGAATTCTTAAGAAGATACTACTAAACAACAGCCATTTATAAATCAGAATCATAGATGTTAATGAAATCTCTCCCCCACCCACCTAGAAGCTCAAACATTCCCTTAATCACTGCAACGCTCCCTCGAAACAAGCCAACGCCCTAGGGGTCTCTAGCACCCACTTCGAGAACCACTGGTCTAACCGTCAAGATCTGTGTAGTTTAACGAGAGTCAGTCTTAGGATAGGACGATAAAAAAAAAGCAAAGTTGTTTTTATTTTAAAATAATAGGGGACGTATGACGTCGGCTATACAGCGCTAGTTTATGATGTCAGAAAACGTTACAAGCGAGTTCTCTCCTCAAGATAACAGGGAAGGCTAGCAATAGTATAGCAAGGGTTCTCAACGCCCAGGGACAAAGACAGTGCTCGAGGGCAGTTACGCTATGTATTAGGAGGCATAATTATCAGGTATCATAGGCCAGAGGGAATGTGGTGCTCTTTCACGCCTACGCCTGGGGTTGACTGTTCTTACTACACCCCTGCGCTAGACCCTATACATTGTAACATGGTCAACAGCGTGGCCTGCCCCGATCAGGTGTAAGTCAATGTCAAGCTTGTTCCGATGAAAGCGAGGCGTCTGGTTGGATCATTCATTTGAGGTATGTAAAGGTATCCTCTGCTTTTAAAAACTTCGCCTTACGCCAAAAGATACATTAGTACAAGTTTTCACTTCTATCTGAAGTGGCGTTAGGCAATTACTAATAATTTTTAAGGGAACACCGTTCGAGCTGAGTAATTTGTGGTCTTCAACGATGAATGAGCAGTAGATGTGGGACCCATTTCACCAACTCTTTAACCTTACCTACTGTCAAGAGTCCCCAGAAAGTACTCGAACCGTCGTTCTTAGGTCGTTGGCCACTGCAGTCGATAATTCTTCATCATTAAGACCAGATTTGGGCCTCCTTCGATTTATTATTAGTATCCATATATCTGTACCAGAACCTATTGAACCAACGCCGATCAGTTCGCGCTATAGGAGTGATCACTTCGGGGTTGACTTCATCATCACCTTAAGCAACATTATGACCTAGTTTGAATTCGTACTTGAAAATTAGTCCTACTTCTTTGGTAGACATCATTGCATCCTTAACGAATTTACATTGGATCTGCAAACAACTAAATAAAATTAGTACAATTTTCTGATTTAACATTATTATCTACGATGAAAAAATCGTTTTCGATGAACTAAGAACTTATTACGACTGTAAAGGCCAGCGAGATTTGCTCGTTAATTATCGCACCACGTCCTGCTCTGTAACCATTGAGCGACAACTGCAAGTTCCAGTCTGATATACCCGGCATACATTAGCACTCTGCATACACGTTCTTCAGCTGTGTGTACGCGCATGTCCGCACACGTGAGCCCGACGCTAGTTTTCTTTGTCGGCCCTATGGTGTGTGAGCGCCAACGAAACGTTCTATATATTTCCTTGTACGTCTGTCTTTGTGTGTCTGTGTGTTAGTTCAAGGTGATTGCGTAAGTATATCTATGTGCTAAAAGCTAAACTATGTGTATTTGTGTGTACTCCGTGGCTGGGAACGTGTGAGATGTAATAAAACGGAGGCAAATAAAGCGGGAGAGCGACTGTATTTTAAATATGTATGTGTGTGCATGTGTATGTGTGTGCGTGTGTATGTGTGTATGTATGTGTATGTGTTTATGTGTGTGCGGTAATTGATGCATGTATGTGCGTAACAGTATCGCGTGTGCGTATTTTTGTGTATAGAATAAGGACAGATATTAACTGTTTAAACTAAATTATGCGAGGAATTTGTGTGCGTGTGTATTTACAAGACGGTGGAATTTTGTGTTGATTTTTAGCTAAATAATTTGTGTCAATCTTGTATGAAGAAGCATTCACAGTTATGGCTTGCTGCCTCATGGCTGAGGTAGTTGCCTCTCTATTTTTCATCAGTACTAGTGGTCGGTGTTTGGGCTTTGGCAAAAAAAATCAGGGATTTAGAATGCTGATTTTCAAGACAGACAGGCCCTTTCCACTTTGATGATTGGCGCTACATAATCTTCCCATCTCCGTTTTCATCCATTTGGTCTTGTGGCCCACAAAGCTGAGCTTAGTAAATATGAAAATAATTCGAGACGATAAAAAGCCTTCATAGTTGTGGCTTGCCTCTTGCCTGAGATAGATGTGAAGTCTTCACCGGTGCCAGAAAAGGACTGTTTTGAAAAGTGGGAGTGGTGTTGGGGTAAGCGGTAGGATACCAAATGGAGTATTTTGAAGGAGAGCCCAAGGAATCTAACCAAAAGATTGGATCTCGATCTGAGAACTATTTGACTTGCACAGGAGGGAACTATGCTTAACATAAGGTGGAGAGAACGCAGGAGAACATAGCATGTTAGAAAATCTGGGATATCATAGAAATCATAAAGATATTCAAATGGCAATGGGCTGGTCATGTTGAAAGAATATCAAACAACTGTTGGTCATCAAGACTCACAACTTGGATTCCGAGAATTCATATGCGAAATAGTGGCCGACAAAATGTGAGATGGCGTAACGACTCTACAAGTTCGTAAAGTACTGACCCCCAACGTCCTCAATCGAGAGTTCAGACGAAAGAATTCTGTTAATATAGAATGGCTGGATACTTTCAGACGGATATATCATTCTAGATATTCACCAAACCAGTTGAGGCCAGCACTTCTTGAACAATTAATATTTGAAATCTTTGCTTTCGCAAGGATCGAAACTGCATCGGTAGGAAATATGCAACTATTCCAGACAAAAAGCAGGCCCAAGCTGAAAATTATTCTGATATGCGAATTACAAGCAATTCGATAATACGGGTCCGTCCAATGCAGCAGTGCTTTGAATACGAAAAGAAATCCTTTTTGAAAAAGAACTCTGGAAAAAGAAAAGGTCAAAGCTAAAGATATAATGGAATTGCTTATCAGCTGCATCTACACTTTGAAGACATATGTGCTAAGCTTAGCTTATCATGTACGATGACATAATAGATGGGCACCAATGAAGGTTGAACCATCAGTGTTTTTGAAAACGCTCAAAGCAAGGCATAGACATTAAAACTTCTATATGAATACACAAACAAACGCACAACATACAAGAAAATTAAGGTTCCGACCTGAGGATTAAAAATTATTAACCACAGTTAATTAATCCAAACCATTCAACTAATCGAACGTTTTCTAGGCCGTGGTGTGATGACAAAATTTGTCTCACAGACCTCTACTGAGGTGAATTCGACAACTATTGTACTTATACCCTATTAACGTGACCTTGTTCCAGACTAAGTTGAGTTGAGTAAATACCCCAGTGTGTCGGTGCACGTGCGCTCTTTGCCGTGAAATAGATTTTAGCAAACTAGTTTGATATTTTCACAGATCCGGTCAAATTTATCTGCTATCGATAAATTGGCACGTTTACCATTTTTTTAATTGTATATTCGGCCAGAATCTTGCATACGCACAGTCAAATTTGGTAAAAAAATTCCAGGGATTCAGAGTTTTATCTTGATAGTTCATAATCAATAAGATCTATGGAAAAATATAATTTCGGAATATTTTCCGAGGGTATCGCCTATTTCGTTCGAATCCTTGCATACCTGCAAGATTAAGTACAACAAAATTGTCAAGAAGACCTTGAGTCGATGGAGTCATGTAGAGATATATCATTTTTTAAAAAGATATAACCGAGGAATTTTATATCAGTATTTAAGAGAAAGACGGTGTGCACAGGATGGGCAGATAAATTTTGACTTCTGTAAACATTGATGTATTTTTTAATTTCCGACATGTTGATAGATATTTCATAAACTTCCAGGTGCGCACTTATAGTATGTATATGCTTCATGTGTAATTTGTCATATAATTTTAGCTAATATTTATTTGCTACCTGTGTATTCGAGCACACAGGTGTAATTGATATGTTATACTGTATATGTATGCATGAATGCATGTATAGACGTGTGTGTGTATGTGTGAGTCTGGGTGTGTGTGTCAGACAGTAAAAAGTATATGTCCGGGATAGATTTCATCGAGTACCTTTGTACTGATAAGTTTGTTGCATGAGAACAAGAAAATCCCAACAGTCCTAAAAAGAAGTGTATACAACATTGTCCATTAAATAGTCACCTATGAAGCTGAAACATGGAACCTAACCAAGAGACTGACCACCGAACTGAGAACAATGCAATGTGTGCG
This sequence comes from Thysanoteuthis rhombus, assembly GCA_963457665.1. Taxonomy (NCBI): domain Eukaryota; kingdom Metazoa; phylum Mollusca; class Cephalopoda; order Oegopsida; family Thysanoteuthidae; genus Thysanoteuthis; species Thysanoteuthis major. The sequence continues at coordinate 16,384,658 of OY735238.1, read as the reverse complement.
TGGGAGAATCGTGCTCAACCTCACACGGAGAGATCACAAGACAGCACAATACATCAGGGAGAAAACAGAAGTCCGAGACATCGTAGAATCCATCATAAAACTCAAATAGCAATGGGCTGGTCATGTTGCAAGAATGGCAACCGATTGATATCATGACTCACAACGTGGATCCCCAGGGATCACATACAAAACCAGGGCCGACAGAATACAAGATGGATAGACGAAGTAGACAATTTCTGACAGTATTAGCTCCACGACGCCAAAGATAGTGAGACCTGGCGAAATCTTGGGGGAGGTTTATGTCCAACGACAGACGATAAAAGACCGATGATGGTGATGCTGACATCCGTGGTCCTGAGCAATATGTAGTTTAGTGGTTACGACTGCAGTGATTATCACATGGTTTTTCAAATTCTATCGTCTGTTGAACTGACCCAAGCCCCAACTCTGAAAAGTAGTGGTTACCAAATTAATCTCGCAAAAAAAAATTACGACAGGATTTTGAGTTGATGGTTGGGTTTCAAATCTAGTTAACAATATTTCATGCCATTTCACTCATAGAAAAACGAATACCCCAATATTGCCTGCTCTACGAACTCACAGATTTACTAATGAGGAACTCTAGAATTATAAATAGAGAGTATCACAGATTCAATCAAATTTATGCGTTAAGAACAAGATGGCATTGTTACCATTTTAATGGTTTGCAGATTCGGTCAAAATGTTGCAGTCGTACGCTGTCAAATTTGATAAGATTTTCAAGACCAATTCAAGTGTTACGTAGGGAATAACTATTAGGGAAAACCATAGAAAATATTATTTCGGTGTTAATTCAGAGGGTATAACAGACTAAGTCAAATTTTTGCGTGCATGCAAGACAAAATTTTCAAAAAATACTCGAGTCGATTAAGGATTATAAAAATAGGTATTTTTACTTGAGATTCTACTCAAGCATTTTATGTCATCCATGTCCGGGAGGTCAAAGAGTGCTGGGTGGGGTTGGGGGTATTCTATTCCAATAAACAGTGGTGTGTTTGTGGACCCTAAAGATTCTGGTCAGGTCAACTAGTATTTTAGATGTTTTTTTAATGGACCTAACGATGCGCATACTGAAGTACGCATGTATTCCATTCGTAAATTATTTCTATAGCTTACGTTAATGTTTAATCTGCTGCCCGTGCATTCGAGCACACAAAAGTAAGATTATGTTTCACCGTGTGTATTTGTGTGTGTGTACTCAGAGAGTAATAGCAATTTATGCGAACGGGGTGAATTAATCCATCGAATACTTGTGAACTGATACGCATGTTTGGTATATGATTACATCTATGCTTCGCTGAATGATCTATGAAAACGGATTTCCCTGGTTCCAGTACCAACGCAGGTCATCTTTTGTCCCCCCTTAGCTGGAGAGAAATTGAAAGCAGTGTTTTTGAATTTTTATCCCACCTCAAAGCAGTTAAATAGGTTCTGACGTGTGATATGTGTTTTTTTGAAAGGTGAGGTTAAGGAGCATGTATTAAAAAGATTAAATATTCAATCGAAATGGGACTCATTTGAAGCAATCCTTTTTGCCATGGGTCCTCTATGCCATCTCTATAAAATTGTGTAGGTTTAGAAGTCACAAATTCGATAAAAGCACGATTTATGGCTTCCTTATTATTGAATATTTTGTTACGGATGTGAAGTTTAAAATGATAAAAAACATGATGATCTCTACAAAAAAATGATAGGTGAATATATGTGGGGTATAGAACTACCATAAAACATTGCATTAAAATCATGTGGGACCCTGACTTCAGATGACGTCGCTAATATTGTCGTTGTTGAAACCATAAAGTCCTGGGAAATTGTTCGAAACTTTGTTCCTAGGTCTTTGGCCAACGCTGTCGATGATTCTTCATCATCTTGGGCTTCCCTTGAGGTTTATTATTGGCATCCATGTTACAAGACCAAAACCTACTGAGCCAACGCTGAGCATTTTTTACCAACATAGTGTTCAATCCAAATGCTTTGTAGAAGTTATCAACAGCTTGAGCAGCATTATGTTCCTAGTTTCAAATCATACTAAAAAATCAGTCTAACTTCCAGACTAGACACCTTTGCTGCCAACGGCTCAGAAACTTCTATTAATAATGAATTATATCTCTATTTACACTGAAACAGCAGAAAAAGCAATTACATTTGTAAATCTTCCAATTTTAGCATTATCCTTTATGATGTAAAAAACGACGTTTCAAGTGTAACAACCCGTTACAATAAATGTTAGCTTCAATCCCCAAAGAGGATTGACCGCCTACCATTTTTGTGCTAGAGAATTTTTTTTTCTTATGATGTCGCCATTTATAATGGAAAATGCGTATATTGAACGTTTTGCAAGTACTATCATCCGAATGAATGTGTGTATAAATGTGGAATCGTACAAGTGAGGCCAATTTTCTGTTTCTATCTGATGATTTTCTAGGTGCGTCTGTTCGTGTGCATATTCTATAAGCTTCCACAGAAGCGTCTATGCAAATATATGTCAATCTATGTCTCTGCGTGTGCAGATGTGTGCGGACAGTATACAACAAGATTGAATTAGAAAGAAACGACTGAGTCGGATTTTATTCGTGTTTTTGTGTATGTGTGTGTATGAGTCAGAATAGATGGTTGTATTGTATACGCGTGTGTGTGTGAGAGAGAGAACGATAATGCGTTCAAGCCTTTGAATGTGTACGTACGCACGTTGCATGTATGAGTGTCTGTGTGCGTGCAGTGTTTGGGCGTATATGTGCCTGCATGGTTTTCTGTATGTATGTGTGTATGTGTATGTTGGGGGAGGTAGAGGTGGGAAAGGACAGTATAGTATGAGACGGATGTTTGTGCCTGCCTCAACGAGAACATTTATACGCCCGTCGAGTATCTTTCATGAGAGTGAGCTTATATATAAAACTCTCTATATATTCATTCATGTATGTGTGCGTGTGTGTATGCGTGTGTGTGTGTGGATTCAAACAAATACGAATGTATAAACACACACACACACACGCACTTGCGCACACACACGTGCGCACGCGTGCCCGCATACATACGTGTGTGCACATACAGGTACACAAAAATACACACACAGACACATAGACAAACGCACTCATACACAGACGAACACACGCACACGCACACAAGCAGACGCGTGTGCGCAAACACACACACACATACACGCGCGCACACACACATCTTCTCTGAAGAGCATATGCGTGTGTGTCTGTATAGGTCTGTGTCTGTGTGTACGGATTCGTTATACGTTGAATAGTGAAACAGCCGACAACCAGGCACGCAGACCAAGCACAATCGACTACTAGGGGAGAGAAACGCGACAGGCATTTTATATTTAGCAACTTCGAACAAACATGAATTCCTCCCCTTCTCTCAGTCTATTTCGCACTGTGTCTTTTTCTCTCCCTCTCTCGTTATTCATCTCCCTTCTCTTTTCTTTCCTCTCTTTTTGTTCTCCCCCCCCCCTTACTCCCAACAAATTGTTTCCCTCTTTTTCTCTCTAGTATTTATATTATTTTCTCATTTCACCCCCCCTTTCTACCTCACTTCGTTCTCTTTACTATTGCACACTCTCTCTCTGTTGTCCGTTTTCATTTCTCTCCCCCTGTCTAGGAACTATATCTGTCATCCTCTCTTCTTTTTCTCTCTCACTTTTCCTCCTCTCTATATTATATACAGGTATGCCCTGTTTTCCGGAATTTTCCTTTTGACCTCTTTTTCGTTTTTACGAAAAAAGTCGAAAAGCGAAAATAGCGTTTATTTTGCAGCGAGCCGTTATAGAGACAGCGTGCACCTTCGTCTCTCTTCTGCACCCCTGTCTAAAGTTACTACCACCAGCCAAACCTCTGACGATTCAGCCGAACATAACCATCATCAATATTTGTTTTTTGATCTTGGGATACTTAGAAATATCCATTACATATCAATAGCTATTGCCTCTTCGCTTTACGTTTTTTCGGCTTACAAAGAGTTTTCATAGGAACGCTCTACTTCTGAATAACGGGGGAAACTTGTATCTTCGTTCGTCCTTTCTCGAACATTCTCGAACATTCTCGTTGTTTACATCTCTTTTTCTCTCTCTCTTTTTTTTCTACATCTCTGTTTTTCTTTAACTTTCAACGCTTTTAATATCTTTCTTCCTTGACCTTACATTTCTTCCTTTCTTCCTTTCTTTCTTTCTTTCTTTCTCTCTTTCTCTCTTTCTTTCTTTCTTTCTTTCTTTCTTTCTTTCTTTCTTTCTTTCTTTCTTTCTTCCTTCCTTCCTTTCTATCTATACTCTTCTTTTCCTTTCTTATTGTCGACTAATATCCAGCCTGTCCCCCACCTATCTCTACTAATACTCTCTACCTATCCCTCTCCCTATTTCTGTCACAAACTCTCTTTGCCAACTCCTTCCTCTTTCTATTCAAAGTTTTGTACCCCTCTCTCGTTCAGCCAGTTTTTCATTCACTCCCCCTCTTTCACTTTCCCACTGATTCTCTATCTTTTCTCGCACCACGCCAACAAAACTCCTTCTCCCCCTCTGTCACCCAAATCATCTCCTACCGCTCCCTACTAACTCCTACTTCCTCACTCCTTCTCTCCTCCCCTTCATCGGTTTGACTCTTACACGAATACATATTTGATTCTCTCAAATTCGTTTCTGCTTACATAGTTAAACGCTCGCACACAAATATACATAGGTATTGAAGACGTACAGAGACACCAAGACACACAGACACCATGAATATGAAGAGGAACAGAAGTAGGGTCTTGTGAAGACCCGCATATGAATAGAGCAGATATGGAGACACGACTACAAGATTCTCAAATCTATTCGGAAACAACGCAATTCAATCTTTCAATATGAATTCACACGAATATATATATATATATATATATATATATATATATATATATATATATATATATATATATATATATATATATATATATATATATATATATATGGTATGGCGTGTGCATTCAAGGTTGCCAATTTAGGTGTTGGCAACACTGGACTTAAAAACAAGAAAAGAAAAAAAAGATCTAAATATTGTATCAATTGACTCTCAAAGTCACTCTCAAATTCGAAAATAATAATAATAAAAACAAAACCAAGAACATTTAAATTGGCAACCCCGGTCGTGTGTAATGAGTCAGCTTGATTAATACGTACAGATATACACATATAAGCCGAGTAAAAGTAAAGGTATATGTACATATATCTTAATGCGACTCTGCTCTACCGACTAAGCTAACAACGCTCTTACATACATACATAGATACCTATGGATTATAGATAGCGTTATATTACATAGAAACTTATTTGAAATGGTCTCCAGTCGTTACATGGTTGATATATAACTCAATATAGACAATGTGAATAGAATAAACAATAAAGAAAATGAGTCTGCGGCAGGGATTGAACCTGCCACCGATAAGGTAGCCGCTTCAACGCAGCGATGCTCCTACCATTATCAATAAATTCCTCTTAGTCTATTTGTCAATGTGATCCTTTGATTTTTCCATTGAACCAGTGTATATGACTGGAATTGACCCTGGAATTGAACTCACGTCCACCTGGTAACTGAATGCATCTAACCAGTATAAGGATAACTTAACTAGAAAGGATAAACAGAGATCCCTAGATGTCTCTTAGCATTTACAGCGGAATGAGAAAAATCTGTCCCCGTAGATTGAAGGTAGGGTTTGGTTCCAAATGCCCAGGTCAACAAATATTACAGACCCTTGGAAAAAGCTGGAGGGTACAATGGCCGAAACGTTGTTATCATTACATCTAAGACCAGGAAAGTAGCTAGAATAGATTAATTTTTAATAGGGATCAGTGAGTAATATTTGATAGAGACATATTTTTGAAACTCCTTCAGTTCCCAAAGAAAGGAAAAGCAAGTTTTATTTAAGATATTTACCAAGCTTAGCCAAGTCTGGCAGAGAGTTACAATGGTTAGATCATCGTTCAAGTTAAAAAGAACGGTGTATAACGAATGCACCCCCCAATAGTCACTTATGGTGCTGAAACATGGAACCTAGCCAAGAGACAGATCTGCAAATTGAGAACCCTGCAACGTGCACATGAAAGAATTATGCTGGGCCTCACATGGAGAGACTACAAGACAGCACAGTACACCCAGGAAAAGACAAGAATCAGGGACTTCATAGAATCCATTAAAAATCTCAAATGGCAGTGGGCTGGCCATGTTGCAAGAATGGCGGAAAATGGACATCATGACTCACGACATGGATTCCCAAGATCACATACGCAACCGATGGCGGCAGAATATTAGATGGAGAGACGAGCTAGACAAATTCAGAAAGTACTGGCTCCGCGACGCCCATGATAAAAGAAGTGTGGCGAATCCTAGTGAAGGTCTATGTTAAACGACGGACGTTAAAAGACTGATGATGATGATGATGATGATACAACTTGATGATTCACAAGACCAGTTTCCGAATCATCGTTCTAAATCAGGTGTCCAACTTCCGTCACTTGATTGTTCTACGGGACAATGGCTTAGTTCAGGAGTCGGCAAACTACGGCCCGCTGGCCGCCGAATCCAACCCGCAACTTCATTTCATTCGGCTCACTGACTTAATTGAATATACGACGTTGCATTCAAAAATCCTTTGTTTTCCTTCCCTATCTTTGGTTAACAAACAATAAAATTCTATTATACTCGGTTCATGTTCGTACGTTCGACTTTTTACTTTGAAGTGATTCTCTCTATATATATACGATGCTGTCTCACATATATCAGTAGTTCATTACTCTGTTGAATTTCATAACCCTCTATGATCATTTTTTAATTCATCATTCGACTTGGTCCAACCAAACATTGGGAAAAAAAAAAAAAAGAATTCTAACCCGGCCCACCAGACATGAAATCATTTCTGATCCGGTCCATTTCCTAAAAGGTTTGCCGACCCCTGGCTCAGTAGATAAAAGCCTTGATCAAATGTATCTTGTAATCTTTGTAGCCGTGCGTTTAGTCCTTAGGTCAGGCAGTAAAAGTCATATATTCTGGTTCAATAATAAAAAAGTAAGACAGTGACATAACAGTGATGAACCAACTGTTACAAGGAAATCCCTTGCAGAGTTGTGGAGGTTTGGTAATTAGTTTTGGAGTCTTAGTATACAGTCATTTTAATTTATATGTGAGCTTTAAATGGGTAAATAACATTCAAAATGTATAACATATTATATACAATATAGATAATACTTGGCAAAACTGATTTTTCCTCTTATTTAGCTTGCACGTCTGTACGTCAGCAAATTAATCTTTGTCGGCAAATTAAAAGCCGGCGCCCTGTAATGAAGCAAATCATTACGTACGCTTCCTACATCTTGCCTGAGCAGCAGCATCTACCCTCCGCCTTCGTGGATTGAATATAGGGTTTCAGTTCGAAATATCCAGGAGACGGATAGAAAAGACTGGAGGGTACAATGGCCAAAACGTTGAGACAATAACGTGACCCATATGATGTAGCAAGCTCTTGTGGAAGGGAAACACGAAGACTACCTTATATTCTGAATCCCTGCAATTTGATCTGAAAGCCAAAATGAGTAAATAACGATGCTGTTTAAAAAAATGAAGTGAAGAATAAACGTTCATATTGTGTCTCTTTCCCCATAGACCTCAATGTACATGAACGCATAAACATTTTCAAGTGCATACCCATTTACATAGACGCTTGCATCTACACGTATAGAAAAGAGACGTATGCTATATGAACAGATGACGTCATTGCCCAAATGGATTGAATGTCATTTTGAAATCCAATAAATTCAAATTTAATTGTTTGTTTTTCGAAATAAAATCGTTAAAATATTGAAAAGGAGTCAGTGTTGAGAGTAAGTGGGATGCAACGAGAATCAGTGGCTTAAAATTGATCAAAACATTGAGTTGATCTGGCCTATAGGGAAATCTATGGACGCACTTAGAGAGTGGTTGTCAGGGGAGAGATACTGAGGATAGTCGGAAGGAGATTGGGAATGGTAGGAAAAGAAAAGTGGGGGAAAAAAAGAAACAAAACGAAATAAACTATAACTGACAAATGATAATAGTGAAGAGAGAGAAAGAAAGAAGAAGCGTTGGTTGGAACGCCGGAGGAAGTAGTGGTAAAAGAAGAAAACCAGTGAGGAGAAGGAGGAGTAGAGGGTTAAAGGGAATTGAAAAAGGAAGAACGATATTAAGAAAAATAGAAGAAAAAAAATCGAGTGAAGAAACTTAGACAAGAGAAAAAGAGGAAGTAATAGTAAGCGGAAAGAAGACGAAAGAAAGACAGTGGAAGAAAGAGAAGGTAGGAAGCAATAAATAAAAGATGGAAAAAGAAAAAAGTAGTAAGAAGAAAAATTAAGCAGACGACAGGCGAATAAAAAGAAAGAAAGGATGTAACGACATGAACTGCGCAACGAACAACAAAGTAGAAAACAATGGAACAGCACAGCAAACAAGGAGAGAAAAATGGGAAAAGAAAAAATTGTATGGAGAATTTAAAAGACAGTTACAAGATGTGGCAGACGAGAGATCATGGACATGGCTACGAAAAGAAAACCTGTAGAGAGAAACGGAATCGCTCATCATGGCAGCCCAAAACAAATGCATCACGACGAACTATATCAAAACAAAAATCGACAGAACACAGACAAACAGCAAGTGCGGTGCAGTGAAAGAGATGAGACCGTAAACCACATAACTAGTGAATGTAGTCAACTCGCCCAGAAAGAGTATAAACACAGACACGATAGAGTAGCAACGGTGATACACTGGGGATGAGTAAACGAATGGGATTTAACCACACGGAAAAGTGGTACCAGCACAAACCAGAGACAGCCCTGGAGAACGGAAACCACAAATTGCTCTGGGACTTCGACATCCAAACCGACCACCTCATCCAGGCAAGAAGTCTGGACTTGATAATCGTAGACAAGAAGAGGGAAACCTGCCAAATAATAAACGTGGCTGTGCCTGCAGACCATAGAGTAAAGAAGGAGAAGAGTGAAAAACTAGAAAAAAACCAAGAACTAGCAAGAGAACTGAAGAAGATGTGGAACACAAAAGCCAGGGTAGTACCAGTAATAATAGGCGCACTAGGAACTGCCCCAAAGACACTGAGGGTGAGACTGGAAGAGCTCGGAATAAGGGATGGATTGAGACTGTACAGACCACAGCACTGCAAGGAACTGCACGGATACTGAGGAACGCGCTTGAAATATAAGGACTGCAACACTAAATCTTAGCAGTGGCCTAACAGAGAAAGGGAAATGAAAGCAGAGATGTGAACCACAGCACTGGTGTGATGGGCGAGGGAGAGAAAAGATGTTGGCTGAAGACCCGAGGAGACTTATTTTCACTCAGCCTTCAGCAATGACCACCGGGCAACTGGAGTGAAATTGTAAACCACTGTATTACTGTGGTCTATGAGAATGAAAAGAGGAGGGCTGGAGACTTGGAGAGACTTGCTGTCACTCAACCTCCAGCGGTAACCACCAAGCAACTGGTAGGAGATATGCAAATAATGATAATAATAATGATAATAATGATATGAAGAAGGATGAGGGAAAACATGGGTAGGGAAGGAAGAAAATTAGGTTTGAAAGAAGAAAAAGAAAAGGAAATATGAGAAGAAAGAGAGAATTAGGCTTAGAAGAAGAAGAAGAAGAAGAAGAAGAAGAAAAAGAAGAAGAAGAAGAAGAAGAAGAAGAAGAAGGAGAAGGAGGAGGAGGAGGAGCAGTATGAGGAGAAAAAGAGAATTAATCTTAGAAGGAAAGGAAGTGGCTCTTGCACAATTTGAGGAAATCTTAGAAGTGAAGTTTACAGATATTAATCCCCTGTCCAATCGGTCAACTGCAACACATCATTTAGAAACGTTTGGAAAATTCCAGAATTCGTGAAATTACACTTGAATTCACAGAAACGAACATTGATCAATGTTTAAACACCTGAATTTCTTTTTATTTATTGTTTCATACGAAGCGTATAATTTCTTTACATTTACATGGCTTTAAACCCATTTACAGTCATTTTGAAATTTTAAAATGTTTTCCTCTTTTCAGATCTACTAATGATATCGAATGTGAAAGACAGGATTTCCCTAGTTGCATTCCATATAAAAGGCCTGAAGAGTGATCAAATTGAAGAAATTTTCTTAAATAGAGCTCCTAGAGACCCGACTCTTCGTGACGGAAATGATTGAAAATCTTCTCTGTGAGACAGTTGATCGCTTTGAAATCTGCTAAGATATTGAATGTCACCTCGTATAATCTAATAATTGAACTGAAGCACGTATTCTTCTATGCATTTATTAAGGAATATATTACTTCGTTTCTTTCATATATATATATATATATATATATATATATATATATATATATATATATATGACTATAATTGAATAATTGAGTCATCCACAGACAGCTGTTTCGTTGTATTACAACCCTTCAGTGTGGCTATAGACAATCCATTATCCCATCCAGTACCACGAAACCTTCACTTCAGAGGCTGGCATTTCACCTCTGCCCTACACAGAACTGGACGGTCAGCAAGGTTGAATTTAAGGATGTATCTACTTACGCACAATTCCCCATCCACCAGAGTGCTCAATTCCAGAGTTGGAAGAGCTTTGCTTATAGGTTATAATGAATGAGTTACCTTACTTAAAGAGTGCTCAACCCTGAATAAGGGAGCGTTAATTATAATGATAATAATACATATATGTGTGTGTGTGTGTGGCTTGGCTTTGAGGACAAAAATTTAGGGAGGGTTTTCCATGATTATAGGATCCAAGCACTGAGGAGTCATCTACGCGAAATAATCTTCTAGCCTGCGCAATGGAGTTTCAAGGTGAAGTGTGACATGCATAGGACTGACCCCACCATTTGAACTAAGGGTTTGCATCCTGTGATGGCACAGATAGGAGAAGGTTCCCTAGGTTTGACAGGTTCCTTCTGACAGATGCCCGAGCTACCTATAGGTGTCCGTCGCCCCTGACTAGATATGCGCTGACTGTAGAGGTCTGTAATCCCTTTAAAGGAGTAACCTGATAATTTAGAGGAGTGCAGATTACGATCCAGGTTAGAGTTACTACCCTGGTAAAGAAGGTAAAGGGCGGGTTAGAGACACCAATTTTGACCAATGAACCGACAATCTGAGATCATTAGTTATAGATTGATACAGATTTAGCTTGATCAGTAAATTTTAGACCTGTTGATTAAGGTCCAATTATAGGCATTTATGGCATTTTCTAGCACTTATAATTTTTATCTTTACCCTGAGATAACCCCCTCAACGATTGTTTTAGGCACGGACCATGTTCCTAACCTTATCTACCTGAATGTAGTTGAAATTGTTCTTTTTTCTTTATGATTATAGAGAATGTAGGTATCGTATTTATCTTTTTTCTGTAAACCACTGTATACTGAGCTGGATAGAGAGGTCTGCCGATCCCAGAGAAAAGTAGGTTTTTATAGAATTGCTGATACTTGTAAGTTGATACACGGGCCATAGACTCTCCTCAGAGGTTTATTCTTCTTCGTTTCCCCCTTCCTCACATCAAGTTTTAGCCAAGGGAAAGTTTATGAAAACCCGTTTCAGACCGCTTGTTTGAACACTCCCATTTCCTTGAAAAAATGAATAGAAATAATGGCGCCGACAATAAAATGTAATGTAACAAAAATATAATATACTTCTTTTTTTCTTTTCAGAAGATTTTTAGAGCTCTATTACATGCACATACACATAGCAGAAGTATGAAATTGAGATTTTAATTTTTAGAGACTATTGATGTTAGTTTGCGACGCCGTCTCTACACTTCTGTCTATATTTCTTCGTTTGGATTCGTTTGCGGGTGGCCTTGAAGATCTTTCTACGCCATGTTTGCCTGCCTGTAGCCTCTTTTGCGTAATTTTGGCTGTTGATTCCGCAGCAGGCAAGGATTTGTTTTAGGGGACTTTCTCTTTCTTGCTGCCCCTCTGTTTCGCAGCCCGGAGGACACCTCAGAGAACATTTCGATTTTTGAAAGTCTATTGTCTTCCAGTCTCGAAACCTGTCGTGCCTAACTCAACTGCGTTTTATGTAGTATGGCCTCAATGCTAGGGATGTTGGTACTCTTTAGAACTTCGTTGTTTGTAATGTAGTAGCAACAGTACACTTTAAGGATGGCGTAAAGATAGCGTGGGCACAAGCGTTCGAGGAGGCACAGGTAGCGTCGGTAGATGGCCCATGATTCAGCACCATACGGGAGGGTGCGTAGAACGACAGCTCTAAACACCTTTAGTTTGTTGCCTTTCCGCAGGTCCTTGTTCGTCCAGTCTCGCTTTTGTAATCTACCGAGGGCTTTATTTGGTTCCGTCAATCTGCTTATGGCCTCTTTGTCCAGGCTACCATCTGCTGATATGTCACATCCTAGTTGGCTAAATGCTTGACTGTGTCCAGCTTAGTTGCACCGATAATTATGGAAGCTGAGTGTGACACTTCACTGGGTGCAGGTTGATGGAGGAAAAGTTTTCTTCAAGCCGACTACTTGGCTGAAAAGTTCGGTCGCTTTTACAAAGCGTGACGTTGTAGAGCTAACTCTGAGGTGTGAGGGGGACAACTAAGGCTGTGTCATCTGCAAAGCATAGTCGTCTCGCGTGGGAATGCTCTAGAGAGCACAGGCAGCCACTTGATCGCGTGCAGATGTATATGTTTTCGGTGTCAGCAATCTCATATGACGCTTGTTACAACATAGTGCTAAATGATATTGAAAACAGTACGGGACCAGAACGTAGCCGTGCCTCTCGCCGTTTCCGGTTGGGAATGGGTTTGAGAGGTCGTTTCCGATTCTAACTCTACCAAACTGCGCCACGTGCAGTGGAATGGTCTTAATTAGGAACTTTGGAGAACAGCCGGGCTTCTGCCAATGTTACGACCCGCTCACGGTGCCGAACACCTTCGTCAGGTTTACAAATGTGAGGATCAACCTGAATTTGTCTTAGAACAAAGACCATGTGAGCCGTGCCACATTGTTTGCCAGTGTTTGCCATGGATTGCTAAATCCTTAAATAGGGATCCAGATAAATCGAATCATTCGCCTTAAGAAGCCAAAACAGGACAGAAACATAGATATGTTTGTGTAGCAAATCCATTATTTCATCATATTATGAGCTCTACTCTAACTTAATGTTTGATGTTGAATGTATGGAACACTTTATGAAATAAACCCATCACACATCGGATATATCGATTTACTGATTTGTACTTTGTATATATATATATATATATATATATATATATATAAACATATATATATATATATATATATTATTGTGTAATCCACAGACAGCTGTTTCGATGTATTACATCTCTTCAATGTGGCTATAGACTTTCCATTATCCCATCGGAGACCGATATCCTACCTCTGAGCCACGGGACTGGACGGTTAGTGAGACTGAATTTAAGTGATATATTCATTTACGCAAAAATTCCCCATCTGCCAGTGCGCTCTATTCCTATGGAAGAGCATTGCATAAGCTTACAATGGATGAGTTATCTCGCTTAAAGAGTGCTCAACCCTGAATAGAGGAGCATTAATATATATATAACCATGTCTGGATGCTACTTTTGAATATTACTATCAGTTTTCAAAATAGATGATTCCTTTTGAGACACCCTGTTTCTCATCGACCCGCGGAACATAAAAGGGATTTTCATTTCTGACCTTCAGACAATCGTAAATAGTTGAACGTTCCGCTCAATTCTCTTGATAGATTGATAGGTCTGATTGATTGATTGGGAAGTAGATTTCTTTCCAATTTGCTTGAGATCGTCTGGTACTGTTAAAAAAAAAACCCTTTTATTTGAAATTGCTGATAACTTTTTATTTAGTGGTCGATTATAGTCAAACAAGCTTCACTTTGGATCATATAATGGTAGAATTTGTCGGCTTTGATTAAATCCAACGTAGGCACTAATTTCTGTGAACCTCCCGGTATGACCTCTATAGACCTTCGCAGGAAGTCTACCGACATGCTGGTCATAACAATTGATCCAGAGTTTGAGGTTTGGTGTGGTATTCCTTCTACCATCCCTATTAATCAATAGCTCTATTTACTGTGTTAAATATTGAGCACTGCGAATAAACATCTATAACGGATAAAATCTGGTTTCTATTTCTGTCTTTTGTGTTTGTACTTATTGAAAAAATATTATGAAATAGAAATAAAAGTGACCACAAGAAACGAGTCGTATCTGTTGTTTTACTTATTGATTCCTCATCGAGTTTTGGGTAACATACGAGAGTTAGCTCTGTGTAAAGGAATAAGATTGAATGATGTGTGGAATACAATAACATCCTTATACAATACATTATGATAATGCCCTATAGAAAATAAAAGCAAATAACGATATAAGCAATGTATTAAAAACTTGGCTGAAGGGGAGGTGATGTTTGATGAACACAGCTTGGGAGCCATGTTAATACAACTGTTTTGTTTTTAAAATCCAGAAACAGTTACATCGTAAACAATTGATGATCCCAACAAGCTTGAAGATCTCAAGTATCTATTTTCGTTATCGCCTGAATAGACAAGCACTCTGGAGATTTTTGTTCAAACCACGCATATATATATATATATATATATATATATATATATATATATATATATATATATATACTTAAAATTTGAGAGAGAAATCACCTGTTACGTGTTTCTTGGTTCTACCATATATCAAGAGTAGTGGATTATTTTTAGTTTCAATCAAATTACTTTTAAAGAACTAAACAAAGTCTAAACAAAGTATTGTTTTGATATTAATTATTCCATATATATATATATATATATACACATATATATATTTATATATATATATATATATATATATGAAATGATTAATATCAAAAAATATAATGAAATGAAATGAAAAGAAATATAAAAAAAATAAGCATTTTGCAATAAATCTTTTATTACAAGAGACAATTTATTGGAACGTTCAGAATATAAAAATGAAAACACAAAGGTATATGAACAAAAAATGATGTCATTCTTTCCTTTCAACTTCATCTTAAAAAAAAATGCGAACTAAATATGACAGTATCCTTATTCTGAATGACAGCTCTATCCGTTCCTGCAGTCACTGTGGAGAACATGTCTCCGTGATTGACTGCCATATACACATACTGGAAAAGCCACGCGGTCTCATGCGGTTCGATGTGGCGTTGGACGGCTTTAGAACCTGATCAGTGGATGAAGTTCAATACTTTGGAGCTAATCAAGCCAGACGTCTCGACTGCAACCGGTAGAGACTCAAGAAGCGATATTAAGCCATCTTTCTATCCTCAGCCTGTCGAGCGACAATGCCTCGTTCAATGACTGACGAGATCTGATTGCCATTTGCGAAAGAATCACTGCAAGTATCATCCCCAATCAATGGTTTGCCAACTGCGAATGTTATTCTGTTCAGGCATCATCTCTCCTATCTAAGCAGATGGACCCCAACAAGGCAGGAATTCTTTGAGCCACCTTTGAATAAGGTCGTTGAGGACGATATGGTAGGCTAGGTAACCCATGCTTAGGCGACATAAGAGGTGGTGGAGATCGAATTCGTCGATTTTCCCATGGTATTTTCCGAACTGGAAATGTGTTAAAATATGTCGGTACAATATAAGGCTAATTCAGAAGTTTCCAGTACCATTTTTTGCAAAATCTTAGAGGAAACTTAGAACTTTCTTTGAAGTTAACTATCTTTGAAGTTAACTTTCTATTGCTTACACCATCAATTAATTGTAGGACGTCGTTAACAACCCTGAGAAAAAAATTTTGAGGCTAGAAAAATGGGTTACAAAACATCCCTTGATATTTAATTCTTCTTTTTCTTCTTGCACGACATAGGAACAGAGCCCAAGCTACCATTAGGCAAACTAGGAAGCTGTCCAAGGTGTAAATCCCAGTGGGACGCAGTGTTAACCTTTCAGGAGGAAAATTTACAAGAAAATCGAGCAACTAGGGGTGCAAATTTTAAGTGTCGCTCTGGGCGAATGAAACTATCGCACTAAACCTGCAGAGAAAAGACCATTTGCAAATGAGAAAATCACTGGCAATGAAATATGGAAGTGAGAGACAAATACAAAAAAGAAAGGATAGAATAAAGAAGAAACGGGAATGACAAATCGATGGGAAAGGAAGAAAAGGGAAGGAAATGTTAGACGAATACGAAAACAAATAAATAAATGAATTTAAAAGGGAGGAATGAAAATCAAAGATAAAAGAAAAATAAAAATGAATGAGGAAACAGGCAACGAGAAAGGGGGAAAGAATAAAGAAGAAATAGGAATGACAATTAAAAGGAAAAGAAAAAGAAACAAATGAAGACATTAAGAAAAAAATTCACAGAAATGAAGATACGCCATTGAAAAAATCGAGGAAAAGGAAAGAGAGTCAAATGTGCTATAGCGTCTTTTTTCTTTGTTTAAATGAGATTCACATCGTTGAAAATGTGCCTCGTTTTCATCTCAGAAACTCATCGTTAAATGAATGTACTAGAGATAAATGTGACGTCACCGACTTAATGAAAATGTAGGAGGGAAGAGCGGGGATATTATTTCAAGAGTGGCGCCCACAGAGAAATGAAAAGGATCTGCCGGTCGTCATGATTGTAGATAAAAAGGCCAAAGTAATTAAATCTTTATGAACCACGCTGCCGGTTTGGAGGGCCAGTCACCATAAAATTAGGCAATAATTCGTCGGTAGACCGGGGTTTATTGCCATTGGCTGTTACCATAAACCACAGAGTTCTCTGAAGAGGTCATTGTTCGTGCCTATTTCTCCTCGTTTGCTTTTCATTGGCCGCCATATTGGTTGAGTGCCGATGACATCATTTGTCGTCTGCTTCCTTGTTTGTATGGCTCCCAGAGTGACTCCCCCGCAGCAAGCTACTGACCGTAGAGCGATAATGAGTAAACTATTAATTTTTTTACTAGTTTTCTTCATCTTATGGTTGCTTTTTATCTCAAAATTTAGGTCTCTCGGAACGTTAAAGTAAGCTAGATTTATTCGTCTCCTATGTGGATGGAATTTGACACAAGGCCGGGTTTAACGTGGAGGCAACACTTGCGTCCGCGTGAGTAAACAAAAAAATTGTGCAGTCCTCGCAACCAATGTCACGAGGGCGTCAGAGACCCTCGACCATCCCCTATTAGTGCCATGGGGTGGTACTTCCCCAAGGTGTGGATTCCCCAGGACTGGGCATAGTAGACATTTTTGTGGTCCCAGGATGAACCCTAGGTCGAAACTGCACGAATTAGGATGAAAACGTAGCCTCCAACGAGACTTGAAATTTCATTCCCTACCCTGGGAGCAGGTGGATGATACTTTAGCTGATTCGGCCAAAGAAGCTAATTGCTAGGTAGGGCCCAAATTTACAGCTTACTGAACAAATGAATTTTAAAGTTTTGTTTGTTATTTCTATGCCCGTTTTGCAATGAAAGCTTTGGAAACAAAGGATAAAAACTAAAAACTCGCCATCACAGTCAATAAATGAACAACCGTCACGTCGAAATTTGAAGTCCTGCAAAAAATTGCATCGACGAACAAATATGGTTAAAATAAATTCCATTTATGACATCACTGTCGTTTTCCACCGGGAAACATCTAAAATAGCAAAAACATCAAGAAATATCTGGATTCTGGAAAATCCAAATGTTATTTGTAAACCCGTCAGAATAAAGCAGCCATGAGATATAAAAAGCTTTTTACCCCCGAAATCTAAAACAAACATTTTTAGAAGTGTTATAGTGGAGTACTAGTGTCATTTCTAAAGTCTTAAAGCAAAATGATAAAGCCAGGAGCGTTGGAACACACATACTAACACACACACTAACACACTTGAAACTCTTTACCACCATTGTTGGCTACAGTCGCTCAATGATAGAAAAATCTTCATACATAATTGAAGGCTGTGGACTTTTGCGTTTTCTGAACATTCTCAATCTTCGAATCTTCTGTTGTACCAGTATTCTTGGCATTTTTCAAAAAGGATCAATTATTATGAATAAGACAATAACCTTTATGTTCCACTGTTTCCTTGATCCTGAGCAGAGTCCTGGTATTTTTTATTTTTACATTTTTTTTGTCATATCAAGACCCACTGGTACAGTCTATAATATTGGAGCTGAAGCGTAAAAAAGGTTCTCAGTACCCGGGGTCAAAGACAATGCCCGGTGGCAGTTATACTATATCCTAGAGCGTAATCATTAACTAACAGATATTATAGACTAGAAGAAATTTAGCACCTCATACTTACCTCCCGGGGAGATATCATATAAAAAAAAAATCGCCTCTGGAGATATCACATTATAAACTTTAACTAAATATCTAAAAGACAAAATTACAAAATATGTGTTGGTTCTACCTCTAATTTGAGGAAATATGATCACTTAAGTGCCTTTTTAAAGAATAATACAATTTTAGATATGAATAACCAGAGACTGCTTCACAGTCTCACGTCTGCATTTAATGTAAAAAAATTACGAAGTACCTTCATATTTATTTAACTGTAGTAGAACTCATTATGAAATTCATGACTATTTCAGCAGAAATCGCTTTGATATCTATCCTTCCTTTGCTAGAACCAAATCAAGAAATACGTTCCTTTTCATCTTCATATGTAAAAGATTCAATGTAATTTCAAAAATAATTAACACTTATAATATTTCACTGCATTCTTTCAGACGAAAATGCAAAAATTATGTATTATCAGTCGACCAATGTGATGGTTTTGGATTATTCATTTAAGAATAAGAGTTGATTTTTCTTAGTTCGTCAAATTTGATTTTGTGCTTCATTTATCTCAGATCTTCCTGATGTGTTGTTTGTTTTATGATTTAGTTGGCATGAGCTCTTATCGAGTGATATTGTACCTCATACTGAGGCAGGTTGCCTTGATTTTATTTATCTATTATTAATTTTTCTCATTATTGCTTTCACTGAATAATTTGGATTTTTGGTTCTTCTAGTCAATATTTTTGAGGGTTTAAAGTAAGACCACGCTTCCTTTATAATGCTTATATTATATATGTTCTATCTTAAAAAAAACAAAGACGTTCTTGTTCTTGTTCTTGTTCTTGTTCTTGTTCTTGTTCTTGTTCTTGTTCTTCTTGTTCTTCTTCTTCTTCTTCTTCTTCTTCTTCTTCTTCTTCTATCTGATAGACTTTTCCCCTTGCTCACAACAACCAGATCCGGTCTTCACGTTTGGATTGGATACGAGGTCTATACCTCAAAACCCTTAAGTTCTTTACTCAGTTTATCTTGGACGACAGTCCCTAGTTTGTGCCTATACCATTTACTTTACATTTATGATCGTTTGCACAATTCCCTGGTATTACCGTTCCTTCACTGTCATTATTTTCATATTCTTTCCAAGTTGGCTCGCTACATTTACTGATGATATAATCTACAGATTTGTCTCTTCTTACCCAAAGGCAGCTTTCATTTTTTTGTGTGTTTTGTTCATAAATAGTAATACTAGCAAAGTACCCGTAAAAAATTATTAACTCGTAGATCGATACATCTGGCTGAGATCAGGGTATTTGTGCACTCTGCTTAGTATTACCCCCGGTTTTTGCCTAGGACCAGGGTGCAGTATCTGCACACCTTACCTAGTATCAGAGTGTAGTACCTGTGCACTGATTGAAAAGTGTCACACAGATGCAAAAATATATGGATGGATATACATTACGTTTTTGAAATCTGGATTATTTATAAGTAACGAGGGTTCATTCGATGTCTTGTTTTCTGCTCAATCCTCGAAAACAAGACGATTCCAATAATCCAAAAAAGAGGGGTACACAACCAATGCATCCTCCCAATAGTCACTTATGGGGCTGAAACATGGAACCCAACCAAGGGACAGGCCTACAAACTGAGAAGTATGCAACGCACACATGAGAGAATCATGCTCAACCTCACACGGAGAGATCAGAAGACAGCACGATATATCAGGAAGAAAACAGGGGTCTGCGACATCATAGAATCTATAATAAAACTTAAATGGCAATGGGCTGGTCATTTTGCAAGAATGGCAGACAACTGCAGGACATCAAGACTCACAACATGGATCCCCAGAGATCACATGCGAAACCGAGTCCGACAGAATACAAGATGGAGAGATGAACAAGACGAATTCAGAAAATACTGGCTCCGCGACGCCCATGATAGAAAAATGTGGCGGATCCTGGGGAAGGTCTACGTCCAACGGCGGACGTTAAAAGACTGATGATGATGATAATAATGATGATGATGATAAAAGATTCAGGTATCCTCTTACTAGTCCCATGACGAGTCATCTCTATAATCGAATGGTGGAATAACAGAAGAAAGATAGAAAACAAAAAGGATACGGAAAGTTAGAGGCAGAGAACAAGTGAGAGCAAAACTGCTCAACCATTTCTCACAATTCACCCGATTCTACGTTCAGATATCAAATCCCCAAAGTGGATTGGGGTTACGCTTGCAAACACGTCCCTAATCCAGCGACCAATACAATAACATTTATTGCTGCCATCCTGTCTCTCTTGACTGTCACGTGGTCAATCGCCACGTTTGAATGTATCTAACAAAAAACGGATATAGATGCGACAAGACGATGTGAAGAGAGTTGACAATTCTTTGAGGGACTTCACACGCTTCTGTGGCGACGTCATTACCATCATAAAAACGTTCTGCAATAGGACTTGGCATACACACAAGGTTTTCAAATCTTGAATCGAACAGTTTCCATAACGATATCCTCGACAACAAAAAAGCCATTACAGCTGGGCGTTGCGTAATGTAGTCTTACCATATTTTTTCTCGCATAATTCTACGCCAGAAGTCCAAATTTCAGACTGGACGTTAGCTATCAATAAAGAATGTGAAATGCACTAATTAGTCTTTTTCCCCAAATTGTCAACTTCCTTCACATCACACACACACACACACACACACACACACACACACATATATATATATATATATATATATATATATATATATATATATATACTATTCTCAAAACACACGAAAATGATCGTTATATCGTTGCTGAAGTCCCCCCCAAACCGTATAAATGAATTTATAGCCAAAAAGTTGGCTCAATCAACTCAGAATCCAAGACTGCAAGACAGCACAGTACATCCGGAAGAAGGTAAGGGTCAGGGACATCATAGAATCCATTAAAAATCTAAAATGGTAGTGGGTTGGCCATTTTGCAAGAATGAAAAATGGACATCATGACTCACGACATGGATCCCCCGAGATCACATGCGAAACCGAGCGTGGCAGAATATTAGATGGAGAAACGAGCTAGACAGATTCAGAAAGTACTGGCTCTGCGACGCCCATGATAGAGAAATGTGGCGAATCTTGGGGAAGGTCTATGTCCAACGACGGACGTTGAAAAAATGAAGATGATGAACTTTACGAAGTCGGACGGGGGATTTAAAGGATATTTCCCTAACCGTTCACAAATAATTAAAATTTCATCAATTTTTGAACCTTAATTTTTAGTGATGCATGGGAACCTGTCAGAATGCTCAATGGGGTTCAGAGAAAGGTTGGGAACCCCTTGCGCTAGAGAGTCAAGGCTGTCAATATATTGAATATCTGGCTCCCGAAGAAAAATAATATCCCATCAGTTTCGATTAATACATTCAGCGTCGACGTCATCTTTCTATCACTGTTATGGCTACCCAGATAGTTGAATATATGAATATATGGCTATATCACCTTGACTATTACGGCTCCGTTGTCAGCATCTGTCCTACCCACCACTATCGATTTTCGGCGACCGATACGTTAGACAGATTTCTGATTGGACCTTTTTCATGTCGTTGTCGTATAACAAGGCACCTTCAATATTGATAGACACACACTATTTTTAGTTGGCTTTCATCTCAAATATTAAAAAATCATATCAGAAATCATACCCATATAATAATAATATAATAATAAAACGCCTTACAATCGGGTACCGGGGAAAAACCTGTATCTTACAACAATTGTTAATAAGGTAATTTGGCAAGTTATGGTTAGAGGGTTGCGATACATGCTGTGTGCTCAGCTGAGATGTCCGTGTGCAAAATTAGACTTAGCTAAGTCAATATCTAATTACTGACCTAGTTGAGAAAATACAGGTGTACCTTGATTAGTGCGGTTAATTAGTTCCAACATTTTTCGAACTGATCAAAACTGCATTTTGGAGGTCATTATAATTTTATGCGTTTTTTTCCACCTCATACTTAGTTATATGAATTTGTACAGCAACTCCTTAACCATACGGCACAAAACCCACACTAAACAAAACCGCACAATTCAAGGTGTCCCTGTATGATCGTTTCGGTATTCAGAGCGGTGTGTAGAAAATAATGATTAGCTCAGAAAAAAAAAATAGAAGAAAAAAAAACCCAAACAAAAGATTATTAACGGAAGTCTCTGGAGATTTGTTCTCTCTCGGATATTAATTACTCGACTCGCTACCTCAGGACGACAATCGCTTTACCTATCAATATCAAATGGTGCACTAGGTGAGATTTAAACTCCCAACACTTCGCGAACTATTTCGCCATGGTAGGTGCTAAATATTCTCGTAAGTTACCTGGCTTAGTTTGACACAAGGCTACAAGTGTGGATCACCTAGTGATGATTGAACATTCTACTGTAGTAATAGTCTACGGGAGTAGCTTACAAACCCTCGCTCAATGATAAAGAACCCAAGCATATACTAATCACATTGATAGATTTCAACAATGTCGCTATTTACTAACGTTTGGTTAGTCTGGCACAATGCCATGGTAATTAGGGGCACTCAGTTAGGTTCGAATTCATTGTAATTGCATTTGGTTTGCACCACAGGCGTGTTAACCATCGCACCGCGGCAGTCGGTGAATATTTTTGTTCTTTTTAGGGTTGTCCGAAGTTTCGAGACGTAGTATATATTTCCTCAATATGGTTATCTACTAACCTTAGATTAGTCTGGCACAATGCTACGGTAATTAGGGGCACCCAGTTAGGTTCAAATTCACTATAATTGCGTTTGGTTTGCACCAAAAGCGTGTCAACCATCGCGCTGCAACAGTCGGTCAATATTTTTGTTCTTTTTAGGGTTGTCTGAAATTTCGAGACGTAGTATAGACATTATTCCATGAACTGATCGGACTAGCATCCCCGTCTTTGTTGTTTTGATCATCATGTTCCAGTTGATGTAATTTTAGGCCGGCTTAAAAGAAAGACCCCTACGGATCATTATAATCTCATAAAACTTCGCTCCTGTAATAGCGAACAAAATGGGATCAAAGTAAAACCGGGTGCAATTAATTAAAACGAAGCTAGGATATGAACCAGAATCTCCAAATCTGAACTCAAAAGAATTTGACTGATTACATGTCATGACTTTGCTCCGCAATCGAAGATTTAGGAGGGTTTCCAAATCTTGCAGACCCTCAGGTGCGTAGCACTTCATATAAGTGCACACACACCTGCGTTCACACTCTCGCTCCGCTCTCTCGCTCCGCTCTCTCGCTCTCATTAATACAACCTTCTCTCTCTCTCTTACTAATGAACCCCTTCTCTCTCATACACTCACACATACACACGTAGTCACCTATGTATGAATGAAACTTTGGAATGTTCTTTCTTCCTCAACTGATTTTTTCTTTCATCTGTGCTTCTTTCTCCACATTCAAGACTTCCTCCTCCTTCTCAACTCTCATTGACTCCTAATTTCGTTTTTTTTTTCCTTTTTCTCCTTTACACCCTCCTCATTCATCTTTATCCTCCTTCCACTCCTCTTCTTCTCTTTTAATAAATTATAGAATTCAATACGATAGCGCTTTTTCAAATTTTTTATTTTCTTGTTTTTAATTTTTAAAAGCCCCTTTAATCATAATTGTTATTACTCCGACATTGTTGTTTAACTTGTTTTCAATAGATATTCCAAGATGGCTGACTAGCGTTGTCAGTATGAAGACCACAAAAGCACCAAGCGTCGCCATGTTGGAAGACTACAGCGTATAGTAACACTGATGTTTCGTTGAATATGTTATTTTGCGTGGATGTGAGCAATACTCAAGCACACGTTCTCCGTCTCTTTCACATGAGCATAAACATACGTACAAAGAACCAATTTAACATACACCCACGTAAGATTGCTCTGATATGTATTGAAATATGTATGGACTGGCTCGCACATTGGCGAATCGGAAGCTTATGGTTATTTTTTTATTCAGAGTGAACATCCGTGCATACAAGTACGTACGCATGTGGTAACAAAACCTTTTTTTTCTCTCTCTGTTGATGCATTTCACTATCTTTCTTCATCTCTTTCCTTCACACGTAGTTGCAAATAGACACAGGCGCTTTTAACCACTTTTGCAAATGCGCAGACCGATACACATGCAGCAACGCACATTAATTTAATACGCTGATTATTTGCACGCGTTCAAAAACACGTTTTTACGTGCGGACTCTGTCTTTCTTTTATTGTCCTAGAATAAATAGATTTGTTGGTTCGAGAAGAAGAAGAAGAAGAAGAAGAAGAAGAAGAAGAAGAAGAAGAAGAAGAAGAAGAAGAAGAAGAAGAAGAAGAAGAAGAAAAACAACAACAACAACAACAACACTTATCCAAAGAATATGAGATAGGGAGGAGGGAGAGAGAAAGACAGGAAGCACATGTACTCAATAATTCATTGCTCCTGCCCATAGTAAAATCAGCCACACAAACATGCACACACTCATATATATATATATATATATATATATATATATATATATATATATATGTATATATATACATACATATATATAGAGAGAGAGAGAGAGAGAAAGAGAGAGAGAGAGGGGGAGAGAGAGAGAGTTGTGCATATCAAATACAATAGCCCCACAAATAGCACACACGACCAACCAGCCAAGTAGGATACAGACTCTTCTTTCCCTAGGTGTCCGTGTGTTTCTATGGACTACAGCTGTGAAATTTTGCATGACTACATCACTAGGCACCATCTAAAAACTGCTTTTTGTATTTCTCAAAAGAGTGCTTTTAAGGTTCTTTGTGGTCATTTTGCACCGACAATACTCAAATCTTGTGTTGGTATCTTTTAAAATAATTTTAGGTACAAGGTCTATTTTTCAACATTTTTTTCTCTTGCACAATCGCTTCTGGTGCACATACGGGATATGGTGATTCATTTATGCAAGGCACACACTCATATGTGCGCGCATATATATATATATATATATATATATATATATATATATATATATATATATATATATATATATATAATTCTCTTGCACACATTCATATATATATATGAACAACACTTTTGCATACTTATGGAGGTTAAAGACACTCCCAACAAGAATAATAACCTATTCATGGACACGCTTGCCCGTTCACACACACACTTACACACACGCACACACACACACATACACACACACCACACACACGAAATTTCTGTTTCCCTCACTCTTCAACAAACGCTGAAATGCGTTTGTACAAAACCGAAGTACATTACATTAAAATTAATTCGTATACGAAGGCACTACTTCAAATTGATACACTGCTTACCGTAGCTCATTCTACATACATCCAAAAAGTGGCACCAATTTATGCAGACAGTACATCAATAGACAGATGCATACATGATCCACTGAAACATAACTACCGTATAATACGCATAGCATATAATATAAATGTTAACATGATGGTAACATATAAAACCAAGCTTGCACGCAATATCTAGCTTATGATAGTATTTCGTACTACATAGTAAACAATGTCTGAAAGCAAATTATGTTGTAATAAATTGAATATGTAACGCATAGTATTAACTAAGAAGCACTCGAAACGCGCATAACTCGGCCAAAACTATTGTCAGGGGAAGTAACTGTGCATGGATTTGCCTCAAATCTGACCACTTTTTCGTAGCCTTTTATTGAAATTTGTTTGGAACTTTTTGAGATATCGTGTGAACAGGCAGGAACTTTTGGCAATATTATACGGTGGACACATAAATTACAAAGTAGGGGAGGTAATTGTGGGTGAATCTGCTACCACATGCAACCAATTCTTTTTTTTTCTTCATTTGTCATCGTTTCACATAATTTCATTGAAATCGATTGAGAACCTTTGGAGATACAGACAGACAGACAGACGGAAAGATGCGACCGAATACATATACCCCTCGAAATCCGTTCGCCAAGGTAAATATGTAACAAATATGTGATAAATAGCATACTATTAGTAGTACATATAGTGTATATAATACATAATATACAATGTGTAATGCATACAACACGAAATACACATTTTGTACTTCATACAATATATAATATGTACTCTCAAAGGAATACATAATATACATTATGTAAAATATACCCTATGATGACGCTATGTAATACACGTCATGCATTGTATACAAAATGTAACAGTATATAATACAATGAAAAATTAAACGCGGAAAAATACATTGTACACAATATATAATATATACTATTTACTATCTACACAATATATGCAATGCATAATAGCACTATGTGATACATGTATTGCATGCAATATGTAATACATACTACGTATGTACACACAACATGTAATACATTCGTCAATAGTTATATATATATATATATATATATATATATATATATATATATATATATATATATCATTATTTATTTATTTACTGGGCTTTGTTTAGCGTGGAACGAAGTCAAGAGTCGCCTACGTTAGTACCGTGGAACACTATTTCTTTTCCTGGGTTGTGATAATTTCAGAAACTTCAAAATGGTGGCATTCCTAATGGGTCTCCAATGCAGTTCTATCAAGTTTTCCGGTTCACAAAGACAGGACTGACCACAGCTACCCTAACTCTATGTAGGATGAACAACGTCAAGTGAGAACCACTGGTTTATCCCTAGAAGGTATTGATGTCATCACTGCGCATAAGATTAGGCCCTATGAAACAATTTACTACAGCTTTAGATTGGAAGTTTCGGTGCCTTCCTTAAGCTGTCTGAGGTGAAATAGGTCAATGTTTTTTATGACAAAAGCAAAATATCATTATCAATAGTGATAATAATTTGTAAACCTTTTGCCAAAATTCGAAGAAATAGTTGCTCAGCATTGTTATTAGTTAAGCTTAACATAGTTTTGCACAAGGCCACAAGTTCATTACTGCATTTGATGCTCCCAAGCAGTCACATAACTTAGTACTATATATATATATATATATATATATGAACAGTTTTTTTTTCATTTTTATGTGTGATATCTATCGATCTATCCACTATCTTTGAGTGAGATTGTGTACTGTGTGACCGGCGATCAGCTTGTAGGTTTTCACTCATCTCATCTGCCATATTCATCAAAGATAAATAAGTTTTTCAATAAGTTAATACAGAACTTAAACAAAAAAAATGTCTTTAATGATTTTTACTTTATAAATTGAATGAACTTCAAGACAAATCAATATTTTGTCAAATGAAATCAATGTTGAAAATGGAAAGAAACGTCTTTTATTTTACATGTAATAAACCTGGCAAACTTTTAGGCCTACCCAATACACACGACATTTATTTTTCTCTTCAATGTCAAACAGACGGAAATTGTTTCTCTGGCATTCACGGCGAACACTATCAGCAGAGAGAACACGACAGCCAAGCACATAAAATATGCAACAAAGTTCATCAGTTAATTGACTTTTTGTCTCAACATAATTGTCCTCCAAAAATATAGGAACAAGCGTGGCACAAGTTTTGCACACTTTCACTAAGACACTCGATTCTGGTACTAAAAAACAGCCGATAAAAATTCCAATGAGAATATGGATGTCTCACATAAATACAAGTATTTATGTTGCCCCCAGTCAAGGTAGGTTGACAATCATTGTACAGTAGCGACTTATTACAACTATGACAGCCTCAGCAGTAATTATGGGGTTGTGGTTTGCTGAAGTCGATTACACACACACGTAAGCACACACATACACATATATTAAAATCTCAAGTAGATACAATTGTATATGCATAATATATATATATATATATATATATATATATATATATGTGTGTGTGTGTGTGTGTGTGTGTGTGTATAGCAATGTCTTGCATAAATACAAGTATGGCAAGTGTATCTGTGTGGGTTATGATTATTCTGACGATATAAGAGTGAAAGGACAATATCAGAAGACCTTACTGTACAAATGATTTCTGATAAGTATTTTGACGTTTCTCTAGGGCTGGCTTTATCATGAATGTTGAGGTATGTGCACAATAGTCTCTTTACAAGTTGTCTGTGACTTGTAGCGGGCGAGGATAATATCACTTCATTTCCATGTATATCATCTTATCTTGGACATTTACTTTAAAATGGGTGACAAATTATTTCATCAGATATAGGTATTCTTATAGGGCTTGATCCAGTGCCAATCTAGGCAAATTTTTACCTACATAGATATGGATGTATTTTCATATTGTATCTAATATGGAGCGAGCTTGCACATTTTTAGGTTGTAATTATTTCATTGATGACTTATGTTGTCTTAATGATGGAGGAGAATTCGGAAAATCTTATAGTACTTTTTACCTTTGAAGATACCGTGTGAACATTACGGAATGCAAGCGATTTCCTAGATTTGGATATCAAAATCGAGAATAAAGTGTTCGTCTATAACTTGTTTGACAAACGAGATTCATTTCCGTTTCATATTGTACGTATGACATTTAGAACAAGTCATATTCCATCTTATATATTTTATGGAAGTATATCATCAGAATATTTGAGAATAGCACGAGTTACTCTTAGATTTATTGATTTTATATTGTTAATTTTTTCTTTAGTTATAAGAATGGTCAATCAAGACGGCAAAATTGGTTAGATTTTTAGATAGTTTAATTAAGCCATGTTCAGACATCTTGATCCCCTTGAAACTTATCAATTTGACCGTAATGAAACAATAACGAACATCAAGGAATATGTTAACGAGAGTATAAAAATAGATTAGATGAGTACTGTATATTAAATCAAATATTCTTTATTAATGTTTGGGCGATTTGGCAACCAAAAGAGATGGATTTAGTCCTGGTCAGAGTGAAAGATCATTGAATTGACTAGAAACAGGGAAAGGGGAAAACATTTAGCTCTAGTCCATTTGTCTGACTGATAGGTAGTTTGTCTGGGTAGGAGAACAAACTACACGTAGTATGACACGTCTCTGATGATAAACGAATAAAGCTATATATTAAAATCATAATTAAAGGAGAGGTGATGTTAGATAAACACTGCAGGGGAGCCATATTGATATAACTGTTTTTGCATTCAAATCCCCGAAACGGTTACATGGTAAACAACTGTGATGGGTTTATTTCATAAAGTTCTCTATGAATTTAACATTAAGTTGAGTTGGAGTACAGCTTTAGATATGGTAAAATGATAGATAATCTATACAAATACGTTTATGTCTCTGCCCTTTTGGGCTTCTTACGCCTCATATAGATCAATACAAGTACGAGTACGTATATGTGTGTGTGTGTGTGTTGAAAATACTCAACCTAATATCTTGTTTTAACGATCTCCTGCGAAGTTGTCCATTTGTGCATGTATATAACAATCTTACAAAGCATACCGCTCATAAAGACTAGCGGCAAAAGTCCGTACTAAAATCAGTCGGCATGCCGAGCTAAATTTCTCTGATCATTTGAGAAGCATCTTATCTATATGTATACTGTGGCGTAGAAGTCGCAAAGGGATTTGAAACAATCATAACTTTTTCTATTTCAATATTCTATTGATTTTTCACTTTTCTGATGTATAAAGGAACCCTAGGGAATTCATCATGGAAAATTGCACTATTGAGCAACGAATTACAATAATAGGATTTTACTTTGAATACTTTTAACGTAAACCCAAGGAGCATATTGTCGTTATTCGAACGTACGGACGCCATCATTTGAGAGACCATGATTCGTTGGTTTGTGCGTTTCTCGAGAATTGGACACCGTTTGTGATCACCCACGAACAGGAAGTCCACGTTCAATGCTGAAAATCGTATATCTACGCAGAGGGACAGATATCCTTTGGATTGTTATGCAGGATATAATCGAAAGAGCAAGAATTAGTGACGTTGAAAATGGCGAAAATTTGAAAGGAACAATCTTCCGTACATACGTTAATGAAATTCCCTTGTTTATATATTTCCTTTGTTGGAAACAATTTAAAAAAATCATTAAAACTAAAACATACGCACGTTTCAAACGCCTTCACGACTTTTGTACCTACCTGTATAACCTATATACTCCTTATCTATCTATCTATGTAGATCTGTTGTTATTTCGTTATCTATGTGTGTATGTATGTGTGGAGGAGTGAGTGCGTTTGTTGCTGTGGATGTTTGTGTGTATAAAGTTCTTGCGAAGTTTAGGTCTTATGAATTTTTTTTCTTTTATATACATTCACATATAAGACAAAATGCAAATGTCAGCAAACTTATTCACGCTGGAAATTATTTGCTGATACGAACGTTACTTCTCAACGTTTTACACGTCCGCCATCTTATCGATCGCGAAGGTGAATATGTTTTTGAAGTTCACTGAACGAATTCTGCAGTTGTCCTGAGTTAAAAGTTTGGTACCATTTGATAACCCAACACTATTATTACATCTCTCCCCCCCCTCTCTCTCTCTCTCTCTCTCTCTCTCTCTCTATATATATATATATATGTATATATATATATATATATATATATACGGACCTCATATATTAAAAATGAATTATTTTAATCCGGCCTGACAACGGTACTAGAGCGAAAAGCATAATCGGAAATGAAAAGTATATATATATATATATATATATATATATATGATTGACTCTCCCGTTGATTTCGACGTATGAGGGTTCCACAAAGTGGAACGACCCAGTCATTGAATCATAGTGAAGGCAGCTGACTAGACTACAGTCGCTCGTACCCTTCACGCAACTACAACGATGAACTCAGCGTGACACACACACACACACACACACACACACACACATATATATATATATATATATATATATATATATATATATATATATATTGAACTTGGACTCGCAAGGCCCAGGATTCGAATCCTGGTGGAATTTAAATTTCGGTGGGATTCTAATTCTAACACGGGGGCGCCTTTGGTAAGTGTCCTTACCACAGCCACGGGTCGACCAAGCCTTGTGATGGAAATTGGGAGAGGAAACTGCGGAAGCCTTCGGATGGACAGTACCCTATAGCTGCAATGCTGCTGCCTTGTCACACTTGTGTCACGTTGTAGTTGCATGAAGGGTACGAGTGACTGTGGTCTAGTCAGCTGCCTTCACTATGATTCAATGACTGGGTCGTTCCACTTTGTGGAACCCTCATACGTCGAAATCGACGGGAGAGTCCATCATCATCATCATATATATATACATACTTTTAATTTCCGATTATGCTTTTCGCTCTAGTACCGTTGTCAGGCCGGATTAAAATAATTCATTTTTAATATGTGAGGTCTAACGTTGTCATGGGGCTACGTGATGGTGGCGTTATTCGGCCTCTTTCTTGGATACTTCAAATTTGTTGGCTTCTATTACTTAGGATTTGGCTCGTGTCCCTCCTACTTATTCGTCTTCGATGGTGTTTTATTTTGTGCCACAATTATTTTTGCCAAAATTGAAGATATGTGGATTTTTCCAAGATGTTGCTGAGTTGTTTCATATTCCGAAATTAGCGCTGATTCTATGACCAGTGTTTTTGTTTGGTTCCACTTCTATCATTCTTGCGTCTCTCGGAATGTTTAGAGTAATTTCTTGAAGATCTGACGATTCTACTAAAGCGAACTGAATTGTCAGAATAAAATGAACAAATGGAAATTTATGATTTAGTCATTTTTCCAAATTATCACACACATGCGTATACATAACTAGGGAATGGATATATGACCCAACAGAATGGTTATAAATTGCGTTATATCATATCGAAACTCTATTTGAAATGATTTCCAGTTATTACACGATGAATGTATCATTTCTTGATAATGTAACTGTTTGCGTTGAAAGAAACAAATTAAGCGGATACAGACCGTGAATAAAGAAAAATGAGAATTTGGCAAGGAGCATTGTCCTGCTATAAAATAACATTTCAATCAGGATTGAGTGTCCGGGCACTGGGGATTCATTTTTTTTTCCTTATCCTATTGGCTATGTATTCCCTTTGGCTCGAGAAGCGCCCCATTTCAAAATGACTCCCTCCACTCTGTACTAACTTTTGTCCGGGCAATCCAATCTCTTCTTTCCGTCTTTGATGTCAACACGACGTTACAGACGATTCATTCTACAGCCTCCTTCGGGTGTGATATGTAATACCCGTAAGGAAAGAGAGCCTCTTGTAAGGTCTCATTCTCCAGTGGTGCAAAGTAAAAAAGTAAGCCCCCCCCCCAAAAAAAAAAACACACACAAAAAAACGGTATCAAACAGAAATTGCAACCCTATGTACGTTATGGGTATGTTGATGACTCTTCTGAGGGTTATGGACAATATATTCCCCCGCTATGTTTGACAGTATAAGGCAGGCAATTAGGATGATATTTCCACCAAATCTTCTAAAATTTCTTTCAGGTGGATCACTGACTAACTTAAACCGGCTTTCATCACTAACGATCACTTGGGGAAAATAGTCTCCTTTCTATGTAACAGAGTATAAAGTGGCAGTGGTCCTTGATAATTTCGGAACTCAAGATTTTTTTTACTCAGCTGGATTTCAAAAACCTCGTCCAGACAGTCTTCTAGACGTGCAACTGTTTGCCACAGTTTTGAATTCCTGGGCTAGTCAAGTGAGAGTCGGAGGGGATGGGGTTGACTAAATGAGAATTAATGGAATCGTCACGTTTGTGTGAGCCTGGTCGATCAGCTTAAGATTTATTGTTCCTTTCTTTCTAAGTGCGCTCATGAGGCCTAGCTGATTGCAATCGTCAAGA
Organism: Thysanoteuthis rhombus; assembly: GCA_963457665.1. Taxonomy (NCBI): domain Eukaryota; kingdom Metazoa; phylum Mollusca; class Cephalopoda; order Oegopsida; family Thysanoteuthidae; genus Thysanoteuthis; species Thysanoteuthis major. The sequence goes on along the minus strand of OY735238.1, from coordinate 16,351,630 downwards.
TAGCAATTTATTTTGTGGCGAATAAAAAGTGCAAGTATCCTGACGATTGGTTTAAAGCATCCTACGTTTTCAGCATTCAGCTCATTCTTGTACTTGTAAAATCTGAGATTCTTTGATGCAACGAATCATTATTCCACATGCGTAAACGAACAGTTACTTTTGTAAATGTACTCTTGTGCAGCTTCGTATCAGAGAAAATCTCGTTGGAGAAAATCGCGTAGTAGAAAATCGTGTTGGAGTGAATCGCGTTGTAGAAAATCGTATTAGAGAGAATTGCGTTGTAGAAAATCGTTGTAGACATGTATTGTTATGCTAACCTCAATATAACACAAGTGCAAATTACAAGAATGGATCGAAGATTGCTATACGTCAACCTTCAAAGTGGGGAGAGCCTGTCTGCCTGGAAAATTAGCATTTGAAATCCTGGCTTTTACCTAAGCTCGATCATCGACTCCTGGCATAAGACCGGCAACATCACGTTTGGTCATCTTCTGCGTGAAGACTCGAAATGTGTTTAAGATAAAATGGTGTAATTGCAAACACCAAATTGCAAAAACTGCACATGATCTTCCACCTATCAACGAAACAAGAATATTACCCGTCATATAACGTTTTTTTTAATACTGGCAATATACTTATACATTTTGAATGATATCAAGAATTCTCTTTACTTGTCATCCATCTTTAACTGTTACCGAACAGCTCGTAAACTGAAGCTGGTTTTAATCATTGCATCATTGATGAGTGAAGAAAAGTGATTCAACACTCACTGTTAGTTCAGTAGAATTGGAGAAAGACCTGGAGCGAATTTGTATAGAGAGGAAAATGGGTGTATTGTAAAAGGAAAGGGTATAAAAGACCATACTGAGAGTTCCCCAAAATCTGAGAATATGTTTTTGAGAAAAAAAAACAAAAACGACCAAACGTGGCTAGCCTAATAGAGGTGATAATCGGAATCGACTTCAGTACGCAGGGGAGATATGCGTGACGGAGGCGTAATAGAAGATTTGGGGGCTCGTGGAGCTGAACCCCTTGAAAAAAAAAAGATCTATCCAGGGTTTCCCAACCTAGGGCCTTCAGGCCCCTGACGTGTATATGATGTATAATAGACATTACAGTAGGTGGACTACTCCTCGAAAAGCTTTTTATGGGGCTCCCTTTATTGTAAGCCTCGGGGGCAATTTAAAATCGTCGCCACTCTCTGAGCTATGCCCCTGCCTATATGAATCAAGTTTCCTTGTTTATATACAAGTTCTGGTGTAGAAAATTCATTCCTGATATTGATATCAGGTTTTCAAAATTTTGAAATTTCCCCAAAATTAAATTGAGATACAAATGATCCCTGTAGTTTTTTTCAGGCCAAGGATAGACAATACATGTCGAAATAAATGAGATATTTTTTCAATACGCGAATCACGATACAAAGGGTAAATTCCGATTGTTTTTTCAAGTTTTCATTCGAAAAAAATGTCCTCTACTTTTTCGTTGCCAAATGTTTAAAAAATAATCTAATAATGTATTTACAATTTACGAGTCAAAATAAATCTTCTCCGTTGTCCTTTGCTATGATATTTGTATAGTAAAAGTCTCCCCACCATCTCATTGACATCACCCTCGTCAGCTGTAGCACTTTCGCCAAGACTCTCCAGTTAGCTCGCTGGCATCCAATTAACGTACTACATTGGAGCCGGTTTGTCGTTTGCAGAAACTGCACATGATACCCCAGATCATACCAATCTTCCTGCAGCCATAGCTCATTTCCACAGGAGATCATAATCAGAAGTGTATCTGATGCAGGAGGGTTCGTGGTAATGAAAGGATACAGGCAACTCCCGATTATCTCCCAATCCTTCAAGAGTGTTGAGGGGCTGCTTCGGAAATCGGAGGAAGAGTTTTCAACTCGAATTTCGATGTCAGACTTGGTTTGGCGAAACGCCTGTGATACTACAATGAACGTTGTTTATTAAGTGTTGAAGTTGCTGGGCACCCTTATGATTAAATAAGAAAACGCTCACCCATTTGCCTGTATTTGAGAGTGGCTAAAATTCTCGTAAAATACCTGTCGTTCTTGAAGCTCATACAGTTTAATCCTCTTAAGGAGTATCAAGGCAGTCGTTCTTTGTGCAAGTATCACAACCTGCGAGAACCTTGTGTTGAAAAGCCGTAACATTTTTCTGAGCATCTCTGACATTATTTATTTCTGAGGAAACTCCAGTGTCCAGCTGAATGTAGACATTGCAAGTTTCACATCTCTCCATTAGCATGCACTGAAGATCTATATCATCACTCACGGTGACTACAGGGCCAGAATTCTGAACTTCAGCCTCCACTGATGTCGGAACAATGAATCTCTTTCAGATTGCTTCATTCATATACCCTCATCTACAAGGAACTCTGTCAATATACTGAAAAGACGTACCTTGTTACGCTAGCTTTCTAAAAAGTCATGCTGTTCAGTCATTGGTTTCATGCTTGACAAAGTTGATTTCTTTCGCTGCATACTTAGAAGCGTGTATCTTATCCGTTGATGTTCCGATACAATTTTTTCGGTGACCATGTCTATTCATCACCACAATCATTCCTTCCATAATATCTGACGACAGATTGCACATGGTTAGTGAGGGTGTGACTCTACATAGCATCACAAGGTCAGATGATCTCGTGCAGAAGGTAACCTCTATCCACAACATACAGAGGAGAACCATACACATGGCCCATGCATCTCGCCTACTTTCTGAAATTGCCAACCAGTTAACATTTGTTTTTCACCCTCTTTTAAAAAGAGACATGGATTCAGGCGAGGGTTCAAATCTGAAGAAGAACACCATTTCCTCACTGCTGTTGAGGACTCACGTGATTCGATTTGAAAAGAAATTCTGTACGTTAATGTCCTCAACTTCGCCACAATCCTTGACGTATTTCTTGGAGTTCTTGATGCTAACCACTTCAATATTCTTTGGTATTGTTTCTGTGAAAGGCAGCTGTGCCCTCCAATACTATATGCTTCATTACAGTTTACTGGTAGATCCTGCTGTCTTTGAAAGGCACACAAATCTTCCTCAACAGTCTGATCACTAAAATTATCAATCCATTGGCATTTTTTTTACAAACTTACTGTAAAATCACCTTTTTCTGTATGCATCTCTATTTTTCAACCCATCAGGTCGTTGCACATATATTCACAAACTCCTCGTGAAATCAATTTGCCAGCTGCAAATAAAATCGGGATCACTCTTTCAATGCTGAACACATACAATTTGTGACATCCAGAGTAGCTCAGCAAATATCGTTCTCTGTATAGAAATGTTCGCTAGGTAAGATTTCCAGAGTTTCAAAGTTTTCCCATCATTCAACTTGGTAAAATATGTTACCCTGTACACCAAAGGCTTCATGTGACATGAACTATCTTCCTATCTTGATACATTCTTCTTTCCTCGAGCTTTTATTTCAGGATAGTCGTGATGGTATCAAGTTGCATCTAGATATCGAAAATATCTGCATTAGATGATGGTCCAAGATGCATAAGACATCTTTGACCATCATCTTAAGCAGATATTTTCGATGCTGCAGATGACAGAATATGAGTACGTCATGCAGAAACGTAGCTGTGTCCTGCTCGCGAATAACCTACTGCACGGGAGGGGGGGGGCATAAAGGGTTCTTCCAGTCCAGAATTTGCCAGTATTATTTCAATAGAAGCCATAAGTAACATGAGTGTGAAAACCCCTAATTCTGATTAAAGGATATTTTTACTTGAATTTATGATGCTCCAGTATTTCAACACCCTTTGTATGGAGGCCGATCCAAGGTAACTGGATATAACTTGATGTTATCCTTGTCGCCGATTTCTTGTGTAATGCGTAGAAAAGTGCATAGGGTGTTGGAATCTGGAGGGTTAAAATGGTTGAGAATTGATATTTTTGACGCGTCATGATTATCTCTTTTCACAGCCAATTACTTAAGCTGCTCCTCAAGGGACTGGGTGACAACTGTTTTGGAAAGGTGAGGCTCCATAAATAATTAAGAGTTTTAGCAATTGTGTGACCAAGAGTCATAGTTGTCTTTTTCTTTCAGGAAAGGGACCTCGATCTTTCAGACCATTAGTTCGTTTTGTTTCGTGTATCCCGTTAGAGGTGTTTTTGCAGAGCTTGTAGTTGGACAAAGCTTTACAGGACTCTTTTTCGACACTATCTCAGCAATTCAACCAGCGCTGTCCTTTTAAATTGCCCCCGGGCCCCAGTAGAGGACCCCTAAATCTTTTTGCACATTAGTTAACCTGTAACAATTTCTACTATACATTAAACAATTCATTTAAAGCTCTCTTATCAAATTGAATATCAATAAATATACGCCAGGGGTAAGCAGTCCCATTAAATGCTGGAAGGAGGCCCTTAAGGGTTATAGATTGTTTTAGTTAGACCTATATCCTATCAATATACCAAATTTCATCTTTACATAAATTTATTCATGGTGCATGAATAAATTCTGACTAAGTCTACTGGATACGGTCGCGGTACCAGCTCTTTGTACCAGCCCAGGTAAGGTTCGACAAGAAAACTCTAAGGACGAGTAAGTTTTATAAGTAATAATATGTTGGGATTGGGGCTCAGGCAAGGCTGGTGAGAGCTCAGACTGTCCTGGCCTGGCGCTACCACTTGACTACGTACTATTGAACTGATTTACGTAGATGCAAAACCGGGGAAGGTGGACCACTACATCCACTTAGGACAGCTAATCTCTATGAAATCCATAAAAGAAGAAGAAATCAAGCGGAGAATCACCCTAGGGTGGCAATCTTTCGGCAAAGCAAGCTCAACCTTCAAAAACAAGGCAATCCAAATAATCCTAAAAAAAAAAGAAGAGTATACAACCAATGCATCCTCCCAATAGTCACTTATGGAGCTGAAACATAGAACCTAGCCAAGAGAAAACCCCACAAACTGAGAAGCATGTAATGAGAGGATCATGCTCAACCTCACACGGAGAGATCACAAGACAGCACAATATATCAGAAAGAAAACGGGGGTCTGCGAGATCATAGAATCAATTAGAAAACTCAAATGGCAATGGGCTGGTCATGTTGCGAGAATGAAAGACAACCAATGGACATCACATCTCACAATATGGATCCCGAGAGATCATATAAGAAACCGAGGCCGACAGAACACAAGATGGAGAAATGAACTAGACAAGTTCAGAAAATACTCGCTCTGCGACGCCCATGGTTGAGAAATGTGGCGGATCCTGGGGAAGGTCTATGCCAAAGGACGGACGTCAAAAGACTGATGATTAACTGGTAACAGACATACTCAATTGGCAAATGTATTTTCACTATATTGCTTGTAATAAAGAGAGATATTTTTTCGGCATCCAGTTAGTTAATTATCAAATTATTTAGTTTTCATCAAGTTTTGATGACATAAACGTATTTCATATTGGGAAGATTTTTAATTACAGACTTCAATTTTTTCTCTAAACAGATATAACCAGAAACAGAGCATGACATGTTTTGAACGTTGCAAGCCATAATCAATGGCTATAATATATATATATATATATATATATATATATATATATATATATATGTATATATATATATATATATATATATATATATATATATATATATATATATATATATATATATATACGAGCATAGTGCCCATTAGAATACTTCAGAATATTTTTATTTTCAAACATTATTTTGAAAAATAATTATTTCATGGGTTCGATTTTCAAAATATCTCCCCCCCCCAAAAAAAAAATCCATCGATCTCATTCGAACGAAGTTTTAACTCGTACCCAACTTAGTGACTTATTGAATGAAAATTATAGATAAAGTTCAAACGAAAGCGTATCGGAGATATGATTCTTTTATCTAACTTGGCGAGACAATCGCTGATTATTGTATCGGATGGCTTGGAAGGTTACACAGGGCTACAATAACAAAACATTCACCAATTCACGATTTAATTCAATGAATTTGATATTTGATATTTTTTAAACTTGTCAAAAAGTTGGAGATCGTTTGGTTTTGTTTTCCAGTTCAGCCTGCACAGGACCTTCAGCAGATACAATTTCCCAAAGATAAAGTTTCTGCAGTTGGTAGCACCTTCGCTGCAACACTTACGAACTTGCATATTGCATCAGCAGTCAGTCAGTCAGATGAGTTTTACTCTCTTTAAAGCCGATGTCACCTGTTTCCATCGTTACTCTTTGACGTGAGCAGACAAATAAATAAACCAACATATCAACAAATTTAGCGACACAAGTATTTATATGCATAGATATACGTGGATAATTAATCAATTCAATTTGGGTATTGTATACAAAATATGGAATGTGTATCTGGTATACAGACTTGTTGCTTAGAGCAATAGATAGAGATTTATAAGTAGGGGAATCAATTTGCAACGTACGCTACAATGTATCAATCATACAGGGGTCAGTCTATTTCTCAATAACAATGGAAACCGACCTCCTCTTAAGTAAACCCTGATTTTACGTGCTGAGATTTTAAGAAAAGAGACAAAACCTGCTTTAAGTGCACCTTTTCATCTTCTTTTTGATGTCCTTTCATTCTAACATATTTTGGGGTGATGTGTCCAGAATGTAGAAGTTGTAACTGGGGAAGCCAGGAAACGCTGGATGGTAATTTGTAAGATGAACCCCCCCACATATATTTATATATTCATATATATATATATATATATATATATATATATATATATATATATATATATATATATATATATATATATATATATATATATATATATGCTCTTCCATAGGAATTGTGCACTCTTGTGGATGCGTAATATATGGTAAATAAATGTATCACTTATATTCAACCTTACTGTCCAGTTCCGTTGAGCAGAGGGAGGATACCAGCCTCCTGAAGCGAAGGTTTCGATCCTACCTCGTGGTACTGGATGGGATAATGGATAGTCTATAGCCACACTGAAGAGTTGTAATACAACGAAACAGCTGTCTATGGATGACACAATAATTGATTGATTATATATTCATATATATATATATATATATATATATATATATATTGAGAAATGGATATATGATCTGACAGAATGATTATAAATTGCTTTATATCATATTGAAACTCTCATTTGAAATCATCTCCCGTCATTACACGGTTAATGTATTACTTGGCCTAGGCAACAAGATTTTCGTTAATTGTTTATTCTATTTACAATTAATTAATTAATTGCTCATTTCTACTATGTATATAAGACCCCAACAAGAGAGAATTTACACATAGTACCATAATAACAAAGTATACGGAAAATGGAGTGACAAAAAAACTTCAAAAAAGTTCTTCAATGTATAGTGTTTGAAGCTGTAAAGCTCTCTCTCTCCCTCCCCCCTCTCTCTCTCTATATATATATGTATGTATGTATATATATGTATACACATGTATACATATATGTATATACATACGTATCTATGTATATATATATATATATACGAATGTATGTATAGATTTACATATATATATATATATATATATATATATATATATATATATATATATATATATATATGTATGTTTATCTATGTATATGTGTATTGGGGTGCGTGTGCACGTGTGTTGACTACTCCCATGACTTTGTAAGAACTGTATCAGATCTAATTATTTTCGAAATCGTTAAGCGACATCAAACAGACGTATGAATCTGTGATTGACCAGTAATTCCACTTTGTCCCTTCCTCGCAAATCTATCACGAGTTTTCCTAAAAATAAATACGATTAACGTTACGCTTGCCCTTCTGTTTCTAGATGTACAAACACATACTTTTGTGCGCACCCATTTCTGTTTTCTCTGAGAGCTACCCTTTCGTGCACTTAATAACCTATAACGGCTAACTCCATCTCACACACACACACACACACACACACACACACACACACACACACACACACATACACACACACACACACACACACACCGAGAGAGAAATACCTTGATTAATGATAATGTTGTATTGCTTTGTGTAGGTTTTTATGTTGAACGTTTATGATATTACTGCACAAATTAATGCAAGTAGGCTGGAAACAAAACACATTGAATCCTGATAAGACCCTGAACAGAGCAGTTTTGAACACTATGGAAAATTTAACTGCGATAATCAAGTAATATATATATATACACACACACACACACACATATATATATATATATATATATATATATATATATATATATATATATATATATATATATATATATACATATATATATATATATATATATATGATGTCTGCTAGGAAAATATCTAGTCATTTGATATTTACGAAACTTAGACGCTTCAACTCCCTCTTGGACCCCTTTAGGCCCTCGTGCACTTATCTCAATCACCCTTCCAAGACTGGACTGGAGGAGGGCTGTTGGGTCTGGGTTATGTGATGGTTTATAACCCTCACCCCAAAATATAACGAGACAAACCCCCCCACATAAACAACAACTATTCGTGAGACATGAAGAATGTCTCGTTTGGTCATTGTGAATTTAACGGTCACACAGTACTCGAGCTCACTAAATAGCATCTCACTGCCGACTGAGCAACCCAAGGGGAGAGTGTCCAATATGCATACTGAATAAGGTCTTCTTTGATTGGTTTCCAAGTTACATCAAGGCCGCACCATCGGTTCTTGAGATATTCAAAATGGCTGACAATACTTTCAGGACACACCTTGTATTAATACATATTATGACGTTATTATGATGGAGTAAGAAGTACGACGTGTACTTTCTTCATCTGTTGGATATCGTCGATTGACTCTGGTCGCTGGTATTTCCGACTTGGGAAGGAAAGCCCTTTTCGCAGCCGATGGCACAATAAAGAACAGACCCGAATCATATCATGTCGATATCATTTATTCCTTTCGGTCTTTTTACAAAGCTCTGTTGATTGGGATCGTTTATTTTAAAGGAACGAGGGAAGTTCTTTTGTAATCTGTCTATCATTTCTCTGAGTTGGCTTATGTCCTTGTCAAATAATTTCCAAGATGGTTACCAATCGTTGAATTTCTGCCAAGTGGTCAAAATTAAGATTACAACTATTGGCCGAAATATTCCCAATCAGGGAAGTCACGGCCCCTCGCTTGGATCTCTGGTTTCGAGCCAGCATCGCCCCCTGTTGGCTGGGGAGGCAGTTGAAATCTTCACCGACACATCCCTATCAAAGCTCTAACGGAAGACTCTGTCATGTGTATTCATTACTAATATTTATATCTGTCTGATATTTAGTAACAAGTAAATTTTACAAAATGGCATCATTAGTACTGTGGGGCAACAGGTCACTTGAATCTCACACGTTCTCCTTAACAACCAAGTAAGCCAAACTGCATCATCAAACTTCCGAGCTAGATTTGTTTCATCATCATCATCATCATCATCATCATCATCATCATCATCATCATCATCATCATCATCATCAGTCTTTCAACGTCCGTCGTTGGGCATAGACCTTCCCCAGGATTCGCCACACTTCTCTATCATAGGCGTCGTGGAGCCAATACTTCCTGAATTTATCTAGCTCGTCTCTCGATCTAATATTCTGCCGATCTCGGTTCCACATGTGATCTCGGGGGATCCATGTCGTGACTCACGATGTCCATCGGTTATCCACCATTCGTGCAACATGGCCAGCCCACTGCCATTTCAGCTTTTTAATGGATTCTCTGATGTCCCTGATTCTTGTCTTTTCCCGGATGTACTGTACTATCTTATGGTCTCTCCATGTGACGCCAAGCATAATTTTCTCATGTGTACGTTGCATAATTCCATATTTTGCTAGAATTTTGAATGTAGATTCCATGCCTTAAGATTTGTTTACTTTTTAAAAAATCTCAATTTTAAAATTCTTTTCCAATATTGTTTATAATCAGAACCAAGATATTCCTGATTCGAAGGACATCTTGAACTAAACAATATCATCTGCTTATACTTGTCAATTTCAACATTTCAACATTCCAATCCTTATTATTTTCCGTTTTACAATTTTTATTTTATACGCAGTATAATTTTCAATTCTATACGCATGATTCCTTCTAATTTGATTATTTCAACACTACTTAATCAATTAGAAATTAATTTTCTTTTTATTGCTCTATCTAACTATTATTTATCTATTTATTCATTCATTTATTCTTCTATTCTCTCAACTCCTCCTAACGAGGTACTATAACTCAATATCATACACACACACACTCTCTCTCTCTCTCTCTCTCTCTCTCTCTCTCTCTCTCTCTATCTCTCTCTCTCTCTCTCACACAAACACACACACATACATATTTTAAGCAGTCACAGACGTACACTCTGGTCTATTCTCTCTTTCTTCGCCCTGATTGTTTTTATGTTTATCAGAATGTCTCAAATAAAACACACATATACACATTCCCTCACACGCACATACAAATTTATATGGACACGCATCTACATCAGCGTGTGTTCAATTTTCAGCTGGACTAGCATTGATATAAATACGTAGTAAAACTACACAAGCTTTTTCCATTATTTGGCTACGTAAGTAGGGCCAATCCTAAACATACCATTTCTTTCTTTCTTCTTCTTTCTTTCTATTGTTTGTAGTTTCAAATTGACACACTGTCGACATGTCCAAGTCGCGCACTGTGAAACCTGCACGGAGTACACATCTGAAGCCGCATTATAAGTTTAGACATAAACATTCATATAAATCACCCGATTTTCGAAAGTTCACTTTACGCCATTCTGCTTTTACGAAAGACTAACACTTGTAACTGTTTTCGGTAACCGGGGGATTTCAGAAGAGGATTTTCGATTTTTATGAGAGAAAGCTTTTTGAACTTCATATCCGTTATAAAATGTTCGATAATAAATGGCCTCGTTCTGTCTCTACAGATAATGGAATTCCAACCCCCCCCCCGGGTGAAGCGTGTGGAAAGCTTGGGATGCGTAGGTGTCGGAATTCTCCTCTCGGGCTCGTTGATATAGTCGTCTGGTATCAGCTTGGCAGTCGGAAGGAAGTCAAAAAGAAGCAGCGTTTCCTGTCCTTCTCCTGGACAGGTTGTCTTCCCAAGGTCTGAATACCTAATCTTGTCCTTCTATTTTACACCAACTTTTTGGCAGGGGGGGGGGCGATGAGATGGATTCATCACTTCCCCAAGGGGATTCGTAAAATAATCATAAACAATCCAGATCGGAGTTTGTAACTCGGGTTGCCGATTCCGTCGTCCGAGCCGTTACCGACTACGCCAATCGCACCTCCTTGAGAAGCCATTATTCGTTCTTTCATTGAATTTCAGAAAACTAATCCTAAAGATTACTGAAGAGATTACCTATAACCAAAGGATTATTGAGAATAGCTTATTGCTTTAGATGGGTCATATTTTGATTATATTGAACAATCGTGGCCATCAAAGATGTCAAAGGGTTCTATCCTATTTCATATGTGTGTGTATTTTTTCTGTATGTGAGAGTTCATGTATCTATTTATACGTTCCAGCGATCCTGGACACACCCTTTTGTCTGCCGACTTCACTAGACCCCGTCTGAAGATGTTTTATATATATATATATATATATATATATATATATATATATATATATATATATATATATATAAAGGCTTTCAAGAACTTTTTATTCTGATGGGACCAATAGAATCTAGATTCTCCACAATCTAGATGTTTCTAGAAGCTTTTCCAACTCATTCACGACTCTGAAAGCAGTACAAGCGATCTGATTCGTCATCAATGAGTCAGCCATGAAATTTCACAAAAAAGCAAAATATCTATGTTTGTGCACAGCTCTTGTGGTGTTCACAACACGCATCGAAAACGTCAGTAAAATCTGAATTCAATACTTTTATGAATATATATTGGATAAAGGATTTTGCACTGCAGTGTCGAGTAACAATCTCAAAAGGTCTCTCTGGATGATCTCATGAAATGCGACCGAGGTGAATATATTGTAGATATTGAATAAGCGTGGTTTAGTCTGTCTCAAGGTCAATAATTTGCTCAGTAAGAAATCGATATTTACTAAGAGTATTTCAAATGCTATCACTAGTGTGACATTTGCGAAACTAACTTGCTATCTAGCCTCCTATCTCGATAGACAATGGAACGACGATTGGTGGTCTAACTCATCGGTAACGGCTTGCGAGACTAAAAGCGGGAACACATGACGTGAATCCGAGTGAGTTCATGTGAACGTCAGAAGTGTGCAAGCCAAGTTTTAACGCTCAGTTGAATTATCAGTAACGTGATGTCATGAGTCCTTGCTGGTCAGCTCATGTGACCTCACCTCACATTTTCTGTTTCTGCACACATCAGCGTGAGGCTGTGTTCTCTCCAATCTTGACTGGTATTTTTGGTGACCACGCGTGAAATAGCGGGACTCGAGTGTGAATCCCCGTGCTGATTTTCATGGTTTTGAGGCCTCGTGAGTTTGAGGGCACGGGTTGTGATAGGAATGTGTTCCCCGCCTTTATTATTGTCGAAGGTAAGCGTTCCGTTCAGTAATGTCGATCAGCTTGGAATAAATAAATTTGCAGAGTTTCGCTATCACTTTTCATCTTGGATAACCTTTTTTTTGCGTGTTGATCAAATAAGAATGGGAGAGGGAAATGTAAGGGCAGACAGAGAATGAATTTTGTGTCTTTTCAGGCATCATATACCGGGAGAAAGTTCATATGGAACGTGTGTGGTTGGGAATATAGATATTTCGCGTCGATTTCGTTAAAGATTCAAACGAAATCTCACTTTTAGATTCTCGTATGAATTCACTAACAGAAGAGGACGAACAACTTTTACAACCATTGCTTCAAAGAAGGACCTATTTATGTACTTACAGTTACGTGCACCATCTTTGACTTTCACATAGCTACCCCATATATATATATATATATATATATTGGTGTGTGTGTGTGTGTGTGTTCGTGTGTATATATATTTGTGTGTATGTGTGTGTATGCGCATAGATCGTGCCCTATACAACAAAGAACAAATAAGTTCCATTCGGATTATATATCCCTTTCTTAATGATATATATGTATACATTCATATATACATATATATATATATATGTGTGTGTGTGTGTGTGTGTGTGTGTGTGTGTATATACATACATATGAAGCACTCTGTGACATGATGGTGGCATTCCTTATATATGTCTATGCATGAATATTGCAGTATTTACTAACCCATTTTCCTATATAAATATATATATATATATATATATGCTTGTTAAAAAGCACTACATTCTTTATACTACAAAGGATTTACTTACAAGCAAAAAATCTCTATCTTTTCACTCTCTCGCTTCCTCTCTAGTTCTCTCTATCTCTCTCTCTCTCTCTCTCTCTCTCTCTCTATATATATATATATATATATATATATATATATATGTTTAATATCTAAAGATCAGGTTGATATAAATTCACAATTGTTCAAAACATTCAACCAGTAATTAGACACGGTCTTGAATATATATATATATATATATATATATATATATATATATATATATATACATGCCTCAATATATATATTCTATGTACGTGCTTCATCACGCTTCTCATGAGGCACGTATATAGAACAGATAAATATATATATATATATATACATACGTGCCTCATTACTAGTTGAATGTTTTGAAGTATCGTGAATTATGTGTACACGTGCTTGTGTGCTTGTATGTGAGTGTAACCTTTGTACCAGCGTGTGCACACGCACACACCCACACACCCACACACATATATATATATGTGTGTGTGTGTATGTATACGTATGCCGCTTTTGATTCTGACAAAGTTGATGGTATAAAGACAAATTTCACTTTTTCCATCTGCACACAAAATATTATAAGATACGGCCTTTCGTTCAAAGGTGAAGGCACACGTATACCTGAACTCATCGGTAATTTCTCTCACACCCAATTTTCTATTGGGGACCTTTGTCATATACATATACATTTACATACAATCCAAGAGGGATAGCATACTGACACCGTTCCGACATATACCCGCGCATATAAGTATCGTCGCATAATACATTAAGTCTCAAGTCAAACACATCTATTTGTTGCACGCACACACGCGCGCATACGTCTAGTTTGATACATATACATACACACACAATCATTCATGCACGTGACCCCTCCCAGCACACACAGACACACATACAACCACACACACACACACACAACCACACACACACACACACACACACACATGAACACGTATATACTTGCCCACTCAGGGAAACATTCAAACGTACGTAGAAATCATACACGCTGAGTTTTAAGAGGAAGTTGCACCTAAGACGTTTCATTGTAAACTGCTCGAAGAGGCTCTGGTAAACCACACATCATTTAGTCATACGTATACATCAATAGGCACACGTACACCCGCTCAGCGGCTTTTACAGAAACAGAAACGCGAGTTAATATTTGAATGCACGTATGCTCATGTTGGTAGGCTTACACGAAACATCAATGGTGAGTCACAAAAGCTCTAAAAACATACACACATCTATTTCGCCTCTAAACTCTCTCTCTCTCTTTCTCTCCATCTCTCTCTCTCTCTCTCTCTCTCTCTCCATCTCCCTCTCTCTCTCGCTTTCTCCGGTACACACCCAACATCAGTCTCTCCTTAGCAGACATACCCGCTTCTACTAACTCCAACGACACTACTCAGGTCCGGTTACACACACACACACACACACACACACACACACACACACACACACACACTAATTCATTCTCTCTCTTTTCACCCTGGCCTTTAAATATCTTATTCGAAAACCACACTAAGTAAAGAGGGCGTCTCGCCGTAGAGTAATGGTTAACGAACTTGTCTGGCAGACCATCATTACTAAGTAGACACACACACACACGCACACATACTTACGGGTACTCCATAGTGGTGGCCTTATGAAGTTGAAGGAAGTGCTTCGTCGTGGAGTGATGTTTAGCAAGATAGTCTGGCAGACCATTGTTACCTAGTAGTGAGTTCGACTTTACTGGGTACTCTGCTCTAATGGCCTTGTGCCATGTTAGGCTAGGTGAAGAGGCTACTTCACTATAGTGTAATGTTCAGTGAGCTAAAGTAACCAACTATTATTACTACGTAGTGAGTTTGACCCGTGTCTGCTCCGGAACTTGTGGCCTTGTGTCAAGCCAAGTTAAAGAGGGATCCTAGCCGTGGAATACATAATCACTACTGCATGGTGAATTCGATCCTCACTAACTACCCCACGCTTATGACCTAACGATAAACTAAATCGTGTATAGTAAATATTAACGAGTTCTGTCCGTAAAGTAACCAGCCATTTCGAATATCTCGAGAACAAGTTGCGCCTTAGGCTGTTTTCATTTTGGCAAAATATCGCATCACCCACATCTGTCAGCCTTCCCCTCCCACTGCAGTTTAGGTGTGTCTCCCTGCAACTTTCAGCTTCCCCAAAGAGATTCTAGACTGTGAACGAGATTAAGGAGATCACGATGGGGTTGCTGATGGTGATCCCGAGAGAGGAATTTGCAGACTTTTTTGAAAAGTGTAAGGTACGCTGGAATAAGTGTGTGAGGTTCCATGGCGGGTGTTTTTTTTAGAAGACTAAGGCCTCGGTAGCATTTTTTTTTCTTTCTCGTTAATTATGATTGAAGGGAGGTTTTCCGGGCAGACCTCATATTCTAGCCCACGTGAAAGCCAGGATTGTCTGACGGATGAAATGTGGCTTCTCATCTTCGCCAGCGATCAGTGTTCAAAACCCAGAAAAAAAGCTTGGTTTTTAAATACTATTTTATAGTCAGACAGGTTCTGCCCGTTCGATAGGCGCAACACAGTCCTTCAATCGCCTCTCTTTGCCCCTGTGCAGGACTAAACAAAGCTTAGTAAATATATTAAGATACACAGATGTATTAGATAGATTATAGTGTGCATGCTTTGTTTGTGCCATGAATAATATACGATATTAAAACATATGAAGATTCTTAACAAGCCTTCTTATGTCACCTCTTTCTCTCTCCCGCCATCTTTCTTTCTTTGTCCCAACTCTTTGTGAACGTATAATGTGATATTGATAGACACGGGTCACATATGCGCACGAAGTCAGATAAACACTCAAATACACACACTCTGCACTTGCTTTGGCTTACATATCCGTTCCCTCTTTTCTGACGATTTCTTGTATTTTTGTGTCCACTCGGTGTACGCGTTTTCGACTGTTACTCATGATATAAACGCGTTATTTGAAAATAACACACACACACACACACACACACACACACACACACACACACACACACACACACACAGACTCTTTCTCTTTATAAATCTCCCTTTCTCTGTGTCTGTTCATACCTATAACCTCAGTGTCATCCATCAATCAAACAAAAAACTCCACCCGTCTATCTCTTCCTTCCTATCTATCTATCTATCCATCTAAATTTGTTCACGTGTGTATGAATGTGTGTAATATATGAATATCAATCTATCTATCTACTTCAACTGTTCGTATCTATCTGCTTCAGTATCATGGGCATCCACTAAGATGTGAAAATGAGGCATTTGCACCCTTCCCCACCTAGATCAGGCCTTCTCACATTGGATAAGGGGATTTGAAAGTTCGAACTTATAGCCAATAAAGGATAAGGGTGCTGTACAATCGTTATGTATTCCAAACTTGACGTACATATAAAAAGCTGCTATTATTTTTCGCTTTAACAGGGTTGCTGCTGTAACATATTCCAAATATATTTTTCTTTCCTCTCTGGAAATATATCCTTTTTGTCCGTATCCCCAGAAAAAAGTGTGAGCCCATGTCCCAATCGATCAATCAATAATAATATCAACGTGTAGATAGATATAGATGTTGAGTACAAAACTGAATTTCGGGCACAACATTAAAGTAATAATAGCGCTAATGAATTGCCATAATTATTAACAAGTCAAAGAAACAATGACGAGAACAGCCCTATGCACAGAGAAATTCTATTTTCGCCATTAAAAGATGGCTGCAATGATTCAAACAAGAATCCCGCCAAGATACAAAAAAGCAGTAACAGCAGCCGTTATAAAACATGAGCGCATTCAATAAAGAGGACAAAAGTACGAATACTTATATCCAGTGATGGAAATGGGTCTTTGGGACTATGTATACGGTAATGATTGTTTTGGAGAACTATGTTTACGGTAATGTCTCCTCCGACATTCAAAAAAAAAAATGGAAATTGAGACGTGGCTATATGATGTCCTTTCGCATACATCCCATTTCTATCGTAGCTTATACGTGCGTACATGCTTCGAAAACATTATGTAACCAAGCGTGCCTACTTCTAAACTATATATAAGATGGCCAGTAATATTATATTCCCGAATATGTGTATATGATATTTAGGATGTATTGTTTCGAATTTATATGTTTATATATATATATATATATATATATATATATATATATATATATATATATATATATATATATATATATATATATATATATAAATATAGGATTGTAGAGAGAGAAAAAAAAACTACAACAAAAAACAACACATGTTTCATGGTAGATTCGTTTCTCAAGTGTGGTGAATTGAATGATATTTAGCATTAATCTAATTACGTTACAAATTTCCGTTTGGAAGCAGTATTTGAAATTAACCTAAATAGATTTTATTACTATCTTAGATTCTACTCATGAAAATATGTATATATATGTATGCGTGAGAAATAGAATGAGGAGGTGAGAATGTGTGTGTGTGTGTGTGTGTGAGAGAGAGAGAGAGAGACTAAGTGTGTGTGTGCATATATAATCTCATTGGTCCCTGTCAAAGCTGACAATGGAGATAACAGCATTTGGTTCCTATTGCCACGACCGGTTGTGGCATGCCAGCGACAGGGTATTTCTGTCAAGTTCCGAGGTGATGCAATAGAGCGCAGGGAAAAGTGGGATAATGCCTTTCCGAAGAGCACTAATGTGTTAACAAACAGGCCTCAGACGAAATTGGAACAGTTCACCGATTTCGCTTTCCGTGTTGGTATCCGTTAATATATATATATATATATATATATAGTGATGATTAAAGAATACACTTGAGGATCAACATATTCTCCTTCACTTTCGACAACCTTATTCCATCTGTCAACAAGTGTTTCGATTTCAGATTTGTTAAATTCCTTCAATGTTGACCTGAAATGAGAGACTAACTGATTTTCTATCTCCTCTCTTGAAGTGAGTCTTTGTCCATCAAAATGGTTTTGTAAACTCCTAAACAAATGATAGCCAGTTAGAGCAATGTCTAGAGAGAATGGTGGTTGAATTAATCTCTCAGCCAAATGCCTTCATGCGCCTAACGCTATGTGGACGTTTTTCTATCGAGATGAAGAATGATTGCATTACTGTTCACTAAGAATGGGCGTTTTGTTTAACTGTCTTGTTATCGTTCAAAAGTTCAAAGTGGATGATTTATTGCGTATCCCACATTTTATATCCAACAGAATCTGATAATTATAGAAAAATTTCAGTCGAAACAATATTTTGTTCGGCACTGGCGTCATTCAGTAGCAAATCGAGCGGTCCCAGAACGCGTGATAAAATGAGAAATGAGCGTCGTATGAGAATTGAACACATATCCAGCAGGAAGCTACCTATACGTGGTTATCATAGATCCTACTACACACACATATATACAAACATTCATACACACACACACACATATATATATGTGTATACATATATAAGTATTTTCACGTATGAATATGCATGTAGATATTTATGGAGCTCAGCTTATTAAACACCAACAACCGTGGGGTACCCAAAGTGGTCTGAACTCACAACGCTTGCAAACTCAACTAACTTTCCATTGCAATAACATGAAATATTAACTAATCTCAACTTAGCCAACCATAGGGATACAGAAATAGAGCAATCAGTGGAGATTGAACTCATTACCAAGGTCCAACAAGACCAGATTGCAAATCATCGACCCACAGCAGGTAGGCCCTCCCCATTTAGAAGATTGACAAGACACAATCTTCCTTATTCTATTCCCCGAGTAATTGGCCTAGTGCTGTACAAAGATAAGCTTTGTGAAAAGTACCCCAATTCATACCAGGACGGCGTATTCCCCACGAATGCAGGGGGTCACTGTTCAAACCCTGGTTTAATTTTCTGGGCAGACAGACCCTCTTCACCAAAAAGATAGGCGCAATACAATCTCTGCCCGTTTTCATCACTCTTTGATTTTGTGCTGTACAAAGAAAAACTTTGTGAAAAGATGCCCTATAGCTTGGTTGAAACTGGCATAACACAATCTTCCTTATCTCATTTCCCCTACAATTTGTCCTCGTGCTGTACAAAGCTGTGTTTAGAAAAGAGTGGCCTACCTAATTACTGAAATATTAAAGTATCTTCCACCCTTGGAGAACGCAAGGCACATCCTTTCGTCTTGCTTCCAACTAATCTCTTCATTAAAGTAGGAAGTTATCCACATCTTTCGTGTTTTTTTTTTGTTGCTGTCCCGAACTGCTATTTCTCAACTTCTATAAATTACACCGCTGTTAACACGCACACGTTCCATTAACTTGGCCTGTCATACCTTTTGTGGTCCAACTTTTAGAAATTCAGCGACCCAATTGACCAATCAATGTACGACACACATCCCAAATCCCCAAGGAGTTTTCAAATGGGTTGTCAGCAGAGTTTACATTTTCACCTCCGGCAGGAATAGTGACTATACCACAAACATGTATTCTCAATTATAAAATCATTTAATTTAAGGGAATAAGCACCATTTCAAAGCAAAAAGATTGTGTTTGAATTATTTGATAGAATCAGATCCGGCGCCAGACTAATCTTAGACAATTAAATATCTATTAAGTTATTACACACGAAAATCGTTTTCACATCATAACGAATACTGCTAAAAGTGAAAGATATACTAATGTAATTGCATTTTTACAGATCCAAGAAGCTCGACTCTATTTCAAATGTGAATTCAAATAAGGACGTAATGTTCCTCAAGCTACTGATAACATCAATAAAACATTTGAAATAAAGCATATTGACAATCATCTTGACCAATCACCGAGACCCATCATCTTGACCAATCACCGAGACCCATCATCTTGACCAATCCTCGAGACCCATCATACGGAAGATGATCTTGACCTATCTTCTCAATCATCTTGACAAATAACCTTCTTGGGCCATTACCTTGAAACATCAATCAAGAATCATTTGCACCAGTAACCTTTATAGTCATCTTGACGAATCACCTTCAAAAACTACTTCAACCCAATAATCGTAACAAATTATCAAAAGCAATCATCTTGAGTCATTACCTTGACAAATCATCTTTCATTATTTTGAGTCATCATCTTGACAAATCCTATGGACCAATAATCTTCAGCCATCACTGTGACAATCATCTTGGTCCATCATCTTGACCGATTATCTTGACAAATCATCCTGGATAATCATCTTTACAAATCATCATTAGACCCATCATCTTGGTCAATCATCTTGACCATTCATTCTGTCAAATTATCTTGACCAATAATTGAGATAATATTATTGACCAATCATCTTGACCAATTACCATGATCCCTCATGTGGAGAATCAACTTAACTCCTCATCTTGACCCATCATCTTGACTGACAATCTTTATTAATTTCGGCTTATCATCTTGCTCAGTCATCTTGACCCATTATTTTGACCCATCATCTTGACAATCATCTTGACCATGGCCTTTTAACTTTCACAAGTACTTCGTAATTAAATTGTAGAATCTACCCACAGGGATTACGGAAACCAGTAAGCATCATAATTGGAGAGATGGACATCACCAATAACTAATACCCTGTAAATTCCTGTTTGGCATAGGACTCTGAAGTCTCCTCTGTGACTGATCATCGAGCTCACTGGTTTTTAGTACGCTTACCTTTCTTTAGTACGAGGTCATAAGTGCTACATACTCGGTGAGGGTCGAATTTGCAACAATAGTTTCAAACCTCGAGTCAACGGTGTTGTGTCGGTTTTAAAAAAAAAACTTAGCACGGCACTGTACCGTACCACATGTAGGGTACCAAATCAGTATCGAACTCTCTGCACTGGTTTGCGAGACAAGCTTGCAAGCAAACGTGCTACGGCGCAGAAGCAGTCATCGAGAAAGTGTCGCTGGCTATTGTTGTGATTTCGATCCTCACTGGGTTCCCACGTTTGTAGCTCTGGGCTTATTATTTCAGCACCTTGCTGCTGAGTTGTGATTTGCAAGCTTATCTCGTGGATCATTACCAATGAAGTGAATTCGTTCCTCACTGGGTATCCCACTAAACTAAGCTCGATAAATTTGACTGGCGGTAGGCACGACGTGTGAAAAGATAGCCAACTATGATGGACCTTGAGTTTTTTTCCTTTTGGCTTACTCTAGAATTCAATCTGTCCGTACATGGAGATGCGGGTGGCCTAACAGCGGCATGGAAAATATTTTGACAGTTTACATTCACTCTGCACTATTGACAATAGAAAAGGGATGAATCCATCTACTATCTCGCCGGTTATCTTGTAGAATAACTGTGCAGATTGAGCTTCCCGGCATAACTGATGCTTGCCTGCCGAATGGGCTGGAGATTGTGTGGTGATGAGTACACAGGTGCAATGCGTCAGCCAATGTGGAGACACTGAGGCTGCGCATCGCTAAGCACATTGGGAACCTTTGGATTCGTCCTTGGATTCCCCTATTATTGCTTGGCCCCAGCTGCGGGGAAGCTGTTCATCCCGGAGCCGCACTGTCCTATTGCGCTCGTCCTGATGCTTTCGCGACCTCAGTTGCTTTGGCAAATTCGGTTGGTTTAGCGAACTCAGTCGCGTCGGCTGGAACTATTTTTTTGATGGGTTGCTCCGTTTTCCCACGTTAAGCTTGACCTTGTGTCGCATTTCGTTCCGATGGGAGAGTGGATAAATAAAGCCCCAGCATTGGTTATCAACCAGACTACGAGACAGACAAATCTGATTCCAAACCGAGGAATTCCAACTCCTTGTCCAAAGTTAGGTGCATGTTCTCGAGATGTACAGTTAACCAGGCTCTGATGAAGCTTCGTCTGGTCTGGCAAGCCGGATGTGGATTATGATAAATTACTCGTAAAATAAAGAAGAATAAAAAAAAATGGCCGACGTCTCCATCTTCTCACAAAGATGACTTGTCAAACAATAAACTTCTTTTTTTCGAGATTCAGTTTTAAGGGATGCAAAATATTCCCTTAATGATGCTGCTCAATAGCTCATCTTGAATTACACGTGACTTGTTGAGGAACCAATCTATGGCCATGATTATTTCTAAATAACATACCATAATTGAAGGAATGCCACGAAATTTGCCCAAGGATTTAATATCAGTGAAAGGGCGCAGACTTAGAGAAAAAAAAGAAAAGCGAATAATTGGAGACATTCTCTTCATTAGAGATAGCAATTGCCGGCAGTCCCGTTCTTGTTGCTCTTGGTCAGGCTCAGCTAAGCTGAGTAAATGGGCGACTGTCAGATGATAATTGTTAGTAAGCAAGTCTCGGAGACTATACGCTAGAGTTGAGACTTCGATCATCGCTGAGTGTCTCACTCTGGTATCGCTCGGTCAGGCGCTGTTCAATTGAACAACTGGCCGACTGCTGTTTTTGCTGACTATACGCTCAAGTGCTGAGTTCAATCCTTGCTGGTGTATCTCATTTGTAGCTCTTGGTCAGATTAAGTTACATTAAATAAAAAGGCGTCTGCCATAGATCGCAAGCTAATCTCGCAGTATACGCTAGGACAATGTTTTCCAAACAGTACACCGTGGTGCTCCCAGAAGTTAACCACGGCTTCACGGGAATCTTAATATTAGAAAATTGATGAGAATTAAACAGTTTATTTGAATTATTCTTTAAAGTTGTAGTCCTTACCCTCGGTTTTTTCATTTCAAGTATCAATAAGCATTCAGAAGGTGATGATACACCACACACCAGAGGCGAAGACATACAAACTCGAATAACATTTATTTCTGAATTATGGCACTGGAAAAAAACCCTCGTACACTGAGGGTGCTGAGATTCAAAAGAGTTTGAGAACTACTGTTGGGTAGAGAGTTAGATGCCTACTGGATGTCCTGCGCTGGTAGCTTTCTGTCAATCATATCAAAGCTCAGTATTTATGCGTCTGCCTTAGAGCCTTCATCAGCTCGCTCGTCCCGCAGACTGATCATAAATGTTGATTCTGATTCTGGGTGGATATCGCACTCTTCTTCCGTGTCCGGCGACGGTGAGCTTAGTAAATAGGCGTTTGCTATAGCGCAATGACTATTGTAACAAGATGAGGCGTTGGGTGAAACGATAATGCCTGTGTCTGTCGTGACCACTAATCAGCAGGAGACGAAATTGGATTTTCTCATCGTAGCCTCTGCTGAATGGGAAGACTAAATTGAGATGGACAGGACAAAGAAAAGAGGGACGATACTTATTTGGGCAGGCAAGCCCAGAGACGGCCGAAGAGATACGGAAAAAGTCAGAGCCACATGCACCAGGGGCTAAGCTTATCACACACGCATTTTTATATTGTGGTCTCACAGCGACTATTTTTGTCCATGGCCGTTTTTCGAAGCTGTACCGATTCCCCTAAGGGTTGCCTTCTGGAGACTCAATTCTGATCGATCAGACCCACTCAACGACGTCGTAACACAACATTACCTATGGAATCTGTTCCACTGTTGTCATGCTGAACCAAACGTATCTATTGTTAGACTCCAGTCCAAGTTAGAATTGACTTTCTCTTCCCTCCGATACAACCAGAAGAACAAAAACAATCCTCACCAAATTAAGGGGTGTAAACTCGTCACTGTTTGTCTATCCCGTATCGCTGAACCAAACGAATATATAAGATCAACACTTGTCTATCGTGGTTTGAAATCACAACCAAGCGATTGCTTGGCGACACTCTTACCAACCGAGCCAAAGTCATGTATTTACGAATTTATCATATATACGGTACAGTAGTTGTAGTAATCATCTTCAGTAGGGATTCAAATAGGAGTGGGATTTGACCCTGCAACAGCCAGACCTTGTAAACTTAGTTAACGTATACCTTGAGTATCGAATACTCTGTCGACCTATAGATGCACTCTGTCGGGTACGAAGCTTGGTGTGTGTGTGTGTGACGTATGCCTAGATGCTCACTCATTGGCGCAAGCCCTGGTCGACAGCGTTGAAATCAATATGGCTCACTATACAATCGGCGTCTTTACTGGAAGAGACGCAACGCTCACCTCATACGTGTAGAAAACAAACATACTCGAGACGGTTTCTATAAAAATCTGAGCTAATGTGTGTGGTTGTCTTTCTTCTTGTAAGAGTATCACTATGGTTGGTAAACGCCCTCTTCTCTGTATACGTGTGTACGTTTGTATTTGCTAGCGTTTGTGTGTGTAATGAACGAGCAAAGCTACATTAGACTGTCGAGTGTTGATACAGGTATCCCTGTTTTACAGAAATTCTCTCAGCGTAAATTTGCTTTTAACTGTGTCTGTGAGTATCGGTGCTTGGTCTGGATTTATTTGGGGGCAAGATGTGTCCTAAGCTATCAGAAAAGCCCAAGAGAGCCCGTAAGGGTGTTACGCTTACAGCAAGACTGGCTGACATGGAAGGTAATTTTGGGGGTCTGGGAACGTTCGAAAAATTCTCGATATTCACTTTACGCCGTTTCGGCTTTCAAAACTCTCCGCACGAACGCTCTAATTTCGAATGGGGAGAGGGTATATTTATTGGCTCAGGAGTCCAGCATAAGGTCACTATTGCGCTGCACCCAGTGAACTTTGAACTCACTAGCAATGGTTTGCGAGGTAAACTAGCCAGTTATTCCACTGTGGAAGGCGCCCCAAAAAGTATTTAGAGTATGTAGGAACAAGGTAATGGTTTGGACGCACACGCATACGCACGCACACACAGATTTACACCCCACGCACACCTATTTATGTATTCCTAAATAGATTGTGCTTCGCACACATAAATTGTGTTTTCCCCAGTAAGCGTGTGTGTATGAGAACTCATTGTGATTATGGTGTATAGTTGTAAAAATCATATTATGTGCTATTATGTATGTGTGAGTACTTCTTGTCCTTATAGAGAAGAAACGTCTTGGGTGAATGTGTGTACATGTATGCATGTTTGTGTGTATGTGTGTGTGTGTGTGTGTGTGTATGTGTGTTTTTGTGTGTATGCATGTTCGTATGTGAGTATGTGTGCTCGTATAGGTGAGTGTGTATGCGCGTGTATGTATGTGTGTTAAGGGGACGTGAATAGGGAGCGTGTGTGCGCATATGTGTGGGAGCGTATGTGTATGCGTGTATGTGTGCGGCGGGGTCGGGGTGGGGTGTGTATGCCTTCATCTAGACAAAGAACAGTCAGCGGGGAGAATGAACGAAAGGAAAAAGAATGAGCGAACGAATAAGGAGTAAAAAAAAAAAATAATTGAAGACTAAAACGCGCCAGGGAGGTAGAAAGAAAGAAAGAAAGAATGGAAGGAAGAGAAGGAGAAAGAAAGAAAGAATGGAAGAAAGAGAAGGAGAAAGAAAGAAAGAATGGAACGAAGGCAGGAAGGTCGAAAACTTGAAAGGAGAAAAAAAGTGAGAAGGAAAGGAAGAACTAACCGAAAAATGTATGATGGGATCGGCAGGAAGAATGAAGGAAAAGAGTTGAACAAAAAATAGAGAGCGGGTAGAAGAGACAGAGGTTGATATAAAGGAAGAAAGAAAATAGAAGATAATAACAGAAGAAAGAAAGAAAGAAAGGAAGAAAGGAAGAAAGAAAGTAAAAAAGAAAAAAGAAAGAAAGAAAGAAAGAAAGAAAGGGAGGTCGAATAATCGAAAGACGTAAAAGAAAGGCAGAACTAAGCGAGAAAAGTGGACAGGAAGTAAT
>OY735238.1:16290689-16320689 GCA_963457665.1 Thysanoteuthis rhombus | reverse complement strand
CCTAACCAACCTACTCGCACAACATTCTACTCATACGCATACATACATACACACACACGCACGCGCACACACACACACACACACACACACACACACACACATATATATATATATATATATATATATATATATATATATATATATATATATATATGTTCAGGAATGCATTATATTATGTGAAACTCTATTTGAAATGACCTCCCGTTATTAGACGGAGAATAAGTCACCTGGGCAAGACAGCGTGAATAGAATAAACAATTAAAGAGAAACGGGGCTGCTGCAGGAACCGAATATGAAGTGGTTGTTTGGACCTCAACTTTTCCGATCGAATGGGAAGACCAATGCTACGTTAAAGCGAGAATCTTATCGGTCGCAGGTTCGATCCCTGTTCCAATCCAATTTTTCTTTGACTGATTAAAGTTCATTTCAAATCTTGTTAAAAATAATATATTGCATTCATAAAGATTCAGTCGAATTATGTACCCATTTCTAAATAATAATTTATCTATATATATTTAAGCACTGGGAACTTATTTTGTAATAATCTATCTTACTTGTTCCGACTACCGTCGTAATCAATCTTTGGAATCCTAATTAAACGTATCCTTCCAATTCATATTGCCACGTGATAACATCACACGGCGTGAGATTGGACGCCAAAACATTTGAATGCTATTTAAGCACCACAAAATACGAAAAGATGGGCTAATATATTTGAAAAACAAGAAGGACAGGAATACAGACGATGGAAGGTCCACGGGACATGTCCCCTGTGGCCAAACGATAATTCATCGTGTGCGTATGCTCACATCAAAATGAAGCACTAAGATGCCTACACTATTCACAATTAACCATGTTCCCGCTTGTTGACGATTATTTCACTTTGTTAAAAATCTAATTTAGACAGGTGGAGGGATATGTTGGAAAATCCTGATTTCAGCTCCACCGTTTCACATTCTAATACAGTCTCTTTTTGTATCATGTTGTGAATCTTTCTTGATCAATCGCGCCAATTTCAGATCAAAATTATGATCCTTTCTGACGATTGTTCGCCGATTCCGGTTTCTGTACAGATGACTGATACGGCGTCTCGCACTCATATGAATGTAAATTGTAAGACATCTTTAAAAAGCAGTTGACAAGTTTACACATCGGAACGTTGTCTCGTTACAATTTTCACGTCCATTTTCCAATCTCAACATCAGGAGCCATCTTGGATTGGTATGTGTATCTCGACGATTGGCCGATGAGAGGCTATCTCGGTCGTGGGCAAAGTGTTTGCATTTCAGGCTCAGAACCAATGTTCCAGACCCAAATCCTCTGCGCTGGCAAAGCTAAATTAAAACCAACATTAACAGCCAACAAAGGAAACTTTATAAATAAACACAAACGAACAAATGATCTCAAATAATCAAAAATTAACCTTAAAAACAAAAATTCACAGGTCTGTTTAATCACACAATAGAAACTGTCATACTACCGACATCCCTTGTTAGCATGCCATTTGGGGGTGATCAATAAAAAAAATTGCAAAAAAGTTAGTTAATGAATAAGTTACACTTTTGGGTAGTGATCACAAGAGAGTCTGAATTTTCAAAAAACCAGTGCGAATTCTGCCGGATACAAACTATGGACAAATTTAGCATAAACTCGCATAGCAAATTGAACACTCAACTAAAAGGTCTATACGGGGGGGGGGGCTTTTTCTAAACATATAAAAAATCAGATGTTTGAATTCTCGGTCCTTTGGCTCTATCAGTGCTGCTTCTACGTGCAACCATTACATACACAGCTAACTAGCCAGACCAATAAAAAAACTGAAGAAACCTTTGTTGACTGTTTTAGCTGACGGTTTCCAATTATATCCATCGTCTAATTAGACGGATGGAGTTTTCATAAAAAAAAAAAAAAGACCCCTCCACACACCGTTGAATCCAGGATTCACCATAGTACCCAACGAACCAATTCATAGCGAACCAATTCTCCGATCCACGTAGGTTATGCAAACAACACATACATGTTAATCGAATTGTATTATAGGTAGAAACATACTACCAGACAGGGTTTTCATACACTCACATTAGAAATATAGTCTGACAAGAGGCCACCAGAATAGAGCACAGTGAGAAGAGAACTCACTACCCTGGTGAATCTTCAGCGAGACTAGTTACCTAACCATTATACTACACCATGTGACCAAATATTAGCTAATATTAAAACACAAGAGCCCGGATACCATGTAACTACATACATTGAATGTTCGATCTAAGTGATTACCATTCACTACTGGTTTTAGAGCATTGGCAACGAATTATGCTGAAAAATAGATATTTGTTGGGTAAAAAACCCTGTTCACATAATTAGGCTACGGACTTATTGATGTCTATACGCGTATATATATATATATATATATATATATATATATATATATATATATATATATATATATATATATATATGTATATATATATGTATATATATATATATGTATATATGTATATATATATGTATATATATATATATGTATGTATATATATATATATATGTATGTATATATATATATATATATATATATATATATATATATATATATATATATATATATATATATATATATATATTTATGCCTGCGTATGAACATATGTGTATGAATACACGTGAGCAATTTATGTAACGATTTCATGAACAAGAGAGAGGGGATGGAGAGAGAGAGAGAGAGAGAGAGGGGGGGTAGAGAAATACAGATAAACGCGATGGTTAAAGAGAAGTAGAATAGCTAGTACAAGAGAGAGGAAATGAGAGAAGAGAGAAAGAGAGAAATTGAGAGAGTGGGCGGCGAACTTGAAAAAAGGAACAGACAGAGCGAACGTTAGATTAAAAGAAGATCTCTAAAAGGGAAAAGAGAGGGTGAAAAATGAAGATATAAACAAATATCAAGTTAGGAATAAGAAAGAAAAAGAGAGAGAGATAGAGGGGGAGGTTAAAGCAGAAAGAGATAGAAAGATAGAAATATCATGGATTGAATGAAGAAGTGACACGTAAAACTGAAATTGAATAAAAAGAAATAGTCAGAGAGAGAGAGAGAGAGAGAGAGAGAGAGAGAGAGAGACAGAGACAGAGACAGAGACGGGGAGCGTGAGAGAAAGAGCGGACGAGGGAGAGAGAGACGGACGGAAAGAGAGGGAAAAGTGAGAAAGATAGGAACAGAAATAGAGAAAAAGAGTGAGCAAGCGAGGGAGAGAAAGAATGCAGGAGACAGAAAGAGAGTAGATAGAGGGATAGAGAGAAACAGAAAGCGAGAGAGAAAAATGAAGAGGAAAAGAAAGAGTGAAGAAATCGAATGGAGGAGTGGACTCGGAAGACTAATTCGATTAGGGGCAAGATAAGATAGAATGGGAATGAGAGAAGAAAAATAGAGAGGGAGAAAAGTAACATCAAGTTAAGATAGAGAGAAAAGAAGCATATTAAAAGGTCAGATAGAAAAAATGATTGCCGCTGAACCAGAGAAAAGCAAATGGCTGAAAAAAGGTCTGAAGAAAGACAGAAAGGCGAAGGAAAGAAGAAATGTTTGAGCACATAAAAGCCGACAAAGATCAAGAAGGAGAAAAAAGGGAGAAAGGAAGTCTAAATTGAATCGGTGTTACTAAAAGCAGTGAAAGACAGTCAGGGGGTGGGTAGGAAAGGAGAAAGAGAAAGAAAAATAATGGCAGACGATGAAAAAGAATGAGCGTATTTGAGGAGGGAGTGTGTGGAGTGACCGTATTGGTCGATCATAGAGGGCGCTGCTGCTGCTTTCGAGCCAGTTGCGGTGATGTCAGCAAAAAAGTATGCAGCAGACAAGGGCAGCGGGTGGGATAAGAACTGGATGGAACAGCCGTTAATGAAGGGGAGGAGAGACAGTGATCAGTATGGGGAGAAGAACCAGAGGGGGAACTCGTCAATTGTGTATTATACGTATGCGAGAGGAGAGGGGAGAAGAATACACAGGAGTGAATGAAAAATAGAAGAAAAAGGAAAAGGGAGAGGAGATAAAAAAAAGGAGAAAGGGGAATGAGTAATACCACATAAGAGAAAGGAGGGTTAGGATGCAATATAAGGAGAGTCGGAAAGGAAGGAAAGGGCAATAGATGGAAATAGAGAGAGAGAGACAGACAGACAGACGGTTGGATAGATAGATATATAAAGAGAGAGAGAAGAGAGAGAGAGAGAGAGAGAGAGAGAGAGAGAGACAGTAGAGGAAGAGAGTGAAAAAAAAGTCTGCTAATACAGTGACCTACTTTCTTTCCTCCCTTCTAATAATAATGGCGGCGAATGTAATTTTAGAAAGAAAGAAGGTATAAAATATGGTCAACAATAGAGAGAGAAAAAAAAGCAGAATTAGGTGTTGGAAGAAGAGGAAAATTGTCATTTTTTTTATCATACTTTATATTGCGAATACACAAAATTAAAAAGCTGGTCGGTTTGGAGAAGATAATCATTAAAAAAGAAATGAAAACGGTAAATAGTGAACAAAAAACAGTAAAATTATCATTTTTTTAATCTTTTGTTTTGTTCTTTCAGTACTGAGTGAGCTTGAGTTGAAACATTTTTCTTTATCATATGTTATTAATAAGGAGTAATTCTATAACACAAGAAGGGACATATATATATATATATATATATATATATATATATATATATATATATATATATATATATATATATATATATATATATATATATATATATATGTTCTCTATAACCGAGAGAGAGATTTATAATAATGCTGTTAAAAAAATTGCTGAAGTTGTGTTCGCAATATTTAGAATAACTAATTAATTGCAAAAATGACCAAACATTCCGGATTTTTTTTCAACTGATGTCCATTTTTCCGTCTGTAGGTGATTGGTTATATTTATAGGCTACCACGGATTTTACAAGCACTAGATATTCTTTTTAGGAAAAGTGCCTTTTTTTTTTTTGTTTTGCTTCAGTTTGGTATGAGGATCTCTTCTCTCCGGGTCAATTTACTGTGTCTGAAATTCGCAAAATGGCCAACCAAGCCGAAGAGAAAGCAAAACGCTACTAGTGTTTGCAGCGTCCGTGTCGTCTTATCAAGGTCAGGATAACGGACAGTGAATATTTATTTATTGTAAAGTGAGAGCTGGGTGCTCTTCTTATGTGTGTCGTCGGAGTTTTTAGGTAGGAGGCAAAAGAGTGGGAGTTGGAAAAGAGGACTCGGGTAAGAGAAAAGAAACATGGCGAAATAGAGAGTGTGAAAAAGGAGAAGTGAAATTAAAATAGAAGGAGGACGAGATTACGAACGGGGAAATTGTTGTTGATTGAAGTTAAAAGGGAGAGGTGCGTTTTGAGTATTAGAGAGATAAGAGGGAGACGTTTTAAACAACGTATATTTGTGTTGTTACTGGTGAAGCGAGCAGGACGTACTGCGTATTTTTCTACCATTGTGTGAGTTTAAAAAGCCGGGTGTCTGGACACATTGGAGTATGTTATTTCTGCCCGCGAATGGGTATGTCCGTTTGCGTAGGTGTGTATTTATATCAGGATGTATACGTGCGTTGAGATATGTGGAAGAGTTTGTGTATGTGTTGATTCAAATTCGTGTTCGTGACTATGCTAAATGATTAAGTAGTTCATACCTCTATCTCTCTCACTCAACACACTCTTCCACTATCTATGTATCTATTTATCTATGTTCGTTTCTGTACATCTATTTCAGTATGCTTTTATCTATCAATCTATCTATCTATCTATCTATCTCAGTCTGATGATAATCTATCTCCATCTGTGCTCGTCTATAAATCTGTTCAGTATCTTATATCTATCAATTTCAGTCTCTACATATCTATCGATCTATCTATTTCAATTAGTTAATATCCGTTCATATAACTGAACTTAGCTTAGAGTGAAAAGAGCCTGAATGGAGGAAAATTAGGTTCCCAAGTTGGAAGACCTGCCTCGAAAATGGGCATTCGAAATCCCGACATTTTTTTCAATTACCTGAGCTCAAGCACCAACCGCCAGCATCAGAGAAATAAGAAATAAGCAACCATCACTGCCACGAAACATCTATCCATCTATCTCGAAGAAGGTGTCACATGAATTTATTAGTTTATCTCAAAGTGATATTTATCACATTTCAAATTTACTTTGAGGCAAATTAATAATTTTGCTTTGCGAATTTCTCTCTATCTCTCTATCTCTCTCTTAATATATATATGTGTGTGTGTGTGCGTGTGTTCATATCGATTTTGACTGAACTTAGCTAAGTATGAAAAATGACTAAATGAGGAAAATTGTGTTTCCAAGTTGGAAGTCCTGGCTCGAAAATGAGCATTCGAAATCCTGGCCTTTTTCAATTACCTGGGCTGAAACACCGACCGCCGGCATTATATATATATCTATCTATATGTATATGGTATTTATCATTTCTTCAATATTCATAAAGAATGTAAATATTATTAAAAATAGTTGTTTTTTTTAGAGAGATCATAATGAAAATATTATTTCAAAAGAGAGTCTTGAGGAGACTTGTCACTTGATCCCCCGGAAAGTCACCAAGATACTGTTGGTGGGAAAACTCCACGAGTGCAAAATAAGTTGTTAGTACTAATGGTGTATGTTCGTTTTGGTCATAGGTCTGTTGGATTCGATGCGTTATTAGGGACCGTCAACCAGAACTGTCATCATAGGTTTCTTCAGTTTCAAAGCTGATCCGGCTAGCAGGCCATGTATTTACGTATCACGCATTCAGACCTCACTAATGGAGCGAGAGGAATGGAAATTTAAGCATTCACCCCTTATTGTGTCTTGAGAAAAAGCTTTTTTAAAATTTTGTTTTTTGAGCCCCATCCCTAGATGTTTAGCGGAGAATTCAATTTACAATGTCTGTTCATGCTAAATTGGTCCTATAATCCGTGTCTGTATACGTTTGGAAATTCTGACTTTTCCAGCGGTCAGTGCTAAGTGAAAGGTGGGAGAAGTGACTTATTCCTTCATGGTCCTTCTTTCCAATTTTTTTTAATTGATCATCCTCAACACGATGTTGATCACATGACGGTTTCTATTTTGAGTGACCAACCAGACCTATCAGGATATCTTTTTAGGGTTAAAAGTGTGTATTCGAATTATTTGGATCTATCTATATGGCGTCTGCGTATACTTTTGTAAAAACGAATGTGTTATATTCTTACGTAAATTATCGCATTACTGCATTTTGTCTGATTAAGTACTCACAAAAGAAGGATTATTACATGTATATCTGTATAAATATGTATGCACGCGTGTGTGTGTGTGTGTGCGTGTGTGCCCGTACGCGCTGGGGGGGGGGGCAATTTTTACTCGTGCATCCCTGAACAGACTACATTCTGTGTAGAACACATTACCATGTACGCGTATGAAAAAAAGGGTGCGTGTATTTCTTTTGGTCAAGTTATACGTGTGCGCGCGGCTGTGTGTATGTATGTAAATGTCAGGGAGTGTGTGTGTGTGTGTGTGTGCGCAAGAGAGAGCTTTTGTGTGTGCATGTGTGAGTCCGTGTGTGTATGTGTAAGTGTGCATCTGTGTATGTGTATACGTGCGTACTTGTGAACACGCGCGGGCGCGCGTTTAGACTGTGTTGCCATGGCAACAGCGGTGCTGATTTCCTCTCTCTTTCTTTCTTTCTAATTTCTCAAACCATCCACGTTATCTCCGGACTCACTAGTGCGCTCAACGCCACATACACACGCACACACACGTGCATATATGCGCACACACATACATACATGCATACGCACACGTCTGCACACACACACTCATGTGCACATACACACACACACATTCACACACACACACATTCATACACACACACACCAAGATATATGCACATACTTACCTACCTAGCTACTTACATGCATACATACATATAGACATTTTAGACTGGAACGTTTAGACTCACATTCATCGTTCACCTCACCCACACAGAGTTTACCACTGCCACCACTACGGCAACCATTCTTTACGTTACGTACGTACATACGTACACACCTATGAACTCACGTACTACTACTACTACTACTACTACTACTACTACTGCTACTACTACTACTCAAATATTATTAACACTAAATACCACCACCACTGAAAAATACAAACAAACCCATAGATATTACTAGTAATAGTCTGGAAACAAAGGAATACTTATACACGCAATTATTACGACTATTTAGTATTTACTACTATTGTTACACTACTACTACTACTACTACTACTACTACTACTACTACTACTACTACTAGGACTTCTTTCAGAGACATTAAGAAAACTAATTATGCACTAGTATATACACTACATACATACAACGCACAACACATACACCAACCATCATGTACAATGGATACATCTGACTTGACATTCTACAGTTGCTTCTATCAGCACCTGGCACAAGGCCAGTAGATTACGGCGCCTGCAAGACCCGGCTAGCCTAGTTTGCTAACCAAATGGCTGCGCCAACCGCCCCTTTTGGGTGATTTCGTAATGTTCATGGTTTTTTGGGCGAACCCATCATCGAGCTTAATGTACCTCGTTTTGAAACAAACAAAAAAACAAACAAACCATAAAACAAAACAAAACGATTCTGATTAATAGTTTATTGAATTCAAATCATGTTTTCATTCCGAAGAATATTGTTCATTAAAAGTATCTTGTGGACTGCTTTTCCACCGCCAATTGGGAAACGTGTCATTTCGCCATCTTCATTCAAATTCTTCCAGGTAGGAATCAAACGAATTCCTACCACCTTCATTCATGCGTTTTGCTTTCTTCTTGGCATGGGCCCAGAAATCCTCGATGGTATGTGTATGAATATCAGTGCCTGACTCTGGAAAAATACGCGAATGATTGATCGTATGTCCATTACTATTGGATTATGGACACTATAATTTGGGACTCTAAACTACGAGATAACCCTCTCTTTGCTCAAAGACAAGCGACAGGGAATAATCTGAAATTGAATTAACGCATAAGATGTCGTGCCCGTAGATACATATTTGTGTACTGAGAATTCGTTTCGTATATATTCGGTGTATATTGTAATACGTGGTATGTATGCGATGTTTTAAGCACATGAGTACTGAAGTATCTTGTGCACAGGTATACAAGTACTTATGTGTAGGTGTACTGTATTGACCTCCATCTCTGCCTCTTGTTTTCTCCCAAGTGTTACGCAGCTGACAGTATAGATATATAAATCAACCGACCTCAGTATCTCGCTATCTATCTATCTTACACCTACGTAATGAGAATATAAATAATGTATCCTTTTTTTGTACATTCAACAAAAATTTTCCTCTAAAAGCTAAATCTCCCCGCTCTTTCTCTCTCTCTCTCTCTCTCTCTCTCTCTCTCTCTATATATATATATATATATATATATATATATGTGTGTGTATATGGGTGTGTATATACTAACACTTAACAAAGAATCCATAATTTTCGGCCGAAAAAAGTACCAGAAAATAAGATAATGAGCTTGGCTACTGAAGGGTAAAAATCCATGCGACAATTTAGGGGAAACAACTCTTCACTTTTCCTATATTTTAAAAAATGTCAACTCCAGCCTCCAACTTGGACTGCAGTTTGACAATGTTGGAAATGCAATCGGCAAAGAGTTGCCTCTCTTGAATTAGGTGAGGATTGTGCTTGTTGTTACGGTTGAAAAAACACAGTCAACTCCAGGTTCCGACTTGGACTGGAGTTTGACAATTATTCACAGTCACAATCTGTTTCAATGGTTGCTTTCAGCTATCTTAGCATATATATATATATATATATATATATATATATATATTATATATATATATATATATATATATATATATATATATATATATATATATATATATATATATATATATATATATATATATATAAATAAATAAATATATTGGTTAAATTCAACCTTACTGACCGTCCAGTTCCGTGGAGTAGAGAGGATACCAGTCTCTGGGTCTAAAGTGAAGGTTTCGATCCTACCTTGTGATATTGGATGAGATAATGGATAGTCTATAGCCACAATGATGAGTTGTAGTACAACGAAACAGCTGTTTCTTGATGACACAATAATATATATATATATATATATATATATATATATATATATATATATATATGTATATATATATATATATATATATATCACGGCTTTTTACTATCTGTTTGTTCGTGTATATCATTATAATCGACTCCTCCTTCCTCCTCCTCCTCCTCCTCATCATCATCAAAATCAGCCATAACAAATCCACTGCTGGAAAAGGCCTTTCCCAGTTCCTTCATTGCCGACCGTGTCTGCATCATTCATGTCTAACCAGCGAACCCTTTTATCTCTCCTCTCCTTCCCTTGTCTGGTATTCTCCTACTGCGTTTGCTATCATTTTGGAACCTATCGACAAATCTTTTGCACCATATTTTATCCTCTTTTCTTGTGTCTTGCCCACGGACATGGCCGAACGAGGGAATGGTGCGATCTGAAATCTCTCTGGGTCAGCAATGTTGGGGGGGATGAAAGCTGTTTTAGTAGTTCACCTACTACATTTCTATTAACATAATCCAATAACCAATCTCAATAAATGTGGAGGGGGATTCTTCAAGAAGCGAGCCCCGGATCCCCGAATCTTCAGCTACGCCCCTGGTCCTGTCCATCTCTACTTTTGACGCTCAATTACTTCTATGATATTTTTTCCTTGGTCTGTTCTCGGATCCACTTTGATCTTTTTTCTATCTCCTAGCATCCTTTTAAACATTTTCATTAATCTTTATATGCCTGTGAGTTGGTTTTCAAATGATTTTATAAGTTTCCGTGTTTGACACCGTTACGTTATTGCTGGAATTATACTCTTATTGCACACTTAACGTTTTAAGCATATTGACAAGGTGCTTTCTGATATGTCTCTATGTTTACTAAATGCTTCCCAGTCGATCATTATGTTGCATAATAATGCAGAATTGTGTATATTTTGCACTTATCTAGAAAAAAGGTGAGTATTAAAAAGTTTCTTGCCTTAATGAAAGTGTTTGCTTTTATTACTTTCGAAAATGGCGATTCCGGATCTTTGGACCACAACATTTACATTGCATCGTCAAAGCATCCTAGTAAAGTACTCAGAGAGAGAGAGAGAGAGAGAGAGAGAGAGAGAGAGAGAGAGAGAGAGAGAGAGAGAGAGAGAGAGAGAGAGAGAGAGAGAGAGAGAGAGAGAGAAGTTTGAATTTGTCTTAAGTACCACGTGTCTTCCTATACACTCTTTTCGCCATGCTTCGATCAACTCTGCGACACACCGCCTGGCACGGAAAAAGCCAGATTCGTCTTCACTGTTCCAAGTCTGTATGTGAACTCCGCTCCAATTCCCATTGCAACTTCAAGTCCACGTTTAATGCTCAACTATTCTTTCTCTTTCCTTTCTTCTTTTCTTCTGTTTTTCACGCCACAAAACTTAATGTCTGCCTCTCATTTCCGTTAGGATTCAGATATTCCTTTCACCTTTTCTTTCTTTCTTTCTATTTGTCTTTTCTTTCTGTAGTCCACAATAAGTCTTTATTCCTATCACTTCCGTTCTTTCATCTTTTCTTCACTTCTTTCTCTCTTAGCAAACACCTTAACCCTTAATAGGTTTTTAATGAGTGGTCCCTACCCTTAAGGGGTCGCTGGGGGTCCAAATCGCCAACCCTGACCTTTTTCATTGGAATCTCTAAGCCTAGGTTTTAACCCCTTATGGTCAACTGGCTTTGATATTATCTTTCCAAGGCATTTCACCTAAGCTTTCCCTTTTACTTTGGATAATGTAATTATTTCGTGCACATTCGTGCACATGAACACAGACACTCACATGTTCGCGTGGGGTTGTAGATACACACATATAAGCGTATACGCACACATTTTTCCTCTTATGAGAATCTCTTAGTGACATTAAAATTTCTTTTAAGGAAAACTAATTAGAGAATTTAATTTTGCTGTACTCCTCTATAATTACATTACAATTATACGACATACGTGAATGTTAGTTGCAGAACAAGAATGAAGTAACATATTTCAAGGCAAAATAGGGATATAGTTAACGTTAAAGAACATACTGAAAGTACAGATGAATAACAGAATGATAGAATGTGCTCACAAAGGAATTACCTTCGAAGCAAAGATATTTTGCGTTCACATTATGAGTTGAAAGGGCATACACATAATAGAACGCGTAGATATCGTCTGCGTTCTTGAATTCAAGTTGAATACGTTGACATCGTACCAGGCAGAGACGTTCAAACCAATCTCGACCAAAGTGAATTTGATTCTATTTCTTTCAAATTTCATTTTGCTTGGCGTGAGGGTAATCTTAAAGCTAGCTAGTTATAACTTTGCTATTAAAACGTATTTACATTTTTCTAAATACACAGTAAGTTTCATACCGCTAAACTTCGTATGCAATTTAGGAAATTGTATAAAATCTTAATTTTGATCAATGCAGACACGGATAAAGTTGCTTACAAGCTATTTCTTACTGTTAGTGTGAAGTTGCTACAAATACCCCCCTCGCCAGACGAATTTTCGGTAGGTGAATATTTGGCAATAAATCGAAATGACATAGAAATGCAAGATTTGAAAAGCTGTACAATATTTTTGAAAACCAGTGTAATCGATAATATTCAAAAAAATTCATTCATAAGAAATGCTAAAATGATATGGCGTCAATTGATAAAGTGCGTGACAGTGGAAAAGTGTTCGTAATAGTCTGTCTATTAGTGGTGAAGAACAGTTTCTAGCCTTTATATGAGCGTTTATGACAATTCCTGTGTGTGATAGTAGAAACAGCAAACGGAACGCTGAGCGAAATAAGGTTGCAGGCTACAGAGAGTTGAGTGGCGAAGTTCTGGCCGACGAAAATTGGCCACTTGATACAATAGTGTTGATGCTTGAGAATAGAATAAAAATGTCTGTTTCAATGTGTAATTTTTTGCAACAGAGTAAAGTTTGCTTGAGTGAATAAGTAAATCGGTCTATTTCACATTCCTGACGGATTATTGATTTTTCAAATAAAAGTTCTGTCTCCGTTTGAAGCGAGGATTGACCGAGATATATCCGGATGTTGGTGACTGTCTTTCTTTTTGTCGTTAAAAAAACTCAGATGAAGATGTTGCATTCAGTGTTATTTTAGTCTTTTAGAACAATTCATACGAGTAATATTTGGCGCTCTTGGCTTTGAATCAGTGGTTAGAATCTGTCAATCAAAACTGCCACCAAAATTGTCAAAATTTCTTCAGTTTTCATGTTGGTCTGGATGACTATCTCTGTGTGTAATATCATGCGTTCAGGCTGCACCAATAGAGCCAGAGGGCTGAATATTTAGACATTAACTCCTTAAATATATGAAGGCATGATAAGTGATTAAACTTCTAGCCAATTTTACGTATCTATTATCTATCACAAGTCCTTGACGACGAGTTCATGGCTGTCAATCATCTGTTTTGTTTATACAAGGCTCACCTTGACCCATAATTAGCAAAATTCTTTTTTTTTGTCCAATCGGCTGCATGTCGATTTCTTTGATCATGGTCCAGGGAGTCCAGTTTGGTAGTTGGGTCACAAAGAGGTAAGATACAATGTGGGATCATTGTAACAAAATGACGATGGTTCATTATCTGGCAGAGGACGCCATATTGTTTTATAATTTAACATTCATGCATTATATCTACCAGTCCCTCGTCCCCTTGAATGCTAAATGGCCCCTTTGCCTCCCAACTCTGCTCGACCCTGTTCGTTCATGGCCTGATTTCATCTAAAGTGTTTGTTCGTCTGTAAGTATTTTTGTGAATAGCTATATTAGATAACAATGGTGATAATTGCCAGGGTCTTTGTTATTTCCTTTCATATGAAGCAGGGATCACTATTCTTAGACATAAGTCTTTTGGCAGCGTCCTTTCTTGTATACAATGCGTGAAAACCTGCACTATTCCTTTGTAAAAGACCTCTTCTTTCACATCTGTCATTATGCCATCTTCGCCCGGGGCTTTTTGGGTTTCATATTCTTAAGCACAAACAGTATTTCGTCCGTTGTTATACCTGGAACATAACTAGTGTCTACCGGAATGTCGGTTGGCTGTACTTTTATATTCGAAGCATACAAGTGCACATAATAGTTTTCAGTTATTCTTATGATCTTGTCCCAACGTTTGCCAATTTTGCATTCTTTTAATGCAAGCATCTGCTGTTTGCCAATGTGAGCCAACGATCGATATCTTACATCTTTTCCGTTCCTCTTCGTTTTTTCTTTTCTCGTTCTTTTGTGAAACAGTTTGTTTTGTTCTGCTCTCTTGATTTCGTCTGTTTTGGTTTCCAGTTTCATATTTCTCTTTTTGATTAGTTCTAGTGTTGACTTTGAGTATTTCCATTTGTTATTGTTTTCACTTGTTTTGCCAACAATCTCAACTGCTTCTCTAATTGTATTCGTCAGATTGTTACTCATATCCTCTATGGTACTTTCACTATTCCACAAAGCCTGGAATATGTTCTTTAACTTTTTAGCTATGACCTACGAAGAGCTGTCAGAAAATATGAAGATAATACGATATAGCAAATTATCACAAAGGTATTCTAGTGGTTGATGTAACTGTTTATCTTTGAAGGTTAAATTAGGTGGAAATATATATTGTACGTAAGAACATTGAGCTGAGCTGCTTACCTATTTTCATACATTAAAAATGCGTTGCTGTATGAAAGAGCAGTGAACTATTTGCTTATCTGTAGACAATAACACATACATAGCTGTATAAAGCAACTGAAATTAAAATCAGATTATTTCTTGTCAAAAACAAGAAAGTACTCTGAGATCGCATATATCAGGGACGGTAATTGTACGTAAATCAGACCGAAAATTCAATCAGTTCTCTTCTAGCTTATTGTCCAACCTTTAATATTTAAATTTATCGATGCCTTTTAAAGATACTGTGTGGACAGACATGAAATTTAGGCGATATTATGTTGCTTGGACAAATAACTACGACATAGAGGGGGTAATTGTGCATGAATCTTTCCAAAGATTTAACCATCTCTTCTGTACCCTATTTTCCACCCTGCCACAAAATCTTATTGAAATTAATTGAGAACCCCTCGAGATATCGTGTGTACAGACGAACAGATTTAATCATATACATTTATATCTCCAACTGCGCTGACGTTCTGATGGCGTAATGCACAAGATTACACGCGAAAGAAAGATTTTTTTTTAACAGAATGTATCAATCGATTGAAAAGCGTATCACGAATCACTTTTATGGAACTAGGTTCTTTATTTTAATGACAAGGGCTTCAAGAATCTGAAACTTTCTTTGCAGTTAACATGGTGAATATCTTCTGAACTAAAAATCATTAAAGAATGCATACTTCCGCCAACGCCGTTGTAAGGGTGTAATTGTGCATGGATCCACTCCAAATCTAATCAGTCCTTTCGCCGTCTATTGTCCACCTTTCCACAAAATGTCATCGTAATTCATTGGGAACGTTTGGAGATATCGCGTGGACAAACACGAGCGTATACATGAATATATGATACTCGACCTCCCGAAAATACCCCTCAATAAAAAAAAAATCCAGGATCCTTGCCAACATTTCATCACCTCTCCCTTTGCTCTATTGTTCAACCTTCCACAAAATTCTGTTGGAATCCATTCTGTACTTTCTGAGATATCGTATGGATAGACAAATACATATATCGCTCGATCTCTGTTGATCATCATCATCATCATCACCATCATCATCATCATCATCATCATCATCATCATTCTTTTAACGTCCGTCGTTGGACATAGACCTTCCCCAGGATTCACCACAATTCTCTATCATGGGCGTCGCAGAGCCAGTATTTCCTGAATTTGTCTAGTTCATCTCCCCATCTTGTGTTTTGTCGGCCTCGGTTCTGCATGTGATGTCTGGGGATCCATGTTGTGAGACGTGATGTCCATCGGTTGTCTTTCATTCTTGCAACATGGCCTGCCCATTGTCATTTGAGTTTTTTAATAGTTTTTCTGATGTCACGGACACCCGTTTTCTTCTTTATATACTGTGCTATCTTGTGATTTCTCCATGTAAGGTTGAGCATTATTCTCTCATGTTTGCAGCTCAGTCTCTTGGTTAGGTTCCCTGTTTCAGCTCCATAAGTGACTATCGGGATAATGCATTGGTTGTATACTGTTCTTTTTAGGATTATTGGGATCATTTGGTTCTTGAAAGTTGAGCTTGCTCTTCCAAAGGCTCAAAAAAATAAAACCCCTAGGATATTTGCAACCTTTACTGAACAGGGCCCGTGCCATATTGTAATTGTTGGCAATCTAGTTTTGCAGATAATAAGAATTGTATAGTAAGTTCGATCCTCCCTGGGTGCCCCATGTTTATGGCTTTGCGCCAAAACTAAGCTACGCTTACTAAATATCTACTACTGAGTTGTTAGTCCTACACATGAACATCAGCCAGACAAAGATCATATACAACAACCACATCGGAGACAAAAACACTGAGATCAGAATCAAAGACACATAACTGGAGAAAGTAGATCACTATATCTACCTACGACAACGAATCTCCATGAGAACCTCAAAAGAAGAAGAAATCAAGCGAAGAATCACACTAAGATGGCAAGCCTTTGGCAGAGCTTGCTCAACCTTCAAAAATAAGAAGATCCCATCAATCCTAAAAAGAAGGGTGTATAACCAATGCATCCTCCCAATAGTTACTTATGGAGCTGGAACATGGAATTTAACCAAGAGACAGATCTGCAAATTGAGAACTATGCAACGTGCACATGAGAAAATTATGCTAGGCCTCACATGGAGAGACCACAAGACGGCACAGTACATCCGGGAAAAGACAGGAGTCAGGGACATCATAGAATCCATCAAAAAGCTCAAATGGCAGTGAGCTGGCCATGTTGCAGGAATGGCAGACAACTGATGGACATCACGACTCACGACATGGATCCCCAGAGATCACATGCAGAACCGAGGCCGGCAGAATATTAGATGGAGAGACGAGCTGGACAAATTCAGAGAGTACTGGCTCCGTGACACCCATGATAGAGAAGTGTTGCGAATCCTCGGGAAGGTCTATGTCCAATGACGGACGTTAAAAGACTGATGATGAAGATGATGATGAGTAGTTAGCCCGACCCTCACCTGATGCTCTGCACTAGTGGTCTTGTTCAAGACAAATCTAGGGTAGTGGATTCGATCCCAGTTGGGTGCTCCACACAGGTAGTCTTGTGTCAGACTAGGCTAAGCTAAGTGAATAACTCTATATTGGACGTCTCACTAAGGAATAAGGGCTTGCTGGTTGTTCCTACGGATCATTACTCTTGAGTAATGAAGGCGAATCTCATTTGTAGCCTTATGCCAGACTAGACTAAGTTTAGAAAATGGTCATTTCCACAACCAAATGGGTCAACGTATACTCGAATACAGACCGACATAGAAATGAAAATTTCTTTGCTTACCTACCCTGCTTGGTCGCAATTGACTTATCGAATTCTTCCATCCCGAACTCTTTCACCCTAAACTCCTCCCTCAGTAACTGACATGATCGATTATCGATGATCAGAGAGAAAATTTCTTTTTTTGTGTCGGTGGTGTGATGAAAGAGAGAGAGAGAGAGAGAGATAGAGAGAGAGAGAGATAGAGAGAGAGAGGGGGGAGACGAAAAACGAGTGCAAGGGAAGAGAAAAATGAGAAAATGAAGAGAAATATGAGGGAGACAGGAGGAGGTAAAAGAGGAAACGTAATGTGAATGTGAAGGAAAGGAGTCAGAGACGGAAAGAGAAAAGTGTGTTATCGAGTGGAAGAGAGAGAGAGAGAGAGAGAGAGAGAGAGAGAGAGAGAGAGAGAGAGAGAGAGAGAGAGAGAGGGGAAATTGAAATGTTGGATAGGAGGGAAGGAATGGGAAGAGAAAGCCTAAAGACAAGAGAATGGTAAGAGAGAAAAGAATGAGAGAGGAGAGAGAAGGGGCAGAGGGAGGCAGAGAGTTTAGGAAGAAAGAGGGAGTGTTTCCAGAGGAGAGAAGAAGTAGAAGGACAAATGTGGAAAGAATGTTAGTACGAGAAGGAGAGCAAAGAAGAGAGGGTGAGTGTGGACGAAGAAGAAAAGGGATTCTAGGGGAAAAGGAATATTGAAAAACGAATGAGAAATCAAAAAACTAGAGAAAAAGAAAAGAAAGAAAAGCTACTGAGAAATAATTCTAAAGAACGAATGGGTTTGTCCAATAGTTGCGTATTTCCCACCACTGACCAGTGTTGCCAATTTGGCACTTTTCGTTTAAAGTCATTTCTTGTTTGGGTAGCACTAAAATTCAAGATTTTTCGCACATTCTTTTTGGCATTCTAACCCAATTTTTAGCTACTTCATAGCCATTTAAACCAAATTTAACCACTTCTAGCGGATCAACATGGCCATAAAATGGCTAACAATGATTTGGTGCGT
Source organism: Thysanoteuthis rhombus (assembly GCA_963457665.1). Taxonomy (NCBI): domain Eukaryota; kingdom Metazoa; phylum Mollusca; class Cephalopoda; order Oegopsida; family Thysanoteuthidae; genus Thysanoteuthis; species Thysanoteuthis major. The sequence goes on along the minus strand of OY735238.1, from coordinate 16,302,207 downwards.
TTTGGCGTTTTTTGACTCACGGTCGATTTAGCACGAAACAATTTTTTGAGCCGGCAACACTGGAAGTGACATTCGAAAGCTGATTTTCAGGAAAGGCCTTAATTAAAAGATTAGCATAGCGGAACGCCAACGATTTTTCAACAGCAACCTTGGTCCCAAACTGTGTCAGATTATCTATTTGCTTGACCAACAGAAGTCATGTAATGATTATCCAAAATACACCACTGACTCACAAATAATGAACATTTTACATCTTTCAAAGCACTAGGACTGTTAGAAACTCGAATGAAACAATTATTAAAAATGAATTAGATGGTTAAGCACAATTAATAAAAATCACTAAGTGTATTAATATAACAGAAATAGACGTAGGTGTATTAATTGGACAAACACAAATATTATATATATATGTATATATATATATATAGTTGATGGGCCAATAAGGTATGTCTTACATAGCTTCTGCATCGAAACACATTGATTGAGCTTCCTTAACATTTCTACGTTTTCTTGCATCGATACACTGTTGCTGACACCTGCACGTTGATTGGAAGCCATTACTGAAGTTAAATATAAGCAAATCCGACTAGGAATTTTACAAAATCGATGAAGTAGCAACAACCAACGCAGTATAAACAGTTGAGAGTTGGCTTTACACAAGATGCCACCTGTGTCCACTAGTGATATCCGAGCACACTGATATAGGCAGGTAGACAGAAATATATACCATGAAGATTTCCCCAATCTACCAGGCGAGTGAATGCACACGTTGACTGCTATGAGGGATTGAATGTTTGTGCTGTGCCAATTTTCTTAGTTGGATGGATGTACTTGCCCTGAAAATCGAATCAGGCTCGATCGATTGAACGCCAGATCGATAAATGAATGCATGAGTTCATGTGCTTGTTTGCACAGTGAGTCCCACGTAGCTTCTGTTCACGTTGTTAGAATCGTATCAATAAAAATATGAGTTTCTGAATACCCAACGCACACACACGCACACGCACATATAAGAATGCAAACACACTCACGCCCACTACACATATTTGTGCACTCGCACATACACACAATCATGCATGTACAAACACAAATAGAAAATAGACACACACTTACACATACACTGACTTACATGTGTATAATCACGTGTGAACCATAGCTCACTTCTGAATGCGTCTAAATGTATCAAGATCATATATTTTGGACGTGTCATGATTTGCCTGATCGCTTGAGACCATTGACCTAGAACTAATAGCTTCAGTTTCAGTCCAGGCAGCACCTCCTCATTGCACTTAGAGAGGTTGGGTCATGTTTGTTTTTTTTGCCTGATGTGTGAGGCGTTACCCCCAAAAGGGAATTGTCGATGGAAATGGACTATTTCAAAAGCCGCCAATACGTACGCATGAGGGGCACTCAAACGAATTGACCTTGTGCCACATTTCAAAGATCCCTGGGACCAGCCATTGATTTGATACGAAACAACCAAACAAAAATATGCATGAATTTTCATTGTTTGATCATTTCTCCTCTATTGTTACCCTCAACAATTCACACACACACACACACACACACACACACACACACACACACACACACGCACACACACACGCACACACAAAGAAAAAGACAACATTGTTTGGAAAGGAATGATAAATACCTCAAAACTTAACAAAGCACAGGCATAAACAGTTTTGATTTGCACATAGGTTTTCTTTAATAAAGCGCCCGTAGGAAGAGAAATGAATGGATATGTGCGTATATCATCATCATCATCATCATCATCATCATCATCATCATCATCATCATCATCATCAGTCTTCTAACGTCCGTCGTTGGACAATAACCTTCCCCAGGATTCGCCAGAATTCTCAATCATGGGCGTTGCGGAGCCAGTATTTTCTGAATCTGTCCAGTTCATATCTCCATCTTGTGTTCTGTCGGCCTTGGTTTCGCATATGATCTCTGGGGATCTATGTTGTAAGACGTGATCTCCATCGGTTGTCTTCTCAAGTTCGCCAGGACTTTCTATCGGTGGCGATTGAACTTGTCTAGTTCGTCTCTCCACCTTGTATTCTGCTGGCCTCTATTATGCATGTAATCGCTGCGAATCCATGATGTGTGTCCTGACATCAATCAGTTACCATTCTTGCAATATGACCCAGCCCATTGTCATTTGAGCTTTTTTAACAGATTCTATGATGTCTCCGACTCCTGTTTATTTCCCTGATATACGTTGTCTTGTGATCTCCCCAAGTGAGGTTGGGCACGATTCTTTCATGTGTACGTTGTATGGTTCTTAGTTATGTACGAGTTTGTCTTCATATCACGTATCGACATAGAAACGACTTCCAATGTGCCGAGATTTCTCTAACAGTAGAGAAAGTGAAGAAAGGGGAAAGGCAGGGTAACACAATGAATTAGTCCGTGGGTGGGAGAGGAAAGAAGAATCAGAGAGGGAATGAGAGGAGTGAGAAAGAGCAATGAAATGGTTGACATTGGGCGGGAGAAAAAATAAGGAATAAAGAGAGAGGGAAATTTTGAAATAAGAAACCCACTGGGAAAGGGATTGTGTATATATATATATATATATATATATATATATATATATATATATATATATATATAATATATATATATAATGAATTAGTTGAGGTACACAATGAGATGATGAAAGAGAGAGAAAGAGAGAGATAGAAAGAGAAAGTCGAATTAAGAGAGGAGAGAGAAGATCAAAGAAGTGTTTTGAAATAAGCGAGAAAGTGAGTGATAAAACAAGACGCAGAGAAAGAGAGAGAGAGAGAGAGAGAGAGAGAGTGAGAGGAGGGGAGAAGAATAAGACAGAGGAAGAGAGAGTATGTGTATATTTGTGTATATGAGTGTGTGCGAATGAGAAGATTGGAATAATGGCGAAAGGAAATAAGAGAGAGAGAGAGAGAGAAAAGGAGGAAAAGAAATAGAGGAGAAAGAAAGAAAAGACAAGGGTTGAGTAAGAGCAGGCATTGAACTAGAAGAGGAGTGCAAGAGAGAAATATAAAAGAGAAAGGGAGAGAGAGAGAGAGAGAGAGAGACAGGCAGACAGAGACGGACAGACAGATACAGAGATATGAAGTGATTAGTGGCACGCACGTGACCTAGGGAGTGACATACACTTGGTCACATGCCCGGAGGAGTGACACAGACATAATCACATGTTCCTAAATCCTTAATAAGGGACAAGCTTATCGAATTTAATAACCAGTCTTGTTGGTCACTCATTAGAAAACGTCAAATGACGAACGTCTTTTGGCAGCATGCTGTGTTAGGGTGATCAATGAAAAAATTGGAAAAAATGGTAATCGAAAAATAAGTTACTTCTCTCTACTTGAGTTGGATGGTGATCACTAAAACATGTCCAAATTCAAAGAAACAACCCTCAAATATCCATGAACATTCTCAGATAAAACCAATTTACCACCAGCATACATTTTGAATTGAAACCTGCACTAAGAACCTATTTTGAGGGTGGTTGAGGGCAAAAAACAAAACAGACTTAGTTCTAAAAATAACAAGACGTAAATTTTTAGATTTACAACCTTCTAGCTCCATTGACACGTCATGTATGCACGATACATACATACATATCCAGCCAGCTAGACCCACTTTAAAACTGAAGAAACCTATATTGATATTAACAGTTTTTTGGGGAAAGTTTCTAATAGATTGTAGAAACATTTCAATTTTTTGGTTGTAAGAATTCAGAAGAAAATTAAAATCGTTGCTGTTGCTCAACCGACCTATTCAACTGCAATGTGATGTTGTGTGTATTTGACAAGACTAGGATACACCCAAGTGTGGGACCCCCTCGATTTGGAGCAATTGGTCCAATTGGTTTATTGCCAGCCCTGAATTCAGTGATTCCAATATTTGATAAAAACAAATTTATTGTGTTTATACTGACGAGTCAGCATGAACACTTCGTATTAAAAGGTACCAATTACCAAGTGACACTATGATCTGGCTCATATTTCCTCATTTAGCGCACAATATGCCTGCTCATTTACTTTTCTCTTTCACGTTTTGCATGCTCTTCAACAGACCGAATTCCAAATTACGCCATGACCTTGTAGATCAGGACAAAGGAGTTACTTAAATGCCCGTCCCCTCAACTATTAATATTTGACAGGTTGTACTGGATATTATGGCACTATTAGCGGGAATTGATCCCTGATCTGACCTGACTGTTGGTTGATAAGAAGAAAGTAAATTCCGGCAATTATTTTTATTATTTAATAGATAAAGTATTGTAAATCATTATTATCAATTTCTGACTACTTCTTACCTCCATTTTGATTTTTCGGTTGGTTTTTATTACATCTATTACTCATGCCGGCTTCCTTTCGGTACGAGTGGAAGGACGATCGGAAATAAAGAGTAGTCCTCTGTTGAAACACGAACTCACACCCCTCGTGGGAGGCCAGAATTACGCCCGGTCGCTCTTCCAATTGGGTTACTGATACAAACCGGCGAAGAAAAAATTACACCAAACTCTTAAATTCATTCTCTATACCAATCGTTATGCTGCTGTTTATAAACTGGCAGTGTTAACTTCATTACGATAATATTTTTTTTTATAATGTTTTATTCGATGGAGATGGAGAAGGAAGAAAGGGACACACAGAGAATGAAAGAGGGCGTGTTGCTATTCGTGACAGAGGTATCTTTGAAATAGGTGAGATTGGGCTGTTATTTCATATTTGTTATAAGTGGGGCGCCTCGTTGTTGAATAATAGTTGGCAAGCTTGTCTCGCATATCATTATTAGTGTGATGAATTTAGTCTTAACTGGGTACTCTATTCTTGTGTCCTTTTGCCAGACTAGGCTAAGCTTGATAAATAGCTATTCTTTAAGTGCATGAATATATATATGTATGTGTTAGTGCGTGCACGTGCGTTTGTATTAATGTGAGTAATTTGGTGTTGAGCTAAATATACGTAATTCAAAAAAAGACGATCCCAATAATCCTAAAAAAAGAAGAGTATACAACCAATGCATTCTCCCGATAGTCACTTATGGATGTGAAATATGGAACCTAACCAAGAGACAGATCTACAAATTGAGAAGCATGCAACGAGTACATGAGAGAATAATGCTCAACCTCATATGGAGAGATCACAAGAGAGCAGAGTATATCAGGGAGAGAACAGGAGTCCGAGACATCATAGAATCTATTAAAAAACTTAAATGTTAATGGGCAGGCCACGTTGCAAGAATGGCAGACAACCGATGGACAACGCAACCCACAACATGGATCTGCAGAGATCACATGCAAAACAAAAGCTGACAGAATACGAGATGGAGAGATGAACTGGACAAATTAAAAAAATATTGGCCCCACAACGCCCATGATAGAGGAATGTGGCAAATCCTGGGTAAGGTCTATGTCCAACGACGGACGTTAAAAGACTGATAATGATGATATATACGTAAATCTAAAACTATATAGAAACTAGTGCATACATATATATGTATATATAACTTCAATTTAATTAACTTTAAGGTTTGTGGAAAGAATTGTCCAATTCCTCGGTCGAATATGTTGATAGAGAATCAACTCGAAAAAGTTTTTTTCTGCGTAATTAGTACTCTTGAAGATGACATTATAAATTTGTTGGCATTCAGTCTGAGATTAAAACCGACGCTACGGATTTAATATTCACATGGGTGAATATTCAATAGAAATGACACAAACAGCGAGTCACGTTTGTTGTTATACTTACTGATCCCTCGTCGTTTAAAACGTTTTTTTTTCGTAACCTACGTAAGCCCTGCTTCCAAAAATATGTAGTGCAAAATAATATCAATGTACAATATACATAAAACCTTACATAAAATGACAAACTACATGTATGACATAAACTATATAGTAAGGGAGGTGGCGCTTGATCAATAAGACTGGGTTGCCATGTTGATATAAGTTTCGTTTTTAAAATACCCAAAACAGTTACATGGTAAACAACTGATGATCCCAACAAGAGATAATTTATACATTGTACCATAATAACAAAATATATGTGAAATGAGGAAAAAACACCGGAGAAAATTATTTGAATTGCATTGACTGATATTGGGGAATGGGTGACTGAAGTGGAACAAAAATGTTTAGTGTTTAAATCTGAAAAGCTTTCTAGACTATATATATATATATATATATATATATATATATATATATATATATATATATATATAAACATACATTGTTAAAAATAACAAACTGTTTATTCAATACAGAAAAATACACCAGAAGTTAAGTATGCTTTAGGCACGTTTTGAATATATATATAATAGGAAGTGGATTCGCTACACAAACAAGTTTATGTTTCTGCCCTCTTTGGGCCTCTCCAAGCGTTCCAGCTCTACATTAAAACAAATTAACTCTCGGAGTATAAAGTTGAATGTATCGATCACTCTATGAAATGTGTGAGTGGTCTATCCGGAAACTCTCACGTCATTTTAGACCTGGTTGCATAGCCTCGATGTAACTCGGCAACCAATCAGAGAGGACCTCACAGTCCATGCGTGAACCGACACTGGCGTCACTCAATCGACATTGAGACACCATTGAATGAGTTTGTGTACTGTGAGACTATCGCATTCTCAATGACCGAACGAGTTACGTCTTGCAGAGTTATTTATTTATCTATTTTGCAAAACATCGTATCACCCAGATCTATCAGTTCCCTACAGTCCAGATTCGTCTAACTTCCAATTCTGATTTTCCCAAACAAATTTCAGAACCTGGACGAGATTAAGGAGAACGTGGCAAGGCAGCAGATGGTGATCTCAATTCATAACCAAGCAGACTGTTTTGAACAGTAGAAGAGACGTTGGGATAAGTGTGTGAGATCCCAAAGGCAGTAATTTGAAGTAAACTAAGACCCAATTACCCTTGATTAACTATCGATCGTTTCGTTATTATTAAATGGCTGGATACTTTCCAGACAGACCTCGTATGTATTGTTCCTCATCCCTGCGACAAGTCCTCGACAATTATAATTCTCAGCTCTGTATGGCACAAGGCCAAATAGGTGGTAATAGAATAAGGAAGGTTGTATCATGGCAATCTTTCAAGATGGGCGCTATCTGCTGCCTCGAAACTCGGCAATCAAAAGGTTGGCTTTTGCCCAGGCTTGAACAACGATTTCTGTCACTGGTGAGAAATACTCAACTATCCAAGCCAAGAGACAGGAATCATGCGCGAGTGTTTAATAATTGTTGACAGCATGCGTACATTGTGTCAGTGTGTATGTTGTTTTCTCACTGTGGTTGAAAACCAGGAATCGTGAGCTTGCGTACGCATGTGTGTATGTATGTGCACGTGTGAGGGATATATATATATATATACATATATATATATATATATATATATATATATATATATAGATATACATATATATATATATATATATATAGAGAGAGAGAGAGAGAGAGAGAGAGAGAAATAAAGAAAATGTGTTGAAAGTTACAATATCTTATATCCGCCTGTAAGAATACATGCAGCTAAGAGAGTTTCCTAAAATGGGTTCCGCAAGATAAGGTATTTTTTTAATAAAAGGAATTAATCTGCTTTTGATAAAAAAATATTTCACAACAATTATAAATTTATCATATCCAAAGGGAGTTTTTGGATGATTCATTTATTCATTTATTATGATTTTAAATGAATAAGTTATCTCGCTTACACCATTTATTCATTTAATTTCTTATTAACTCCAAGGTGTTGGTGGTTGTCCGTATAGATGAAGATATGGGTTCCACAATTTCTGGAAAATCGTAATGAGTTTGGGAACCATTGAGCAGGAGAAATCGTCCAATGAGTTGTTCAGATTTTTTAACTCGACCTTTGCATGGGTTTTGTTTTTTTACAACGTTTCTCCAGTCCCACGCTTCAGCCTTGTTTAGGTGCACAATCTGTAAGAAGAGAGAAGGGTAGCCGATGTAACAACTGGCTTGGCTCATTCCTAGCAATGCGAGCTACACAGATGCCACCATTCTTCGATGTAACATAGGTAACTCCATATTTCTACAAGGGAATGATAATGATGATGATGATCATCATCATCAGCATCATCATCAGTCTTTTAACGTCCGTCATTGGACTTAGGCCTTCCCCAGGATTCGCCTCAATTCTCTATCATGGGCGTCGCAGAGCCAGTATTCCCTGAATCTGTCTAGTTCGTCACTCCATCTTGTGTTCTGTCGGCCTTGGTTTCTTATGTGATCTCTGGGGATCCATGTTGTGAGACATGATGTCCATCGATTGTCTTTCATTCCCGCAACATGGCCTGCCCATTGCCATTTGAGTTTTTTAAATAGATTCTATGATGTCTCGGACTCCCATTCTCTTCCTTATATACTGTGCCGTCTTGTGATCTCTCCATGTGAGGTTGGGCATGATTCTCTCATGCACACGTTGCATACCTCTCAGTTTGTAGGTCTGTCTCTTGGTTAGGTTCCATGTTTCAGATCCATAAGTGACTATCGGGAGAATGCTCTTAAATTCCTTCAAAAATAAAAACTGAAATTTGCACAAGCCTGACTCATGCATGTGTCCGACATGCCAATGTATGCAGCTTCCATCAATCTCCTCACTGAAAAACAACCATTTCTATTATTTCGACTTCATCCCACAATGGATTATGTACGCTATTATCTGGTGTACCAGATTCTTCCACTCCTTTGGATATGGCCATGTTGCGCTCCTTGTGTCTGACTCGGAGGGGACAACTGATTTCTCCCTTTCTCAGTACTTTCCTGTACTCGTATGGGGTGTTATGCATGCAATATTTTGTCCAAACATTTAATCGTAAAGGACCGACTCAAATAGGAGGTTGGAAAGAGTAGCTGAGCTATTGAAAACCACCCTGATTTTGTAACGCATACGAATCCTTTGGATTAGCTCATCTGCTACCTGTACATGCTTGTTATAGTTAAATTAGATGGTATTTTAATTCCCGTCCGGGGGACAACATTGGTGGGATAGTTGTTGCTTGGGGACTTCTTATCTCCCGTAATCTTTACTTCAGTTTCCAGGGTTCACTGTTGATGTCCTTTGCTCGATCTTGAAGGCTATGGACTTACCTTTTCTCAGTGCAGAAGGAATGGTCTCAATCAAAAATGTCCACAAATACTATGCCGCACTTGTACGGGTTACTAGGGCTTTCCCCGAGCTGTTGTTTTCTTTTCCAATCGTGATCTGTATAGTTGGTCTTGTTGAAGTTTAGATGAGTTCACGTGATCCAACATGGAGGATAGAGCACAGACAGTATCTTTACTGCTGGAAATAGTTTGGTGACTGATTGCTGGTAAAATTTTGGAATTATCAAGGCTTCTGTCCCCGTAGCCAGTCATTACTTATATCACCAGGGGACATGGTAACACTAAGATAGATACAATAATACAATATGAACACGTGAATTATCAAATACTCGCCATCACAATCAATAGTTGGATGACCGTAGCGTTAAAATTTGGAGTCCTGTAACAAAGATTCCATCGAAGGATATATACGGTTTAATGAATTCTCTTCGTTCTCATCAGTTCTCCGCATTTTCCATTGGAATACATATGAAATAGGGTAAAAAAAAGTAAATCTAAAAATATCTAGATTAGGGAGAATCTAGGTGCTATTAGTTATCCTGTCAAAGTTTGGCACCCAAAAGGTTGAAAAAAATGCCAATTTTCAAGTCTGTAGATAAAACAGGATGGCCAAGAGTGCTAGAAAATCCAAACATACGAAGTGTTAGCACTGTATTATAAGTGGTGTAACAATAAGTTTGATAACCCCAAAGAACAAACAAGGCGGATTAGTCGGTCGTTAATCAAGATTTTCATCGCTGAACGGTAAACGTTTTTGTCCAGAGCAAGCAATCGATAAACGATTTTATTGAAATTTAAATAGACCGGGGTCAAAGTGTTGATATTTCACTAAGCAAGGCCTCTGTGTAACTGTTGGATTATAGTTGTACTAGCTGAAATACCTTGTCTACACCGAGTAAAAAAGGGATCCAAGTATTCAGACACGTGAAAAAAGATTCCCTTAACTTTTGACCCCTTATTGGAAGAAAAAGTTCTCCTTAAAAATGAAAAAAAAGTTTACATTTTCTTTTGACCATTTAAAAGTGAAGAGGGTTACCTTGACTTTTGGCCTCCTTAAAGGAGGGGAAATCTCCCCTCACTTCATTATAGGCCCATGAAAGGGACCAAAAGTCTTAATTCACTTTAGCCATTTAAAGGAGGTGAAAGGTTTCCCTAAATCTCTCATCCCTCAAATGGGTAGTCTCCTTTCATTTTCAATTCCTTAAAAGATGGAAAAGGTCTCTTGTTCACGTTTGATCCCTTTAAGGTGGGTTAGAGTCTCAGATCACTTTCAATCCTTTAAAATGGAGGAGTCTCCCTTCACTTTTGAACCACTCAAGGGGGTTTCCTTTCATTCTTGACCCTTTGAAGGAGAGGAAAAGTTTCCCCTCACTCTGCACCCCTTGAAGGAAGGGGAAATATCTCCCTCTACTTCTGAGCTGTTAGGGTGGAGGGAGAAGTCTCCCAACACTATTGACCCATTGAGAAAAAGAAAGATTCACCCTTCACTTTTGACACTTTAAAAAGTTTGCCGTCATTTTTTACCCTTTACAGGGTGGGAAATTGCCTGTTTACTTTTCACTCACTGAAGGAAGGGTTTTTCAATACCTGTGAACCCTTAAAACTGGGAAAAGTTTCCCTTCACTTTTATCCCCTTAAAGGGGTTGAGTTTCCCTTCACTTTAGACCTCTTGAAGAATTATGTATGAACACATGAAACGAGATATAAGATTAGGACATAAATCAAGGTCCCACTTTGGCATTATATTTACATTGTAAATAGACTCTCCCCTCTGGTGACCTTGATTTTTTCCTCAAAACTTTTTTTCATTTTAAAATGTTCCCTTTGATTCAAATTTAGTTGGGCTATGCGCATATTTAGATGTTTTTTAAAAAATAGCGTGACAGACAGACACACACACGATGTGACATTTCTCTCACACATACTTACGCATATAAATTTTTAAGTAGTGAATCCCTCCCCCAGGGCAGTTCGATGCCAAGGAGAGTGAGGAAAAGTGCGTAAGTGATTTTCAAAAGAGAAAAATAAAAGAAGAGAATAAAAGTGTTTATTAACGTAGTCTTGTAGAGTTATTGGTGGTTTCGAATGTATGTGTATATAAACTGATATATCGTGGAAAGGAAAGATGTAAGGCACACACGCACGCGCGCGCGCGAGAGAGAGAGAATGAAAGAGAGAATAAGAATGAGAATGAGAGAATGTTTGCGTTCATTTCGTTGAGATAAGAATAAACACAAAATGGACGTTCAAGGCTGGAAGACGAGTTTGCTCAAGAGAAACATAGAGTAAACTCCCATTATTACGGCATCCAGGGATGATTTGAGAGTACCGTTGTAACGAGTTTATAGTTGCAGTGATTGAGCTTTATACGAAGTTCATCTATAAT